>CADEHL010001058.1:1351903-1886507 GCA_902827135.1 Harpagifer antarcticus
AATTCTAAGGGGTTGGCTTATTTGAAGCTAATGTACTTACAGTATTCCTGATAATCGTAATGTGTGCCACCATGATTGATTGCGCTTCTGACTTGATAAAAGTGTCAGCTTAATATAATTAAAAGCCTACATCTCCACAGGAGTTATGGAAATTTTCGTATTTGATGTTTTATTTTTTGTTTATTTTAGATTATTGATGTCTTGCCAATATTATATACAAATATAAATGATTTTATTTACAGCCTTTTTTCTCTCTTTAGGAAAGCTTCTCTGGCTTTGCCTGTCAGGAGTGTAAGAATCCAAACTCCTACGGAGAAAATTGTGATAAAAGTAAGCTCTCTCACTTCTGACCTCTCGTAAACAAAAAAACATTGTCAAAAGAAATGTGATGTGTCAATCATCTGCAAGAATATCCCTATTGTTTGAACAACTGTAATCTGTGTATGTGTGTGTGCACAGAGTGTGACTGTGAACATGGAGTGTGTAATGAAGGTCCAGAGGGGGATGGACAGTGTTTTTGTCAGCCGCCCTACACTGGGAAGCGCTGTGACCAAGGTAAGAGCATGACGTGCAGGAATATACTGTATGACATAAAAAACTATATTAACGTGGATCAAACAATATACTACTGCATTTTATCAAGATACAAAAGATTATATTTACCGTTATAGTGGTTAAATGAAAGAAAATAGCCCTGAAACTATTTCAAAGCTATTTAGCGTTTATATCAAACTAGCAAAAAAACACATTATGTTCAAATGTTCACGACAATAATGCTAGTCGTAAAAAATGAAATGAAACTAATACGCAGAATCACATTTGTATACATTGGCATAATTCCATAGTGATAAATGTTGTTTTTGTATTTTTACTAAAACAATCACTGCCATGTACTGCCTTATCTCTGATTGTTATCAATTGTGTCCATATATATGAGTGTTTTTTTGAAATTATTCCTTTTTTTAATACATTTTTTTGTCGTGATAACATTTTTGATCTAGATTTGATTAGATTCATTTCGAATGTGTAAAAAAATAATAAAACAATTTAACATGAGAATTATTATACAATGCAAAATTAAGCAGTGTCAAATTGATATACAAAAATATTAGTGATTCTAAGTTATGTATAAACAAATGATCTACTTAATTACACATCCGAAAAGGGCTGGGAAGAAGTTTACACTTATTTAATCCCACCCCTTCTCCCAAAAACTAAATTATTAACACATATATATTTTATTTCTTTTCTTAAAGAAATACATTTTTTATTGAAAAAAACAAACAAACAAAACAGATACATAAACAAACAAATAAGCAGATAGATAAACTAACAAATACATAACAGAGGTCCATGATATTCAAGAAAAGATAAAATAACAAACCAAATAAATAAATAAACTGCAAACACCCAGTTATGATTAAACAGCATCATCCCTGTATCTTGTTCAAATCATGTCCTTATACCTTTTTTTAAACAGTTTTAAGTTTGGACATCCCTTGAGCTCCGCATTCAAACTGTTCCAGAGAAACAAACAGAAACCTCTGCACAGTAACTCAAATAAGGTAAAACCAACGAACAGTAAAGGATGAAGAGGGAATTTTGATCTAGAACCTGTTTTGTCTTGTTCAATAATGCGATGCTTCTTGAAACCTTGGAATTAATGTTTTATGTGTGTTTTCCAGTTTTTTTTTTCAACTATTGTTATCCAAAGGAATTTAATTTACTCTCTTAATATTAATCCCATCTATCTTAATAGCTGCTTGTGTATTTATATTGTTATTTCCAAATTCAATGATAATTGATTAATGCTGAGCCATAACTTTAGTTTGCATATTTCTGCTGTGATCTCTTCCAATAATAGCTGTAAATTATCTCCAGAACAAAAGATATTTGTGTCTTCAGCAAACAAAACAAATGTGAGTATTCTTGATACAGTGCATATTTCGTTAATATATAGTATAAATAGTTAGTCCCTAGTACTGACCCCTGGGGGACACCGCAGGTAATGTCCAAACATGCAGAACAACAATCTCCCAGCTTCACAAACTGTTGCCTGTTGGTGAAATAGCTCCTAACATGACTTATATAAGCAATCATTCAACAACTTCATCCAAAATAAAACAATCATGTAAATCATTAACTGTCTGATTAAAGAATAGGTAAACAAAATATTATATTATTATTATATTGAAGCTTTCTACCCATGTCGGTTAGTATAACTCCAAGTGACACATCTTGCATTTATAGCTCAAATTCGTTTTGCCTGTCCGTATGATTTGTAATGGTTGCCCTCATTGATCTGCTGTTGTGTTTTGTGTTGTCGGCAGTGAGTTCCAGGTGCAATACCTGCAGTCCGTACTCGTACTGTAAAGGAGAAGGAGACGCCGCCGACTGCGAATGTTTGGCCGGACACAGGAGGACGCCACAGGGAAAATGCGCAAGTAAACACACCATTTTCATTTAGCGATGTCGTTATTTTGGTCCATAGATCAAATGTATGTTATTATTAGCATGACCATGTTCCTCTTGATGTACAGTAAGTCAGGGTTAGTCTGAATATGAAAATTCAATATTTAATACATAATATTTATTAAAGGTCTACATGCTGTTTTTCATCCATATATCACAGGTCTTAGATATAAACAAAACACGTCTCTGAAGTGTTTAGCTCAAAATACGAAACAGATCGTGCATTGTAGCATCCCATAATCCCCTCTGTTTCAGCCCTGTTTCAAAAGTGCTGATTCTGTCTGTTACTTTAGATAAAAATAAGGAGCCACGCCCCATGCTGTGAAATATTTGGTTAAAAAGAACACAATGGTGCTCTAGGAGGAGATTCAGGTGATAAGGTGGGGGGGGGGGGGGGGGGGGGGGGGGTTACCTTGGTTGGTGATTGGCTAATGGTTACACAAGCCAAAACATCGATATGACATCATAAAGTGGACAAAATCTGATCAGCTCATTTTCAGACAGGTTTTTCTATATCAGGACAAAAAGAGAGAGAATCTTTTTTCCTGAAACTTTCAGAATCTCTTTACACAGAGGGGACACATGTTGATGTATACACGACATGAAACAGTGGATTTTGGGAATCCAAGCTAACTAACTAAGCTTTGAGAATAGCAAGCTGACTGACTTTTTCACTGACGTCATCCTCAGGACAAATGTTCCTTTTCTTCCCTATAATACTACAGATTTAATAATATTTGTCTGTTTATTTGTCATCCGTCCAAGAATGTATTTAGCAGTTTATTAAACATCACAGTATCACAGGGATGCTACAGATGTTACAGACCAATTTTAATGTAGTTGAAGTTCTAATAATTCCCCTTTTATTTTGGATTCATCCAGAAATGTAAATGAAAATAAATGTTTTGTGAATGTTTGTTTAACCCTTGTGTTGTGTTCAAAAGCTGTTACCGTTCATGGTGTTCGCGGGTCAATTTTGACCCATGATTTATCTCCAAAGCCAAAGATGAATCTTGATTGGGCCAAATTTGACCCCGAGTCACCCAAAACAATGCTGCCAAATTATACACTTTTTTTTTTAGAGACCTTCAGACTTGGCTAAAATGGTCAAAATCTGGTTTGTAGTGTTTATATAGCTGTTGTGGAGGATATCATGAAGCCTTGTTCTGATACAAAAAACTAGATTATATAATTTTAACCTCGAAACGGGTCACGGGAGACCCAAACACAACATAAGGGTTAAGGTTTGAGTTTGATCTGAACTGAGTTCTTTGTTTCCTGTCCAGGTATTTGCTCTCTGAGGGAGTGTGACGTCAATGCCCAGTGCTCCTCCACGGGGTCAAAGGTCAGCTGCGCCTGTAAGCCGGACTACCTGGGCGACGGGAAGATCTGTGTACCCAGAAACCTTTGCTCCGAGAACAACGGAGGGTGTCCCATCGACTCCACCATCTGTGTCTTCAAAGGACCCAGCAAGGTTAGGACGCCTCCAAAACCAGGACTCGAATCATTAGAGATTATACCAGTTTTATCACCATCACTGGTGTCATGTCCAGACATTTTGGAATACCATCGTTACCGCGATCAATCATTAAACACACACACACATTTTGTTCTTCTTTCTTAGTGCACACTTAGAGGTACATTACTCGTCGCTGGTTATTAAAATAACTAAAATGTTGCTCCCCGAATTTTTTTTCTTTTATTGAGTTTGCTCAGCACTATATTATATCCTACATTCCTGGTCAGCATTGAAGAAGTACTCCATTACTAAAGTTAAAGTACAAAATCCATGGTCTTAAAATACTCCACTTAAAGTAAAAGTCCTGATTTTAAAATGTAAAAATACAGTCATATTATCATCTTAATTTAATTCAAGTATTAATAGTAAAAGTACTCATTATGCATATTTACATTATTATAATTATGGTTATTATATTATGTTTTAATGCTAAGAGTATTGTAGTTTGTCAATGTGGAACACATTTAGATACTTCAAATACTGTGTGGATTAGTAATATAGTACTGCATTAAACTCTATTACCATATCAGCTTATTTACCTACAATATTTGCCTCTGAAATGTAGTGGGGTAAAAGCATAATGTAGCATTAAATGGAAATATTCAAGAAAAGTACAAATAAGTCAAAAAGTACAATACTTAAGTAAAGTAACTAAAGTAAATGTTCTTAGTTACTTCCCACCACTGCTGGTCAGGCCAATGTGGGACTAAACCTTATTATCATCCCTTCTGTAGCCAATAAACACATCCTTGTGTTTATTATTTTCCTTAACAAATCATGCCTTACATTACCAAAAGAGTTAAACAGGTGTACCCCTTTTCATTTTGTAATACCATGATACAATACTGTCACCACAAAAGAGAAAATATATACTGTGAATATCCCCCAGCATCAGAATCAGTAACATAACCAACAACACGGTAAAAGATTCAAAAGTGCAGAAATGAAACCAGAGCTAAATCCTGAGACTTTGTTTAACCTCACTCCCACTGTCTCTCTGTCCCTCAGTCCAGCTGTGAGTGTATGTTCGGCATGTCGCCTGTAGGAGGAAACGCTGAGTTTGGTTGTCAGCTGGTCTCTGCCTGCTCAGCCGACACCTGTGACCCCACTGCTGCCTGTCAAACTGGAGTCGATGGACAACCAAAGTAAGACTAAAATATTTGTTATCGTCTAGAGCTAGATCTAGATCAGGGTCTAGACACCAGACTAGAACCAGATGTGGAAACTGAGCCGGTTTCTTTTTCTTTCTTTGTCTGTCTCTCTCATCAAGTTGTAGTGAGTAGTAGTTTTGTAGTACTCAAGACCGGTCTTGGTCTCGAGACCGTTATTGGTTCAAATGCAACCAATTGTCACGTTCACAGGTACAGATCAGAACCCAATAGCACGACTCAGATACAACCAGTGTATAGCAATGTTCAGTTTATTCAGGTCAGGGACAGGCAGGGTCAAAACCAGGAAAACCGTCAGACAGGCAACCAAAACCAGACAGGGAGCAGGCAGGAACTCGAGATCCGTAAACAGGCAGGCAGGGATCAAAAACCGGGCAGGACAAAAATCTAGGCTTGAGCACAACACTCACTGGAGAGCTTGGCGGAAACGACAAAACTATCTGGCAAAGGACAAGTGATAGTGAGGTGGTATAAATACTGTGGAGTGATGAGGGAATGAGTAACAGGTGAGGGGAAGGGCTGGGGAGACCAGGTGAGGGAAGTGAGCTGATTACAAGGGCCTGGAGGAAGGCGGGATCTGAAATGACAGGAGAGTTTAGATGAGCCACCAAACAAACAATAATATAAGTGTCTAACTTGTGACACCAATAATGTGACTTCACTGACTTACTTTTAACACAATAACAAAACATCTATTTGGGCTAACACTATTACAGTATTTTTTGTATAATTAAGTTTTTAAAAAAAAAATCATATTGTGTTTCTGCACTTGCTCTGTGGGAAATGGACCTGTTTGATAAATGCACGTTTTGTTCAGCCGGATAGATACCTACTTTTATAATTTTCGAATCATAAATCTAATCGCTAGATTTATGATCGATATATTTATGATTAGAAAATTAGAAAATCTAACTCCACAACTCTATTAATTAACTATCTATAAATAAATAAAAATGCTTGTTGTCAGTTTGTGTGAATATGTGTGCTTTTCCGTGTCATCAATATTTCTCACCCCATTTTTCTCAGATGTGTGTGTAATGCTCGCCAGATTGGTGACGGACGGCGTTGCTATGGTAACCTGATGGATCGGCTGATTGAGCTGGACAGAAGTGGGAGTCAAAGAGGAACTCTGACAGGAGCCGTCGTCTTGTTCGGTAAAGGAAATACAAATTAACTGTTTAAAAAAAAAGGTACTTTGGGTTTCAGACTTCTAACAAGTTTCTATGGGCTGGTACTTTGAGCGGTGCCAGTTCAACATTTTTTAGTTGTTACAATTGCTACAAAAAAGTGCATGTTACTTTAATCAGGAGGCAATAATGCCAGACCACAGAATTATATCTTTAACATTATTGTGAAAGAAGAGACTTGCAGTTTTCCTTTTTGGATCTACTTTTTGGATCTTTTCTCTGACTATGACCTTTGGTATGTACGTTTGTGTTTTAGGAATAGGCTGTTCAATGCAGCTGAGTAAAGATGGACCCTTCACAGCTTTCATCCCACTGCTGAAAACACCTCTGACTGTAGGTCGCCTGCCTGTCTTGAATCTTTATACCTCTAATTGAAAAAAATGTCACATCAAATCACTCTTATTTCGTCAGTTTACAATATCTCTTACTAAAAGGCAAGGGAATTCAATATAGGCTCTATACCAACACAAATACAAAATGAACTTTTCTTTGACCTGTTAAAATCTATTATTGCTGATACACATGCCCTGGTAAATCAGAGTCACAGCTACATGAGTTAAAATATTCTGTTCTCTCCTACAGTTACACTAGAAAAGGAAATCAGAGACAAGGCCACCTGTTGCCCAAAAAAACATGTAAAAGTGACAAAAAACAGACCAAATACAAAGGCAGCCAAAAGAGCCTGCACATGGATCAGGAGGAGTGATTTATAAAGGGGTCTGCCAATTTTTGAGCAACCTATTTCTGAAAACCCACAACTCCCTTTGATGCTGGTTACTTTTGTATCTGAGAATCATGTAGTCTTCAGAGGAATGCTTTTTTATTGCAGCCTAATTATTATCTCGAACCTTTAGACGTTTGCACATTTTACCGCAATAGCTGGACAACATAATCAACTAATTAATAACAAATGATTGATCTACGATGTCTCTACAGGGCGTTAACGAGGAGCTGGTGTGTCAAAACCACCTGATCGAGGGTCAGCGCCTCTACAAGGAGCTGGAGGGACGAGACTTCAACATGTTAGGAGGAGCCAAGATGAGGAACAAAGACAACAAGGTAACTTTTTCTCATCCAACCCCACACCTGTTATAACAACTTCTCAAACTAAATGTGAATGAATTAAAACTAAATTGCATGTCAACAGGGCTGCCACCTTATGGTTAGTTTGTTATTGTATGGCAACAACAGAAGTAGGACACAAGGAGTTTCTCTCCCAGACACTTCCCCCCGGCCTTAAATGCCTCCATTTGACTCCTTTGCTATCCGTAACATAATCACATCACTATGTAACACTGATAAATACATTGCAGGTGATTTGCTAAGGGTCGTGATATGTTTGACTGATTTCAAAGCCGTTGACCAATCACAACAGAGCTGGCCAACTAAAAAAAGAAGGAAAAAGGAGAAACAAATATGAACCTGATAATGAGCATAATATGTCCTCTTTAATTATTCCTTCCTAAATTCACATTAACACACTCATTTCTCATGCCCCTCCCTAAAAAAGGCCTTTCGGCTTCACATTCATGCCTCAACAACAGGGCATGTCTAGATTCTAGTTTAAACATGCCCAATCGTGAAATCGTAGGGTGTCACCCAACGTGTGAATTACATTAAATGAATATTGCATTAGATTCATGTTCACTTCACGAATGTTTCCGCCTCTCAGTTGTCAGCTTTATTATCACACATTTCTGACAGCATGCACAGTGATTGTATCCCTGTCTGGTTGATGTAGAAGTTCATCCTGATGGACAACCCCAGCAAACTGTACACCATCATCCAGGAAGACCTGCCAGCAGCCAACGGGATCATACACATCATCGACCAGCCAATAACCAACACTCTCTCTGACCGGTCCCTTCGTGATGAACAGGTGAGGTTAAGGATCACAAAAACTTCCTGAAAACAGGAAAATATTAGGGCTGTCAGTCGATTAAAATATTTAATCGCGATTAATCGCAAATTAATCGCACATTTTTTATCTGTTCTAAATGTACCTTAGAGGGATATTTTTCAAGTTTTTAATACTCTTATCAACATATGAGTGGACAAATATGCTTTATGCAAATGTTTGTTTATTATCATTTGATCAATGACAAATATTCTCATGAATATTAAACACAACAACCTCTGAACATTACAAATGTTCGCCTCAATTCAACCTGGAACCTCTCTCATACAATAAAATAATACAATACAAAGTGTGTTTGTGTGTGTGTGTGTGTGTGTCGGCGCAGTTGTCGGCGAAATGCCGCTCCTCTGTTTTCATAACTCAAAGCATGAAACTGAAGTTCCCACTGTGGGTCAAAATAATGCGCTGTGACCCCGAGGTAACTGTCATTACTGAGTGAAGTCCAATAGTCTCCAGTGAGCGCAACTGTGGAAGTCTTTCTTAAATTCTCCTCTACTTTCGCTTTTTGGACTTCATACAAGTTGTGTATTTTCGACACAGTGGTGGCTCTGGAAGGCAATTCATAAGTGCAGTCGTTGGATGCGACCCGAATTATATCACGCACCCCATCGTCCTCCACAATGTTAATTGGCCTGCAAGCTATAGCCAACTTGACAGCCCTAGCAAATATATATATTTACACTGAGATTAACCAGAAAATATTTGAATCAAACAAAGAACAGAACATGGAAAATATTGCCTCAAAGAAATGCTACAACATAAATGTTTATAATTTAAGAATTTCTGGTGCTCAGTATTTTTAGTTTAATTAAAACGTTATTAATTAATCTGCCCAGTTAAATACAAAGCCTTATATGAAAGTGAATGTCAGTTTTTGGATCTTCTTCTTCTCGTGTCCAGTTTGCTGATAAGACAATCGGAGAGATTCTGACAAAGGATCACAAATACAACCGCTTCCTGTCTCTGGTTGATGTGAGTATCTTGTTCTGGCCAATCACATCACACACAGACGATTTGTTTTATTCTAAGAATTCAGTCAAACCTTCAAAAGTCAGGAGACAATCTCCTGATTCTCCTTTCCCAAAAAGCAATGGTCCACTTATCTAAGAAACCATAACACACAGGCACATGACACGTGCAGTATTGTAAAAATTAAAGATTGTTGTGTGGGAAAACTCTAGTAAATCAGCATTTTGTGAGTCACTAAGTTATTGGATTAAATGGGATATGATATGTCTGTGTGTTTTTAGAACTGCGGGTCACCACCACCCTTGCGAGGTCTGGGACCTCTGACTGTGTTCGTCCCTTCAAACGACGCTGTGGACAAATCCAGAGACGGCAGCATCTTGTACATGCTGAATTCAGTAGGTCTAAGTATTTCATTAGTGTATACAAGAACAAACATTGTGTAAGACAGAATTCAAATACTTAACTTCCAAAACCATTGGTATGGTATAGATCTTAAAGACTGGCTCAGCACTATTTAGTTTAATGAACAATTGAAAACAGGCTCAGTATTTTTCTAACATACAGTAATGTCAACATCGACCCCAGTTACCAAGTGTGAGCCCTTCAGCCATCATTATACTTTATGTGAGGATTATCAGGGATTTTTAATTATATTCTTCTCTTTTTCTAGGCCAAATATAAACTGCAGGAACTTCTCAGGCACCATGTTTTCTCCAGGGCCGCGGTAAGACGACCCCCACTCGACACTTCAGTCCTTCCTGTGTCTGTCCTCCTTTCTGCCTTTTGCTTTGCTTTCAAATATGGCCAAGAAAGAAATGCCTTTTGGTTCAAGAATTTGGTGAACAGACATCTTCTTAACAGATCTACACATTATTTTCTTAAAAGCAAATTGTAATATCCTGATCGAAATTCTTGCTTTACAGAGAACGAACCCTTTAGATTCAATGTCGACATGATCTTTCCTTTAACACCACCCTCAGAAAAACAACAACTTCACTGCTGTTAGGGCACTAGGAATAGCTAAATTGTCATTCTTGTTTGTCCTGTCAAGAAAAAAATATACGGTTTGGGTAAATTATTTTTCTGTGTGTAGCTGACAGTCGCCGAGTTGGCTACTCTCCCTCAGATTCGTACGATGGCCAATCAGATTGTCACCATCACTGTGTCCGAGGACGTAAGTGTATCCGAATGGTTCTTATCAGTCTCTCATAATTTGCATTGATTCCTGACTCATTTCCATTAACACTCTTCCTTTTTTCCCCGTCAGGGTGCGATCCTTCTGGGGGAGAAGGGCATCCGTCTGTCGAGCACCAACATCATGGCGTCCAACGGAATCATACATTTGATTGATGGGCTTCTCTTCCCGTCCTCCATCCTTCCCATCTTGCCTCACCGCTGTGATGTCACAGAGAGCAAGATCACTGTGGTGAGCATCACAACACAATAATAAATAGAGTAACATTTTCATTGTACCTGTAAATGCAGTAAATTATATATCCGATACATGGCCAAAAAGTGCAAACGCGCTCCACCGGCCATAAACATCTTTATAGGCAAACCGCAATGCAGCTTCAGAAACGGTGCAAAAACAAAATATGCAAAAACACATGCAAATGAAGAAACCTCTTTACCAACTTTAGCTACTAAAAGAGCTGCATTAACGAAACGCTGCAAATACAAAACATGTCACAGGGAGTGGACCCAAAAGCACGGAGGTAGACACAGGATTCAAGTACAAAAAGAGTCTTTACTTGAAAAGCAGATACAGTACAAAAATACATACAATAAATAATCTACACTAATGCTTAACTAACAAATAACTAGAAAAATACTACTAACTGATCTTACCTTACTATAACTATGTATACGGACAATGACTGTAACGATAACTAGATGCAAATAGGATAACGCTGCCGAGATCGGCATAAGACACGAGACAATCTGGCAACAGACAAAGGGAGACAGGACACTATATACAAGAGGTAAGTGGGCACAGGTGGAAACGACTCCCCTCCTCGAGACTTAGTCCCGCTCACAGGAGATGCGAGCGGAGGAGCCGAGGAGGGGAACCGAGAACTCCTCTCCTCTGAACGGTCATTTTAAAGAGACGTCCATTAATGATGACAGGAGGCACAGCAGCCCTCTGTCTGATGGACAGATGTGTTCATGACGACTTATATATTTATTACTTTTAATTAATTCACAGTGCGGTATAATGAGACAATAACAGGCTACAGATGCGGACATACACACACACACACACACACACACACACACACACACACACACACACACACACACACACACATATATGTATATATTTATATAAATATATACAATTTCAGAATCAAACAGAGCACTCTCATAATAACGTAACACTATCAGAGACTGGATATATCCCCTAATGAGGACAAATGAGAAAGGGGAAAGGGCCATGGTGAATACAAAATTAAACAGGAAGTGGAACATAAATAACTAAACTAACAAAAAACATTTAACACAGTTGCCGACGCACAACAACACACTACGATAAGCTAAAAACACAACAGAAATGAGGACACTAAAAAGTGATGCACATACGTAGCTGGGTCTGGGGCCCTTTCTCATTTCATCAAATCCCCCTCCTCGACTCCTCGACTCCTCGGTCCTCCGGTAGTGACCCGGAAATGAATTTCAGTGCGCCATGTTGAAGGACGTCTCATTTCTCTAAATGCACTTCGAGGACTGAGGATAGAGCGTCGAGGAGGCTCTCTGGAGGAGCTATAATCGAGGTTACACTGATGGGTCCTCCACGGCTCCTTCGTGGATGCATTTCTGGGAACAGAGATGTTTCAAAGAGTCGTGACGCACGGCCGGACTTATCTCGCCAATGACAGCTCTGCATGCATCCCCTGGATATTATTTTATTAACTGCTCTCATCGCGACGCGATGTTTACAGTGAGAACAGCTGTGACGTCCGTGCAGAAAGCAGAGCAGTGTGTATAATATATATCACTCAGTATAACAGGCCTACTCTCTTTATTTGCTTTAGTTTAGTAGATAACTACAAACAAAGAGTCGATATTTTTCTAAAACCATTTAGTGCTTCACATAATAAAATACACAACGGCTGTAGCCTGTTTTAGGAGCTGTATGTGCGTGTGTGTGGTGTAGGTGTGTGTGTTGTACAGTGTGTGCGTAGATGCAGCGGACAGACAGGTCTCAGTTGGTTTGGTGTCCTCTGCTTACTTTTAATACTTGTAAATACAACTTTTGGCCCGTAATTTATTTTCCTCATTGTAGCAACCAGAGAGGGGAGAGGGGGGGGGATATATCCAGTCTCTGATAGTGTTACGTTATTATGAAAGTGCTCTGTTTGATTCTGAAATTGTATATATGTATATAATTATATACATATATATATATTAGGGCTGTCAAGTTAACGCGTTAATAACGCGTTAACGCAAAAAAAAATTAACGCCACTAATTATTTTAACGCGATTAACGCATGTGTATTTTTTTCCCTCGGCCGCCCCGTAGTTTCAGAGCGCATCGAGTTTAAAATACCATCTACAAGCTGATGCTGACAGCCCCGCTCCTGCCGTCCGCTTGTGGCAGACCACACTTCCACGCTCACCGGCAGGCACCGACTGGCTACTGGGAGGACCGGGAGAGACCTTAGGTGCATTGTTGTTAGCATCTGGTGCTAGCTAGCTGCGCTAACGGATATAAGGAGCTGTTTAAATGAAAACAGAGGAGCGACATTTCGCCACAACTGTGCGGAGCACTTGACTTTATGCAGGTAGCCAGACAGTGGGACATTGTACGAAAAGTCAGCACACTCAGCACGGATAGTGCGCGCAACATGATTGCAGCGTCCAGGCAACTCCCGTTCGAGCATATATGCCTTGAGTTGCACATAGTTCCAACGATCCATCACACACACACACACACACACACACACACACACACACACACACACACACACACACACACACACACACACACACACACACACACACACACACACACACACACACACACACACACACACACACACACACACACACACACACACACACACACATTTGCATAAAGCATATGTGTCCACTCATATGTTGATAAGAGTATTAAAAACTTGAAAAATATTCTTCTAAGGTACATTTAGAACAGATCAAAAATGTGCGATTAATTTGCGATTAATCGCAATTAACTATGGACAATCATGCGATTAATCGCGATTAAATATTTTAATCGACTGACAGCCCTAATATATATATATATGTGTGTGTGTGTGTGTCCGCATCTGTAGCCTGTTATTGTCTCATTATACCGCACTGTCAATGAATTAAAAGTAAATATATAAGTCGTCATGAACACATCTGTCCATCAGACAGAGTGCTGCTGTGCCTCCTGTCATCATTAATGGACGTCTCTTTAAAATGACCGCTCAGAGGAGAGGAGTTCTCAGCCTCATCCCAATACAACACACTCTCACTCCATAATCGTCCAGGAGCGACGTTTGGTCAGGGTCCCGTGGCGTGCAGTTGTGACGCTCCTAGGCTCCTTCAGCTTCATAAAGGGACGCAAATAACTTTCAACTGATTGCAATGTATTCCCATCTGCGGCGGGATTTGACGCTCATGGAAGCAGGGTATTCGTTTGTGTCGGCTGCCCTTAAAGGCAATGTGAGCGTCCATTCCCATTGGATAACGGAGAATTTACACCCGGAAGTAAGTATTCCCCTTACTGTCGATTGATTTTACAGTGATATCTGCACTACTCATCGACTAAAAAACACCAGATTATCCTTGTTAATTACACAACATTGATTGGTTTAAATTGTGTGCAATGCTTTTGTATTTTTCCCCTTCGATTCGGAAAAACACATTTTTTCGGAGTAAAGGATGGCAGAAGACACTACACTACACAGAATCCCCAGCTATCGTTTAGGACTACACCATGTGCTCTGTTTGACAAACCCTATGGACAAACCCCGTTCTCATTCATAACACTCCGTTTGATGTCTCACTATGGGATGCGCTTCAACGCGTATGCAAACAGAAGCATCAATCTCATTACGCCAATCCTGATTGGCTGGTGATCTTGACGTCTACGTCAGGGAATCCACCCACCCTTTAAGTAGCTTGCGCTACGTCGCAGCGTCATTCAAACACATCTTTTCGCTTCAGAGCACATCTCGAATATCAGTAGCTGGGCTAGCTTAACGGTCCACAGACTGAACCCAAGTTAACATTCGATCGACAGGCGCTTGTTCTTCTGAACAATATTTGTTCAGAAGAATTGAACAAATATTAACACACCAGTTAATAATGTAATCTGCCCCGCCGTTTTTTCTTTCGAAATAACGGTAAGGTTTGATTTTTTCTTCAAACAGTAACATACCTGTTGCTAGTTTATCCCTCCGCGCCGACACCACGGCGAGCGGGGATGGACTCTTCTCTCCCTCACACCAGAGGAGACGGAGATAAGAAAGATATTAACACACCAGTTAATATTTTTTAAAGAAAAATCTACCCCGTCGTTTTGTCCTTTCGGGAATAACGATAAGGTTGGATTTTTTTCGGTAACATACCTGTTACTAGCTTGTCCCTCCGCGCCGACACCCCGGCAAACGAGGATGGACCCTTCTCTCCCTCACACCAGAGGAGTCGGAGGCTCGGCTCTGCGGCTTTAGGATCTCGGGCACGGACTCACACCAGGTCTGCTCGTCCTGCCTTGGGCAGGAACACGCCCAGGAAGCTATCGATACCCCCGGTTCGTGCGGACATTGTGCCCGCTTCACCATCAAGAGCTTCCGCCGACGGCTAGCGTGCCAAGCTAGCCTGTCGGGACTGGACCCCTTCATGTCCGTTGATTCGCCGACCGGCAATCGGGACATGGTGGCTGGGACATGGAGGCTGGGGCTCAACAACGGCGGTAGCCGCGGAATCGGAGCCCCGCGCCGTGTCAGGCTGGGGCCTGGTGGCGGCAAGAGCCGCGAGAGCGGAGCCCCGCGCTGTGTCAAGCTGGGGCTCCCAACTGGACCTCACCGTGGTTCCACCCGCGTAGGATGTCCTACAGCTGGATTATATAGAGGAGGATGAAGAGTCCTCTTATCCGACTCGGATGAGCACGAAGATGACATCTTCGTTTCATCTGCCCAGGCTGCCAAGCCGGAGGGGATGTCCGCTGGCCCGGGCGAAATAACACCAGCTTCGCCCTGCCTCAGTATGGACTTGCAGGCCGTGTGCCAACACGCTGCGTCCAGGCTGGACATCCCCTGGCCTGAAGTGGCCAAGGAGACCTCCAGATCTCGCTATGAGGGGAAGAACTTGCCCCAAGCAGCGAGGATGAGGAAGCAGCTTCTCCCAGTCTTTCCAGAGATGCTGGACGAGGTGTCGGTCTCGTGGAGACAGCATTGGCACGCGGCACCATAACCAGTGGCACACTAGGAATAAGTGGAATAAGTGTGCAAAATATTTAAATTGTATTTTCGGATCCTGAACGAGACCGCCGCCAGAGCATGGCTTCCAGAAGGAAGCCATGCACGCAACGCAGCCCCGCTCTCTTTATCTCCAGGTGACTTTCTGCCGCTTTCCTCCGTGGTGCAGTGCAGCTGATCGTTTCACCACAGAGGAAAGCACTTCACTAATTGCAGTACCCATAAGGAGCTGTACACATGCCGCAGTTTTTGCGTGGCTGTGTCTTTAGTTGAAAGCCCAGTGGCGATCTGCTCATCTGTGTGTTGAACTTTCCTGTCGGCTCCCAGACCGTAGTCGAGGAGGGCAGAAGCAACAAGCTTCAGGTTCAATAACCCACTTTAGCTTAAATGACTGGAGAGAGGCGAGCTCTTCTTGGGAGGCCATTGCATTTATTTAGTTGTTCTTCTGTTTCACAAAATACATCACAGACCTCTGTTTTTCTGCTGCCTCGTTTCACTTCCAGAAACATACACACGTTCTCTCACTGTCGCTCTACCATCCACAAACACACATGCACAAGCCACACCCCTCTCTCTCTCTCTCTTAAAGGGACAGCGATCTCATCTCAGTCTGCATGACCCTAATATCATAACATGTGAGTTCCGGAGAATCACAGAACGAACGATCGTCCTTATTATTATGCCGTTTAAACCAATTATTTAAATGTGTTTGTTAAATTCGGGAAATCATGTAAGTTGCGCTGACAGGTCCACACACTGCTTCCCTGCCCACCTGCTGATAGTTGACGAGCGTCAAGCTCCTCAACCCCCCCCCCCCCCCGTTCTCGATCGTTGGCACGCTGATAACAATTTTTTTTTTAGATGGCACTTCATATCAAAAAGGTTGCCGACCCCTTTTCTAGAGCAAGAGATCCTCTCGCTACTCGACAAGAAGGCTATATCTATAATACCCTCCGAACAGAGTCAGAGCGGCTTTTATTCCAAGTATTTCCTCGTTCCCAAACGGGGAGGGAACGGGATTCGGCCTATACTAGATTTGAGGGCTCTGAACAAATATCTCAAAAGATACAAATTCAGAATGCTCACTCACACATCTCTGTTGCGTCTCGTGCGCCAAAACGATTGGTTCACATCAGTCGACCTGAAAGACGCGTATTTCCACAGCCCAGTATATTATCCACACAGGAAATATCTGAGATTCGCCTTTCAGGGTGTCTGTTACGAGTACAGAGTACTTCCCTTCGGTCTGCCTCTCAGCCCACGAGTGTTTGTACGGTGTACGGAAGCCGCGATAGCCCCGTTAAGACAACAGGGTACTCGTCTGGCAACTTATCTGGACGATTGGCTCCTTCTCGCACAGTCGGAGCAAGAAGCTATTACGCAGACGAATGTCCTCGTAAAACACCTGCTCGACCTGGGTTTCGTAATAAACACAGAAAAGAGCATGTTGTCTCCAGCTCAGACTGTACTCTTCCTGGGCCTACGCCTGAATTCGGTGCCCTTTACAGCCCGCCTGTCAGCAGAGAGAGTGAAAGCCTTCAGGGCTTGCCTCGCTCATTTCCAGCCACGCAAATATGTTCTCTTCAGATCATGTCTGCGGTTACTGGGGCTCATGGCTTCAGCCATCCTGGTGGTACGACTGGGACGCTTACACATGAGGGAGTTTCAGCGCTGGGTAGCTGCCCTCAGACTGGACTCCGTGTGTCATGGCGCGCGGAGAGTGATGGTCACTATGAAATGCGTAATGGCACTGCGCCACTGGCTGCACCCGACTTTTCTAGTACGGGGCGTGCCTATGGGTGCTGTCCTATCGCGGAAGGTGGTCACCACAGACGCATGTCTGACGGGCTGGGGGGGTATATACGAAGGTCGACCTGTGAGGGGTCTCTGGAGCAGAGACCTCCAACGGTCACACATAAATTATCTGGAGCTTTTAGCGGTGTTCCTCACCCTGAAACGCTTTCTGCCTTTTCTCAGAGGACATCATGTCCTCGTGAGGACAGACAACACGACCACAATATCGTATATAAACCGCCAAGGGGGTTTGCGTTCTCTCCAGTTACACATGCTGGCACGCAAACTGATCTTATGGAGCTGCGGACGTCTCCTCTCTCTGAGAGCAACGCACGTACCAGGAGTGATGAACCTCGGGGCAGATCTGCTGTCCAGAGGTGCACCACTATATGCAGACTGGACTGTACATCCAATAATTGTGAGTCAGCTGTGGGTGTGTTACGGCCGGGCCGCGGTGGATCTGTTCACATCAAAAGAAAACGCTCAATGTTAGCTGTTCTTTTCAATGCGCGATTTAAACGCACCATTAGGCGTGGACGCGCTCGCGCACGCTTGGCCTCCGGTCCTTCTGTACACGTTCCCACCCCTGGCTCTGATACCCCCAACTCTGGCCAGAGTGAGAGAACAACGCCACACACTGATCCTAATAGCTCCACACTGGCCTGCAATGTACTGGCTGGCGGATATCAGCTGCTGTGCAGGCAGCCGTGGCAGCTCCCGCTACGCAGGGACATACTGTCTCAGGCGGGGGGGACGCTTGGCACTATGGGCCTGGCCCGTGAGTGGTATAACCTGAATACAGTGGGAATCCCTCAGAAGGTGATAAACACTATTCAGAGTGCAAGAGCTTCCTCCACCAGGTCCCTCTATGACTGTAAGTGGAGGGTGTTTGAGGAGTAGTGCCTTCAAAAAGGACACACCTCTTTTCAATGTCCTGTCGGGGTGATTCTATCATTTCTACAGGACCTGATTGATAAACACAGAGCTTTCTCTACGATCAAAGTGTACCTGGCTGCTATTACTGCATGCCATGTGGGCTAGCCAACATCCCTTGGTCTGCCGTTTTATGAAAGGGGCTCGCAGGCTCCTCCCTGTTTCCAGGTCACTGGTGCCCTTATGGGACTTGGCAGTGATTTTAGATGGGCTCACTCGACCTCCATTTGAACCCTTGGAAGAAGCTGACATGAAACACCTGTCACTGAAGACAGTGTTGTTACTGGCTCTGGCATCTGCCAAGCGAGTCAGTGACATTCATGTGCTATCTGTACATCCTTCATGCACTCAGTTTGCCCCGGGGCAAACGAGAGTGTTGCTGAAGCCCAACCCTGCCTTTGTACCTAAGGTGGTTGGCTCATGTACCCCCATTAACATTGAGGCATTTCCTCCGCCACTGTGTTCCTCTGAGGAACAGCGGCCGAATTTGCTGTGCCCAGTCCGTGCTTTACGCACCTATATGGACAGGTCAAGAGAGTTTCGATGCAATGACCAACTCTTTGTATCCTGGGCTAACCCTCATAAGGGCAAGCCCGTTACCAGGCAACGGCTCTCCCACTGGATTGTGGAAGCGATTGCTCTGGCTTATACGAGTCAGGGTTTGCAGGCACCAACGGGCCTGCATGCTCATTCTACTCGTGGACTGGCTACATCCTGGGCTTTGTTCAAGGGTGTTTCCATTCAAGACATTTGTGCAGCAGCGAGCTGGTCCTCACCGCTCACTTTTGTCCGCTTTTACAGGCTAGATGTCTCTGCTCCAAGTGTGGCCCGCGCAGTGCTGGGCCCCGTGTTGAGACAGGGTTCTACCTGTTAAGTTCTGGTTGTTTTGGTGATTTTCGAGATAAGCATGTCTAGCAATACGGGAGTTTCAATATCCCAAAGTGAGACATCGAACGGAGTGTTATGAATGAGAACTATAGGTTACTTGCGTAACCCCAGTTCTCAGAGTAACATGAAGTGAGATGACGGCCCTTGCTAAGGCGAAGCGAGAAGAGGTGCTTATTTTGAATGACGCTGCGACGTAGCGCAAGCTACTTAAAGGGTGGGTGGATTCCCTGACGTAGACGTCAAGATCACCAGCCAATCAGGATTGGCGTAATGAGATTGATGCTTCTGTTTGCATACGCGTTGAGGCGCATCCCATAGTGAGACATCTCACTTCATGTTACTCTGAGAACTGGGGTTACGTAAGTAACCTATATATTTTTTTTTTTCACCATTCATTCCAATGGCTGGCTTCTATGTCACGTGATCTTCAAATTTCTCCCTGCAGAAAAAATAAACATGGATAAACTTCATTTTATTCTCGGTGGAAAATGCCTATTTTAAAGTTAGTTTGGCCATTAAAATGCCTTTTGATGTCATTTGATGCGAGAAATATGAGTTGTTATTTCAGATTATGTGTGCAGTGGATGTACATGATCTTTAGTTTGCTAGTTATTACGAAGATTACTTCAGGAAATTGCGTCCATAGGCAAGGCAAGGCAAGTTTATTTATATAGCACCTTTCAGCACCAGGTAATTCAAGGTGCTTTACAAAAATGAAAGACATTCAGACAAAGGCATTTAAAAACAGTAAAAGATAATAAAAGAAACATTAAAAGAAAAACAAAAACTGAAAGACTTTAAGAAAATGGCATTTAAAATCAGTCATTAAAAAGAAATGCTAATAAAAATAAACATTAAAAGATAAAAGTTAAAGTGCAGTCTAAGATATGAATAGTTCAATTCTTTAGGTTCTTGATTTTTAATTTACTCAAAGAACCTCCCTTTGGAAATCCGAACATTTCCGTCCAGATTTTTTATTTAGACAGATCGTTTTCACCCCTACTCTGCTTTGCGTTCCATAACAAAGTCTTTAAGTGTTACCTGAACCCCCCGTGTTACCAAAACACTATTTTTCACCCGTCGGTGATGTGATACCTGTTCCTCAGTACAAATCACCCAAAAACTGATCGTAAACCCTGGCTACGACGGACCCAAATATCCTACTTTCGAGCAGTCCCTCTCATAAATGTCATGGAGTTTAATTACTTTGAACTTTAAACAATTTAGACACTGTCTATCTCATCTCTGTCACATCTCACTGAGCATTGAAAGCCTTCTTTCCTTCACATTCATCTTCAACCTTAATATTTTCTTAAATCCACGAGGCCAACTGCCTTCTTTCACGGCACTCTGCTTCATCCTCTCAGTATTTTAAACACTTTCTGTGAGTGTCCAGCTTTTCTAAGTCTTTTACTTTAATTGTATTTTTACCCTTAATTCCATCCTCATGTTCTTGTAATTTATTCTTTAGGTTCTTGATTTTTTATTTACTCAAAGAACGTCCCTTTGGAAATCCGAACATTTCCATCCAGATTTTTAATTTAGACAGACTGTTTTCACCATGTTTTGCTCGCATGACATCCACAATCGGACCCTCAGGAGGGTGTACTAGCCCCCTACTCTGCTTTGCGTTCCATAACAAAGTCCTTAAGAGTTACCTGAACACCCCGTGTTACCAAAACACTATTTTTCACCCGTCGGTGATGTGATACTTGTTCCTCAGTACAAATCACCCAAAAACTGATCATAAACCCTGGCTACGACGGATATCCCAAATATCCTACTTTCGAGCAGTCCCTCTCATAAATGTCATGGAGTTTAATTACGTTTAAATTTAAAACATTAAAAGAAAAAAATACATGGATAAAAGTTACAGTGCAGTCTAAGATATGAATAGTTCATTTAAAAGCAGCGACAAAAAGAAAAGTCTTCAGCCAGGATTTATAAAATACATGGATAAAAGTTACAGTGCAGTCTAAGATATGAATAGTTCAATTAAAAGCAGCGACAAAAAGAAAAGTCTTCAGCCTGGATTTAAAAGTAGTAAGAGTGGCAGCGGACCTGCAGGTTTCTGGGAGTTTGTTCCAGATATTTGGAGCATAATAACTGAACGCTGCTTTACCATGTTTAGTTCTGACTCTGGGGACAGAAAGCTGAGCAGTCCCTGAAGACCTGAGAGATCTGGATGGTTCATAATTTAGCAGGAGGTCAGAAATGTATTTTTGGCCTAAACCATTCAGTACTTTATAAACCAGCAGCAGTATTTTGAAATATATTCTTTGACACACAGGAAGCCAGTGTAAAGACTTCAGAACAGGAGTTATGTGATCCACTTTCTTAGTGTTAGTGAGGACTCGAGCAGCGGCGTTCTGAATCAGCTGCAGCTTTCTAATAGATTTTTTAGTGAGACCTGTGAAGACACCATTGGAATAGTCCAGTCTACTGAAGATAAAAGCATGGACAAGTTTTTCCAAATCCTGCTGTGACATTAGTCTTTTAATCCTAGATATATTCTTTAGGTGATAGTAGGCTGATTTAGTAACTGTTTAATGTGACTGTTGAAACTCAGGTCAGAGTCCATTACTACACCTAGATTTCTGGCTTTATCTGTTGTTTTGAACATTGCAGACTGAAGCTCAGCGCTAACTTTTAAAACGTTTTCATTGTTACCAAGGTGGTTGCTAGGGACGCTGCTATCGATATTATTTCTGTTATGATGGTGTAACTGTTTAATGGTGTTATCTTTATTGCTACCCCCGACCCTGTCAATGTATAGTGTTGGTCCACAGCGCAAACGTATTAGTTTAACAAAATCCACATCTAAAGATACGTTATTTTCCCCTGTGCAATTCCAGTCTCACATCTCACAGCACATCGTCATTAACAAATACCGGAAACAGACCGAAAACATTTAAAAAAAAAAAAAAATAATACTTTATTCCGAGTGTGCTTGCTTTTCTCTTTGAAAGTCATCACATAACGGCATTGTAATACACGGTTAGGCTGCATTAAATATTACATATCTGCCGTAGTTCTCTATTTATAGAGCCCTGATGAGAAGACTTCTATACAAACATGAGGAACTGCTGCCAACACTGAAAACGTGACGTGGGTCATAAATATATCAGTAATTAAACAACATCTTACATTTATTTTCACACAATACGTCTCCTTGCAGTATCAACACTAATTCGGCTGACTTTTATATTTGATCCAATTGGTAGATAGGCTGTATTTACACCATAAAGGTGCACAGCTGATATAAAGGGACACCTTGTGGTTAAAGCATGTTATTACATTTCATTATTTTTATTATTAGATATGAATAGGATCCCTATAAAGTATATTCATTACTCGTTATTCTCTACTAATAGTTCATTAAAGACTGTATATAATAACTATTTTGCACATCCCTTTCAAGATTTCAAGATTTTCTAAGGTTTATTATATCATTATATCATACTCACAAACATTATATCATACTCACAAACGGTGTAGTTATGCATTGAATGAAAAACTTGGGTCGCAGGTTCCTCAATAGTGCATTACAAGACATCTATCAATATTTGTGCATACCTCCAGCAATGTTAACTATGTTGAAGCACTTATTTTAACTGATATTATAATGTATTATACTCTTATAAGATGTATGTAGATATTTCATCTCCGGCCTTGTCAGGTATTGAACAATCAATAAATAAAGAACACAGAATTGTTAAATATAAAACACAGCATTTGTGTGATTATACTAAATGATTTACAAATAAACACCACTGCATATTTACAACTGTTACACATGCTGATGTAACGCAAACGTTTCCAACTTGGGATCAATAAAGTATATCTTATCTTAAGCTGATCGATGGCTACTGCCATATTTGCAAAATTTGCCCCTGAACCTTGACAAGTGCATGTTTCAGGCTTATCAATTAATGTAATGTAATGTTAACAGGAGGGGTCACAAACATAAGTCCAGCTGTTAAATAAAGCTCTTCTGACCTTAGCTGGCATGTGTGTATATTAATGCTGCCCATTATGGGCACAAGCAATTTTCACCCATTTATTAATTATATGTTTTAAATTTGAGTGTTTCCTATCCCCTAAACCTCCAGGGATGTACACAGTTTAATACTGGCAACTTCTTATTATGGGAAATACGAAAACGTCTTTTAAAACTACAACTCCCAGTAGAGACGTGCCATAGATAGAGAACATGTTGCGAAACAGAATAGCCATCATGTGTAGTTCTGGGGACGGGGTGGGGGAGGGGGGAAAGCGGTGGACCCGTTCAAATCAAGTTTTGGACAGTCTGCCGTGGTTCCATCCCATTTCAAGTGCTGTTCGACGCTCGGCGTAACCCTCGGAGCACACTCTCCAATCACAGAGCTTGAGGACTATCACAGGGATTGTCAAGCGAAGCGGAGAGAATACTTACTTCCCGTTGTAATATTCTCTAAAGCAAATGAGCTGCTCCGACCCTCGGTCCTGACGGACTCCAACTTGTGTTTATTAATCAAACAAATAAATAAACACAAGAATTGCACAGGGGAAAATAACGTAGGCTATCTATGCCACAATTTTAGATGCGGATTTTGTTAAACTAATACGTTTGCGCTGTGGACCAACACTATACATTGACAGGGAAGGGGGTAGCAATAAAGATAACACCATTAAACAGTTACACAACATAACAGAAATAATATCGATAGCAGCGTCCCTAGCAACACGTAACAAGTAGTTAATAATAATAAAATACATTAAGAAAAAGGCATTTTAAACAGTCATTAAAAAGCAACACAATCTACCTGCATTGCATTACTCTAAACATGTAATAACGTGCTTTAACCAGTAGGTGGTTTGGGTTCAAAACATAGACTGTATATATAAATGGACGTAGTATCCGTGACGTCACCCATAGGATTCTGCAGAGTTGCCGAGAAGCCCTTAGTAGGCGGAGTCGGCCACTAACGGCTCGACTGTGACGTCAGAGTCTAATCCCGCCTGCTCCAAATAAGGGCAAAGAGGCGGAGCCGAGGCGGGACCTGCTGCCTCCGAACTGGAAGTAAACAGAGCTAGCTCAGACTAAGAAGCTAAGCTAACATGAAATACATGCATACCAAGTTACTGCTAACAGTGTAGTTCCCCTATATAAACGTTACATTCATAATCAAATGAGACAATCTGCAAGAGAATTAGCTATATTTTGTTATTCTTGATGCTTGTCATTCACACGTTAAGAAAAGACAGATTCCACCGCCCGGACCTAACGGAGCCGCAGTGGGCTAGCTCCGGGACGCCGGCTGGAGCTAGACCCCTGCGGCTTCGTTAGCTCCGGCGGCCACCACTGGGATAATTGGGTCCCCTATTAACATTTGCTCCTGTTTAGCATTATGGGCGTCATAGCCATAGACTATAAAAGTCTTACCCAAGGCTGAATCATAAACTAAAATATATATGTATGTATAAAGGGTTACGTCCTTAGCTGGCTAATAAGTAGCAAGCTAAGCTACCAAGCACACAAACACCTGCGAACGGGGTTAACATGTATAATATTATAATTTTAGACTTCTTGGAAGTTCTGTTAGTACATTCAAGCGCACAGCACAACATTTTAATTGTCTGGTATTTGTAACAATATTCCCTAAAAGGCACAATCACCACGAACACGGCTAAAGCTAAAGGGTCAAGTACAGTAACTACAACTAACTAACGTTGTAGCCTCTATGGTTGTAGCCTAGCAGAGTGGACAAGTTGCTGTTAGCTGACAGTGAGGAATGTACGTGTCCATCAAAGTGACCACGCCCTAATTTATGCATAACTTTAAAGCTTAATATTAATTAAACAGATGAGTTGAGAAAAAATTCACCCCCCACACAGTAGTCATGAACGGGGAATCTAACTATACAGAGAATATGGTTTTTTGAACCACGATGTAAACATGTTTATTTCTGCTGTAAAGTTGGGCATTTTAACATGGGGGTCTATGAAAATTGCTCCCTTCTGCAGCCTGCTCCAACTGGCCACTAGATGAACTGCAGTGTGTGGCACTTCCGTATTGGCATCCCGGCTCTTCCCCAGAGTTTGCTGCTTGGTTAAAAAGCTGTCAAGTTTACAGTGTTAACAAAATAAAATATACTGCTGTTTCTGGTTTAGTTTACGACGGATATATTTAGTTATTGTTTTGATATTTGCAACACAAAAGCGATGGAAAAAACCCACAGCAACACAGAAAAGATGGTCTTAACATGACCCAGCAGTCTAGTAGTTAATAAAAAACAATAATATCAAAACAAAATATTACTAACTTTATTGTGAAATTCAAACTGAACGGTAAAAGAATAGTTTATTCTGAGCCCGATCTCTGTAGATAAATAAAAATAAAGAACTACGACAGATGTGTAATATATTTAATGCAGCCGAACCATTTATTACAATGCATTCATGTGATGACTTTCAAAGAGTAAAGCAAGCACTGCTGAATAAAGTATGATTTTATCTTTTACGAAACGTTTTTTTTTCATATGGAATGCAGTTGGAGGTCAACCAATCACAGAGCTTGAGAACTAATCACGGGGTTTGTCAAACAGAGCACATGGTGTAGTCCTAAACGATAGCTGGGGATTCTGGGTAGTGTTGTGTCTTCTGCCATCCTTTACTCCGAAAAAATATTTGTTTCTCCGAATCGAAGGGGAAAAATACAAAAGCATTGCACACAATTTAAACAAATCAATGTTGTGTAATTAACAAGGATAATCTTGTGTTTTTTAGTCGATGAGTAGTGCAGATATCACTGTAAAATCAATCGACAGTAAGGGGAATACTTACTTCCGGGTGTACAATTCTCCGTTATCCAATGGGAATGGACGCTCACATTGCCTTTAAGGGCAGCCGACACAAACGAATGCCGTGCTTCCATGAGCGTCAAATCCTGCCGCAGATGGGAATACATTGCAATCAGTTGAAAACTATTTGCGTCCCTTTATGAAGTTGAAGGAGCCTAGGAGTGTCACAATTGCACGCCACGGGACCCTGACCAAACGTCGCTCCTGGACGATTATGGAGTGAGAGTGTGTTGCCCAATACCCCTCCTCGACTCCTCCTTTCCCTCACTCGCCTCCCTTCCTTGCGTCTTTGCTCCGCCTCTGTAAGATGCGAGCGAGAGACACGAGGAGGTGACACGAGGACAGAGGAGTCCTCAGGTATTAATTGGGATGTCCTCGTTCACTCAAACGTCACTTTTAAACGACGTCTGTTAATGATGACATGTGCACAGCTGTATCCCCTCTCATCGGGCTTAACTGAATAACCCCTTAGAACCGGCCCATTTGTTGTTAAATATTTATTTAAATGAATGAATCTCTCTCTTGTTAGTCAATGAATTCAATGTATGCATTCACATTACTATAATATAATTATAGTAATGTGAATGCCTTACTCTGAAAATGTGTGTCCTGTAGATCCCCGCATTCACCACAAACCCACATTCAGGACTGTGCATTTTAAATATTTTAACTCCTGAATATCTTAACACAAAACAATACAAATAATTGTTATTGATCAAGATCTAGCCATTTATGAAATAGCTTTCTTAACAGCTATGTTTTAGTGACGTTCAAGATCATTAAACATGACTTAAATTGTTAGTATAACCTTAAGAAATGAATTGCACATAATAATTCCCACGGAGCTGTGAGCACTTATACATTTATGTGACGCTTTTCCACTCATCTTCCAGTTGTCGGTTTTCCTCTGTTGAAATGGACCAGCTGTGAAGGTGGGGGCGGGACTTGTATACGTGAGTAGTGAAAACACTTCCGCGTAGTCTGCTCTTGTGTATCCTCCCTTTCGTCTCCTCCCGCACCCCTACTCCCTCACCCCTCCTCGACTCCTCCATGTGCATTTCAGCTATTGGGACGTCCTTCAAAATGGCGTGTCTTGATCGATGTCCGGGTCAAGTCCCGGAGGAGGGGAAGAGAGGAGTCGAGGAGGGGTATTGGGATGAGGCTCTCATTTCTCTAACCGCCTGCTGCTTCCCCTCCTCTCTCCTCGGCTCCTCCGCTCGCATCTCCTGTGGGCGGGACTAAGTCTTGAGGATAGGAGTCGAGGAGGGGAGTTAGAGAAATGAGAAAGGGCCTGGAGCGTTTGGCTATACATTTGATCAAGTTGCACCGTTTTGTATTTGCAGTGTTTTCGTTTATGCTGCACTTTTAGTAAACGATGCACATGTTTAGCCGAGTTGGTGAATATATTTCTTCAATTGCATGTGTTTTGGCAAATTTGAGTTTTTGTATTGTTTCTGAAGCTGCAATGCGTTTCTCCTAATGGAAACTTTTTGGGCTGGTTTGCACCTGAACGCAACCGTATATTTTATATGACACTGATCAATGCATCTGTTGGATGGATAAAAAAAACATCTGATGAACCAAATAAAAAAGGGGCTTTTTAAGTGTGGAAAACCTGATGGTAACTCTGATAAATCTACCTGGTACATGTCTAAGTTACTTCCTTTTTCTAGCAGTGAAGTCAATATGGACAACATTTATTTGACCAGCATCACCAGATTTACAATAATCTTCATGCAGAAGCAAAGGATATGTTGATAGAAAATAAAGGTATCAGTAATGCTAACAGTGCTATGTGTTATGTTATGTGCTAAGTGCTATGCATTTATTGTTCTGTGTGTTTCCAGGGTCCATGTGTTCACTGCAGTTACCTCTTTGAGACTGACTGTCCAGAAGGCACCACTGAATTGGTAAAACATCTAATTATTATTCTACAGAAACCCCTTGTCGCATAATTAAGACAACAACTGTTGATGTCTAAGTCTGTGCAAACTATTTGTTAAATAGCATGGTGAGTTTTACAACTATAAGGTGAAACGTATGAAGGTGTATGTTGATGTAAACAATGATCAGAATCAGAATACCTTTATTAGTCCCACAGAGGGGAAATGTACGTAGTTACAGCTTCATGTTACATATGTAACACATGTATGTCTATATGTGTTACATATATCATGCATTAAAAAGTACTAAGTTATGATATAATAAAAAAATAAAGAAATAATAATAATAATAAAAAAGAAACAGTTACATAATTTTCAAAATACACATCCTTTAACAGTTCTTAGGATTTAGCAGCCAGGTATATATTACATAGTTCTTAACGGCATATATATATATATATATATATATATATATATATATATATATATATATTGCACGTAGTTGGTTGGTATTTAACAGCAAGGTTTGTGATGTGACCCTAAACCTTTAGAAAAAAAGGGAAGAGTGTTAGAAAGTGTTATGCATATGTTATGCATAACGTTATATATAACCACTGGATGAAAGCATCAATTGTAATAAGGTCAGAAATATATAATACTATAACACCTTTCATAAAGGAAAGCATAAATTAGACAGACAGCCATAGCAATACAAAGTAAACCCGCTTGTTTTCAGTATGTAAGGGGATGGGAATGTAAACTGTTTTCTTACACCATATGTCATTCGGTGCTCTAATCATCTTGATGTGACAACTAAACACTGTATAACACTTTAAAAATGTTTTTTTTTTAGATTAAATCGCTTTTGTTCTGGTTGCCGGATCCTTATTCCAGAAATCTTCTTCAAAATCCTGCCTTTGTTTCAGCTATTTTCCATAGATTTTTTATAAGAATTCTCTATCTGTTGAAACCTGGCTGGTAGAAGACATGGGCGAGATCATAAAACCATCAAATCTGTGTGTCTGTCTCCAGGACTCTCATCAGACCGGCTGTACTTACATAGTGTCTCGCCTCAACACCCAACTCAGTTCAGGATGTGCCAAATTCTGCAACGCCACAAACACGGTCAGTTTTATTTCCAGCTTTCAATAGCTGATAGAGTCAATAGTTTAGAAGAAATGGTGGAATTCTCCTTTATCTATGTCTATTGTGTGTGTGTTTTACAGGTAGCACAGTGTTGTAAAGGTTTTTATGGTCCGGACTGTAAACCCTGTATCGGAGGATTCGAGCACCCTTGTTATGACAAAGGAGCGGTGAGCATTAAACACACAAGCAAACTCTGACTCTCGAGCCATCTTTCTCTACTGATGATTTATCATTTTCTTATTTCTTACCACATGCAGTGCTTTGACGGTATCCCCGGCAACGGGTCGTGCAGCTGTCAGTCAGGCTTCAAGGGTGTCGCCTGCCACATCTGTGCAGATCCATCCAAGCACGGAGAGAAATGTGACGAAGGTAACAGCTCCTCCTCACTTTGAGAGAGTTCGTATGTTCATACACGCAGACTTCAACTGTAGTTTAGTCACTTCTTATCTTCGATATATTACATATATATATATATATATATATATATATATATATATATATATATATACATATATAGCCTATGTAATGCGAAATGAAGAACATTGAGTACAAATTGTTCCTGGGCAAGACACTTCACCCCAAATTGCTCCTGTGGGGATTGTCCACAGTATTGAGTATGTAAGTCGCTTAGGATAAAAGCGTCTAACATGTAACATGTAATGTAATGTAATATAATGTGACATTATCCCGCTATTAAACTTAAATCATCACATGGTGTGTGTTTTTGCGTGTCCCTAGAGTGTCGCTGTGTCCACGGTGTGTGTGATAACCATCCAGGCAGTGCTGGTGTGTGTCGGAGAGGATCCTGTCTAGAGGGATATTCGGGAGAACACTGTGACAGGACGGCCACGCCCTGCAACTCTGACGGCCACCAGGAACACTGCCACATCCACGCATACTGCACACACATGGGACTGGAGAACAAGTAAGATACCATGTTCATTTTGGAAACATATTTTGATTTGTTGTTAAATTCTCAATGAAAAAGTGAGTATTAGTTTGAATCTCATTTAGGTACTTTATTTTTGATCCATAAACAGGTAAACACATTTATTCTTAGTTTTCATCTGGTGTTTAAACCAGCATTGAGATATCTAAACAGCTCCAGGATGGATTGCCATGACATTTTGTGGAGACATTCCACCAATGCTAGAGGAATGCTACAGATTGTCTCTAGTGCCACGAAGAGGTTCAGATTTTGTTCAACACTGATGTCCTCTAGGAGGATGTTATCTAGCACCAACGGAGGATAAAAGTTTAATACAATCCTTGAAGCGATATAGTGCAGCTCAGCGCGATCCAGTGTTGTAGTCAAGTCCCCACTCCAAGTCTGAGTCACCCAAGAAGAGTCAGAGTCGAGTCCGAGTCATCATTACCTGTGCTCGAGTCCAAGTCCGACTCAGTCACAAGACTGAGTCGTCATGTATCAATCTGAGTGGATATATTTGTTTAAATGTAGCGGTTGGTTTGGTTCTTATCAATCAATATTTGTTGTTGTCTAAATGCTTTTATCCTCTTATTTTCTGCATTACTTTTATTCTGTCTATATAACTACTTTAGGCTGCAATTCTTGTATGAAAGGTGCTTTACAAATATTATTATTATTAAGTTTTGGTCAAGTTCCAAGACTGCCTTCAAAAGCTTCTTCACAAATACAAATGGTCTACATAATGACCCACTGTCAGCATTTCAGGTTGTCTTGCATGCAAGAAAAGAGAGAGAAAAGGGATGAACAAAGTAGTTTGAAAGAGAAGTGTCCGGTTTGGTTTTATGTATTAAACTAAAACGCCCCGTTCATCTTTTCTCTGTGATAATAGCCCGGACAGCTGGTTACCAGCTGACAACGAGCCACGTCAGAATGTGGCGGTGAGCATCCAAACTATGGTTTAGTAGCCTAGATACCGATAGTAAAGAATGTAACAGAACTTTTGCTCATGACATTTGACGTTGTCCCGGTCTTTTCCTCAAGCGTCCTTTGACAGAAGCATCTGTCAAAGCACACAGCACAATGCACGCGCGGGAGGGGCGTGTCTTTTCTCGCAGCTGCACAAGCCTGGGGATGAGTACATCCGGACTTGAGATAAAACTTGTCAGAGTCCTAGTCCAATCGTCAATGTGCGTGTTCGAGTCCATCACTGCGCGAGACCTAGTCAAGTCACGAGTCCCGCAAATCGGCACTCGAGTCCGAATCGAACCAACACTAATAATGTGATATTCTTATGCCTATTACTGAATTTAGAACAGCTTACCTGCCTTGTTAACTCATATTTAAACACACTTTTTTGAAATTGGAAAGAAACTAAATTAAACTCAACAATCACCGACTTTGGTTTGGTCAAAGTCCTTTATTCTCTGAGTTAGATGTAGAAATGTGTTGGCCCCACACACTGTTTTCACAGCTCTATCTCACTGTCATTTCTTTGGTGGCAGACTATTAAATTAGACACAAGTTTAGAAGAAATCCCAGCACGGCAGCTCTTTCCTTTCCGATGTGTAATCAGAGAGCAACATTTACAGAAACAAAAAACCTATGACCAGGTGAACAACCCCGTCCCTCTTCTGTTACTTGAACAGCTACTGAGTTTGTCCATCATCAATCTGTGTGTGTGTGTGTGTGTCTGTGTGTGTGTGTTGCACCAGGTGTTGGTGTCGGGATGGATATGATGGTGACGGACACTCCTGTTCTCCCATCAACCCCTGCCTGCAGAGCAGCCGAGGAGGCTGCGACACCAACGTAAGACTTAAGGCCTGTGTGTTTGTGTGTGTGTGTGTGTTGAAATAGCTGTTTTAACATATCTTCTTCTACAACCCCCATATCCTAAATAACAAAGTTGGTATAAAATAATTAAAGATGTGTCGCCATTTTTTTTATCAACTTAATTGAGCTATTATTTCCACATTCCCTTCCCAAACTTGTACTTTGTGTACAATAAGTTGAGAGTTCACTGATGTACTCTGGTGAGTGGCCATGAAAGATTGGATTATATTTGAAAATGTATAATACAAACATTCCATCTGCCCATCTCCCTCCTGCTCAACAGGCAAGGTGCGAGTACACGGGCCCAGGTAATGCGTCATGTGTGTGTGCTGAGGGTTGGACAGGTGACGGCAGAGTGTGTGTGGAGATCAACAACTGTCAGCTGAAGAGTCGAGGAGGCTGCAGCCCCAACGCCGACTGCAACCACATCGGACCTGGACAGGTCAGTCGCTAACGGTTACAGATGGATAATGAAAGCGTCCGTTAATAGTTATTAATAATTATTACATGAAAGCCTCTTTTTTGTTGTTTTGTGTGTTTTTGTAGTCATTTTGCTTTTTTTTTGTCATTTAATTTTGTTGTCTCCCTGTTTGGGCAGTTCTGTCCCCTCATCTTTCTAAAGTCAACAGATGCCTCAGTGTTTTCTCAAATATTTAGATTTTTGATCTCACACCTCTACTTTATCAAATGTAACAATCCATAGCAATCCGATCAAATCAATCATGTGTCACTACACTATCACCCAGACCAAGATCATTATTTTATTCTCATTATCTCCCATTGTCTGTATGATGTATGAAGAAGTTGATAATTAGCTGTCTGACTGTAAGGCAAGGCAAGTTTATTTATATAGCACCTTTCAACACAAGACAATTCAAAGTTTTTTACAAAAATGAAAGACATTAAGAGCATTAAGAAACATATTATCAAATGATATCTAGAAACACTCATTTAAAAGCAATGATTTAAAATGACATTTAAAAACACTCATTTAAAAGCAAAGATAAGAAGCAAAGATACTAAAAGTTATAGTGCAGTTTACGATATGAATATATCAATTAAAAACAGCGGCATAAAGAAAGTCTTCAGCCTGGATTTAAAAGTGGTAAGAGTTGCAGCGGACCTGCAGGTTTCTGGGAGTTTGTTCCAGATATTTGGAGCATAATAACTAAACGCTGCTTTACCATGTTTAGTTCTGACTCTGGGGACAGAAAGCTGACCAGTCCCTGAAGACCTGAGAGATCTGGATGGTTCATAATTTAGCAGGAGGTCAGAAATGTATTTTGGGCCTAAACCATTCAAAGCTTTATAAACCAGCAGCAGTATTTTGAAATCTATTCTTTGACACACAGGAAGCCAGTGTAAAGACTTCAGAACAGGAGTGATGTGATCCACTTTCTTAGTGTTAGTGAGGACTCGAGCAGCAGAGTACTGAATTAGCTGCAGCTTTCTAATGGATTTTTTAGTGAGACCTGTGAAGACACCATTGCAGTAGTCCAGTCTGCTGAAGATAAAAGCATGGACAAGTTTTTCCAAATCCTGCTGTGACATTATTCTTTTAATCTTAGATATGTTCTTTAGGTGATAGTAGGCTGATTTAGTAATTGTTTTAATGTGACTGTTGAAACTCAGGTCAGAGTCCATGACTACACCTAGATTTCTGGCTTTATCTGTTGTTTTGAACATTGCAGACTGAAGCTCAGTGCTAACTTTTATACGTTCTGCCTTGGCTCCAAAAACCATTACCTCAGTTTTATCTTTGTTTAATTGGAGAAAGTTCTGACACATCCAGTCATTGATTTGTTCAATGCACTTACTCAGTGTTTTAACTGGAGAATAGTCTCCTGGTGAAATGGTTATGTACATTTGGGTGTCATCCGCATAGCTATGGTAACTTATTTGGTTGTTTTTCATTATCTGAGCCAGTGGTAACATGTAGATGTTAAAGAGAAGAGGCCCCAAGATGGAGCCTTGAGGAACCCCACATGTCATATTTGTCAACTCAGATTTGTATTTACCTATAGAAACAAAGTTGTTTCTGTCCTTTAAGTAGGATTCAAACCAATTTAGAACTGTTGCCGAAAGTCCCACCCAGTTTTCCAGTCGGTCTAGTAATATGTTGTGGTCAACAGTGTCAAACGCAGCACTGAGATCTAATAGTACTAACACTGAAGTTCTGCCACTGTCTGTGTTTAAGTGGATGTCACTGAAGACCTTTACAAGAGCAGTCTCAGTGCTGTGGTTTGGACGAAAGCCTGACTGGAACACATCGAAACAGTCATTTAAATGCAAAAAATTACTCAGCTGTTGAAAAACAACTTTTTCAATGATTTTACCTAGAAATGGGAGGTTTGATATGGACCTGTAATTGTTCATTACTGAAGCATCTAGATTAATCTTTTTTAAGAGCGGTTTAATGACTGCAGTTTTTAGGGCCTGTGGGAAAACACCTGAGTGAAGAGATTTGTTTACTATATGAATTAGATCTGAGGCCATGCAACGAAAAACATCTTTGAAAAATCCTGTTGGAATAATATCAAGGCAGCAGGAGGAGGATTTCAGAAGTTGAATAATGTCCTCTAGGTTTTTATCATTAATCTGATGGAATTGTGTCATGGTGTTTGAATTGATTTTAAGTGGACACAGAGACAAAACATTTGCTGTACCTGATGCAGAGGCACTGACTGCTTGTCTAATTTTCTGAATGTTGTCAGTGAAGAAGGAGGAAAAATCATTGCACGCCCTGGTGGATAGAAATTCCGAGGCTACTGACACTGGGGGGTTTGTTAGTCTGTCAACGGTAGCAAACAAGGCGCGTGCGTTGTCTTTGTTTTTGGCAATGATGTCAGAGAAGAATAACTGTTGTGCAATTTTCAATTCCAAATGATAAAAGCCAAGTCTCTCTTTATAGATTTCAAAATGAACCTGGAGATTTGTTTTTCGCCACCTGCGTTCAGCTTTTCGACACTCTCTTTTTTCTGTTCTCACGGTCATGGCCTTTCTCCATGGAGATATTTTCTTGCCAGTCACTTCCTTTACCTTAGTTAGAGCAATGGCATCTATAACATTTTTTATTTTTTTATTAAAATGATCTACTAGCTCATTTACTGAGATGTGTGGAAGAAATATTCTGAGTAAACATTTCCCTAGTAATTTCAGTTAAATATCGCTTTGTGGTTACCGCTTGTTGAACATTTTTGTAAACAGAAATAGAGCTCTCAAGGAAAACACAGGGATGATCAGAGAGCGCAACATCAGTCACCACAACCTTTGAGACATTCAGACCCTTTGAGATAATTAAGTCCAGTGTGCCCCTTATTGTGCGTGGGCTTCCTCACATGCTGAGTCAGTCCATAGTTATCAAGAACACAAAACAGTTCTTTAGCCCCTCTGTCCTGGGGGTAGTCAACATGGATGTTAAAATCACCAACAATGATTAAACGGTCAAAGTCAATACACACTATAGACAGCAGTTCAGTAAAGTCATCAAAAAAGCTTGCACAGTATTTGGGTGGTCTATAGATATTTAGGAACAGAGCTCGAGAGGAGCATTTCAGCTGAAGGGCCACATATTCAAAAGAAGCAAAGTTCCCATAAATTGTCTTCCTGCATTGAAGGGAATCATTGAACAGAATAGCAACTCCACCCCCTTTCTTATGCATTCTTTCCTGACTCATAAAACTGAAGTTGGGAGGTGTTGATTCGATAAGAACAGCTGCACTGTTATTTTGTTCAATCCAAGTTTCCGTTAAAAACATAAAATCGAGATTGTGCTCAGTGATAAAATCATGCCGCCAACCTGATAATAATAATAATGGATTTAATTTGTTAGCGCTTTTACAGGTGCTCAAAGATGCTTTACAGATATAGTGAAGAACCTTCTGTGTCTCCTTCATGTGGTCGAACTCCAGGAGGGTGGGCGAGGGTGAAAGGGTGAACGGAGAGTAGAGAGAGCTGGGGGGTGAAGGAAGAGTATCCTCAAAGGTGATAGGGGGGGGTGAAGGCACGGTGGAGACTCCTCCATTTGTGTCATAAGTCTCCCATAATCAAGACATTCCTCAGGCGGGTGCAGTGATACTTCTTCAAGGTTTTCTGTGATGTGTTGTGTCTTTCTCTTGTTTTGATTCCTCTTGTTGCTTGTCCTTGGCAGAGGGAACAGATTGATGACGAAGGCAGTTGAATATGTTAGAGATAAACAATTTCACTCCTGACTTGTTCAGGCAAACTCCATCTGCCTTAAAAAGATGTCTGCGGTCCCATAAAAAGTTAAAATGGTCAATAAAATGGACAGAATGGTCAGTACAGACAGTTGAAAGCCATGTGTTCAGTGCAAACAATCTGCTGAATCTCTCCACTCCTCTTCTGACTGGCGGTAGAGGGCCACTGATGAACACCTCCGCATCTATGTTGTAAATGTATTATCTTTTCGATTTACATACGGCATCTATTGCACGTCTGTCCGTCCTGGGAGAGGGATCCCTCCTCTGTTGTTCTCCCTGAGGTTTCTCCCATGTTTCCCTTTAAACTGTGGGGTTTTCTCTGGACGTTTTTCCTTGTACGATGTGAGGTCTAAGGACAGAGGGTGTCGTATTGTCATACTGATATTCTGTACACACTGTGAAGACCACTGAGACAAATGTAACATTTGTGATATTGGGCTATATAAATAAACATTGATTGATGATTGATTGATTAGAGAGCTGACAGTTTCCAACAAACATTTAAAGTATTTTTTCAGCACTTCTGACTGTTGTTTCACAACATCATTTGTTCCAATGTGCAGTACCACATTCTTTACAGTCGGATGTTCAGCCCCAATATACAGGATCTTCTCAGCCAAGTCAGAGACCATATCCTTGGGAAAACAGAGAACTTTGGTGTTGTTCTTATTACACAGACTTTTTACATCTCTTACAGCAGAGTCACCCACAATCAGAGTTTCAGGCCCAGTCGTTAGCTTTCCCTCTTGCCTTTTACTTTTGGAGTTGGTCCTTACCCTGCTGTGTGAAGAGGACAGGTTATCCAGGTCATCAGAAAGAGATCTCCGGTTCTGGGTCAGTGCATCGTATCTGTTCTGGATTGGCACACTCAGTGGTTTAGGAGGATTGTTTGTAGTTCTCCCTTTAGCAGCTGTCCACGGCTGTTTCCTAGTATGAATAGGGGTTGAAGAGGCGCTCTTCCTGGGTGATAACAATGCAGGCCAGCTGGTCGCTTCACAGATTTCAGAGCACTGGGCTCTGCCTGTTATCCGTCCTCCCAAATCCCATGGAAATTATTTACTCACTATTTTGCACCCAGAGAGTTCCAGGGAGGACTACCACTTGTAGATTTATTACCCAGTACACAGCCCTCCTGTTCCTTGGAATCCTTGTAGCTGCTAATTAGCTGTGAGTTAGCATGCCTTTGTCCATTCTTTTGCAACACTGGTAAAGTGGTGTCATTCCAACCTAGTCCATTCACTTCCACGTTAACTTCCAACCATTGCATTTTCATTTCCAACACGGCCATCTTCTGTAGAAGTTTGTGGAAGTCATCTGTAGAGAATGGAGGCATTTTGCTGATAACTAGCTTAAGCTAAATAGCATGCAGTACCAGGCTTTAGCTGTTGCTAGGCCACGCTACTATACGACTGAGGTCATCGTAAAAATATTGAAATATGGCTGAAACCCTCCATCTATTTACGAAGAATAACTGTACCAGTGATAAGTTAATGTCCAGGAGCCGCTGCTCGAAGTTTTCAAAAAAGAAAAATAGGAAAAATCAGCATAAAAAGTAGAGCAAGCAGAAAAGCGTCTGCACTCTACGAAAGCAGGAAGCACACTTTGCTGTCAGTACTTAAGAAGACTGTCAAGAACTGTCTATTTTTCTGTCTGCAGAGTGAGTGTGTTTGTAAAACTGGTTACATGGGGAACGGCATCGAGTGTGACCTCATTAACCCCTGCCTCGAGAAAAACGGAGGCTGCCACGATTTGGTAAGGATGCACACACACACACGCAAGCACGCACACACGCGTTTGTGCAGAGGCGCGGGAAGGTATTTTGAGTGGGGGTGCTGAGGTGCTGGACTCCAGTGAACACTATTACGGGCACTATAGAGCACGCACAAAAGCGCGAGCACCAGGGGCGCTACAGTGGAATGTTCTACTGCAACACTCCCCACACGCAAACACACAGTACACCCGCGACTGTTACAATGAAGGCTCGATAATCAGCTCACGGCATATAGGCAGGGGTAAAGTGCTATTTTTTACGAGTGGGGGGCGGACCTCACCTCCTCCAGGGGGGTCCGAGGGGGATGCTCCCCCGGGAAGATTTTTTTTTAAATATTGAAGTTAAAAGCATCAATCTGGTGCACTTTGAGAGCAACATTAAGATATCTATGGATACATCTCTCAACATCCATATGAAACACAACTGTAAACAGATGTTCTTTTTCTTTATGGTTATTTTACAAATCACTCCCCTTTCAAACTGTATTCTTGTTTTACTGCCATATAGTATTTTATAACTGTTTTTCCTTTATTCTCTTGTTTTTTTTATATCGATAATGATCATAGGAAGGTGTGCCGCGGATATAATCTTTTGAATAATTTGTTGAGGTTCACGTAAAGCACGGTTAATGTATTATATTATTGAGGTAGAATTGTCTGGGGCCACAGAAAAAACATTCGGGGCAGGCCAGGCGACGCCACTAGCGAGCGCACACACTACAAAGATGTAAAATATTATTTGACCAACAATGGGGAATTTATTGGCTACATATTACACAGATTATGCACAGTGGGAGCAGCAATAACCGTCAAAATAATAATTCAGACATGGGAGCTTCTCTCCGCCTGCCTGCCGCTAGGGGGTGCTGCAGCGCCCTCAGTACCCCCCTTCCCGCACCCATGCGTTTGTGTCATATCATGTCAGCAGTGAAAATATTATTGCATTTATTCACCTAGAAATATAAGGGTTGGTTTTTGAATGTGGGTCATGCTAATTGTTTAAACAGGTATGTGCCACAACAATATATGAAATCCCAGAAACACGTTAAATCAATATCCCAAATGAGCTGTTCACAAAAATATTATTAAATACATACAGATTAGCACTGTAAACATATTTGTTTTCTCTTCTACTAGACCTCATCTCGATAACTGGTTAGTCTTATTTTTTCACACATAAACCACCACCTCAGCCTTGGTGCATCATCCATATTAACAAAAACAATATCTATTTATATCTTGCTAAACATCATACATGCCACATATTAATTTGTGTTCATTGTGTTATTGCTGTGTCCTCTTCCATTCCCATGCTCCCTTTCTGCTGCACACTGCCAGGCAAAGTGTGAGCTCTCTACGGGGGGAACACACACCTGTACCTGTCCTGATGGATACGCTGGAGATGGAACCCTCTGCTACGGGACGTTATCGGACGTGAGTATTCACACTTGTATAATTATGTCCCTTTCTCTTTTCCATACACACATACTCATACACTTTATCAAATTTAAAATGTCCTTTTATTTACATGTTATTATTGTCTATTAGTTTGCAATCACTATTAAATTAACATTATAGTTTGTGTATTTATTTTTCTCTCTCTATAAAATTGTATTTTTTTTTATTTCACCCCCTCTGTCACCCACTTTTAAAACTCTCACTATACTAAAGTCACTGTTTGCCCAAATAATACTAAAAAAGGGGAAGATTGAAGCTGCTACCAAAATAACTCTGTTTTTGTGTTTGTAGGAGCTGGAAATGAACCCATTGCTGATGCATTTCAAACAACTGGTGTGTGTGAGCTCTTTAGTTCCTCACTTGTTCAAGTTTCTGTTTTAGAAATAACTACATTTAACATGCTTGGTGATTATACTAGTTCACTTATAAAGTAATGCAGTGTTGTCTTGAAACAATCTGCTGACTTGGTAAAGAAATTAGCCAAAACCATAAAACCTAGGATGTACGCTCTTTCTGTCAACGTAGCTGAAAAGATAAAATCCGAAGATAACACCATTTTTATTTGTGTGTGTGTGTGTGTGTGTGTGTGTGTGTGTGTGTGTTTTTAGAGGCACAGGGACCTCACTGAGGACCTGAGTGGGAACCTCACACTGTTGATTCCGGTCAGAGGAGCTTTGGTTAACATGACTACAGCTCAGACAGATTTCTGGACCAGTCGACACCACCTGCCTCTCTTCGAACGGTCAGTCGCTTCACACACTGATCACATACTTGTAGCAGATACCCCTTTCCCACCGAAGCGGTTCCAGGGCCAGTTCGGAAAACCAAAAACGTCGGGATTAATAAACCTGAGCAAAAATAGTTCATGTGAGTAGAGGGAAGAGAATAAAGCTGTAACAAGCAGTAGCTCTGAGCAAAGTGACTAGAAACGCACTTAAAAACACAAATACTGTATATAAAGTCAGGCAATAGAGAACCGCAGTAACGAGTCCTAAAACCGGAAGTAAGTTAACATTGTTACCACTTCCGGTTCCTTCGACAGAAAGCAATGCATTTTCTCCATAGGATTTTGGAAAATAGCTCGAAACGTTTTGTTCTATGACATTAAATACATCAGCAGTGACCCCACTGGGGATTATTTAAGAGTTTACGTGTCTGAAAAACGATGGTTGTTAACAAGTGGCTGAATAGGACTACAGAAGTTGTCCAGGCCGTTGTACGTCATTACACCAAAAATGTAAACACTCCCGCTAAGTTTGTTTGCCCCTGTTCTGCTTGAATGCAAGTACCTGCGCTCCTGCAAACTGTTAAAACAAATGCTTAAACTTGTACAATTTTGAATCTGTATTTTTGAATATGGATCGGCGTGACGTTGAAGCAGCGACCCTACTGTAGTTCGTTTATAGCATAAAGTTAGCATTTTGCTTCTGGCGACTAGATTTGTGATTAGAAATTATAAAAGTAGGGTAGACATGTGGAGATTATCCGACTGAACAAAACGTGATCCATCTCTTAAATGTGTGTCAACCACAGACCTTATTTCAAGCTATTTTCCAAAATCCTATGGAGAAATTGCATTGTTTTTTGACGAAGGAACCGGAAGGAGTTTACATTCGGGTTTTAGGACGCGTCACTGTGGTTTTCTATACTCACCAGGCATAGTGTGATGCTGCTTAATTTGACCTTACTTTAAATGACCCCCCGTTCACTATTATTGACATTCAAGAGCAGCACAATGCTTCAGCGGCATACGTTTTCCTGTCATTATTATAGCAGCTATCGGGTAGAATCAATGCATGGCCTAAAATCAATATAAATGTTTTTTGATTATATGTAACCATGTCAGTGTCAACCACATTAGGTTTACTTTACCTGTTCCGTGTCTTGAGTGTGTGACGGGTTAATGTTGCATGCCCTTTGGTCTCCCTTTTGATAAAATAGAAATCGGGAAATTTGCTGAATTCTTGCCATACAGTAAAGGTGTGATGTCCAGTAAAAAGACTCTGTGCTCGATGGTAGGTTGTTGTGGGGCTGTACATATTTCTCGAACTCCAATCTTACCTAGCAATGTAACGGCTGTATAGAACAGACACAATCAGCCTGTAGATTGGTCCCCTAAAAGCCTCACTTTAAAATGCAATTATGTATCTTCCTTCACAATAAAAGCCCTAGACATTAACATTGCATCATTGCTTACTAGAGCATTTTGCTAAGAGTCACCTCAACAATCTTTTTTCTCTCTTGCAGGAGCCACATCCTACTTGGGATTTACTCTCTAGAGGATCTGGAAAAAAGGGTTGGCAGCAGGCTTCCCACCATGAATCCCCCCACCTACTGGGAGATCAGCAACAGCACTGGGGTAAGAATGTGTTTCTGCACGATCTGAATACAAGCCCCCCAGAATGGTCCCTAGAATGAGGCAAAAGAATGCACCATAATAAACAGAAAGAGACAAAGGGAGACTGGTTGAAGGGATGTAGGATGGGAGGGATGAAGGGAGTGATGGATGAGGGATGTAGGGAGGTAGGGATGAATGAATGAATGAATATGGGACAAGGGGAGGGTGGGTAATGAGATCTGAGACAAACGAGGCCAGATGTATTGACCAGCATAAGTAACTTAGCAATGATTAGAGGTTTGGTTGAGGTGTGGCCATGCTCCTGAACCTAAGTTAAGAATGTAACTTCATCAATATAAACAGACATCCAAATAAGGCTGTTTTATATGTAATGTAAAATAAACAGAATGAAACACAGTTATCCTCAGGTGAATTGCAGGCTCAATACATATTTTACATTCTTGGTACTTCATTATTTATCATGTTATATCTGACCTGAGATGATCTCATATAAATGCCTCTTCTTAGCTCCTCCTCAATCACAGAGACTCGAGTGTACATGAAGTCATGAAAACTGTCTCAGCAGATCAGACATTAATAACACGCAATTTGAACGTTTCTGGTACTGTGTGACACATTTTAAGACTAGTTGAGAGTTAAATAGAAACACACCTGTTTACACAATATTTGTATTCAACTGTTGCTGTTTTGTCTTCCAGGTGATTCGCATTGGAAATGCCTCCATCCGCACGCCCAACTTGCCTGCAATCAATGGCTACATCCACATCATAGACCATGTGAGAGTCTGGAGAGCTAGCAAGCAGAGTAGTGCAAAGTACCAGAACACTTCCATTAGGAGAAACGTGCAGCAGTTTAAAAAAGATGCAAATAAAAAACGATAAACGAAACGCTGCAAATACATAGCTCTGCAAGAAGCTTAAAACACAACCAAAACGGGGGCACAACTTATCATTGTGTAGTACATACTGATTGCATAATGTTGCTATGGAATAACGACACCATCGCTACGGTCTCCTGGGGAGATGAAGGCTTTATCTACAGCTCAAAGCTGCTGAAAAAAATGCAGCGTGTCCTGTGTCCAATTAAAGTAGCCGGCGCTTGCACCAAAAGTCGCAATAGTCCCAAGATCACCTCATATGCTACATTGCGTATATGCGACTTTAATACGCACGATTTGCTGTGGTTGTGTTGGTGGCACCGATAGAGGGACTGCCTGCACACTTGACAAGATGAGATGATTGGGACCCCGTGTTTGGTGACAGAAGAGCTTTGGACTGTGATACCAGCATTGAGAATAAATAACAATAACATATATTTTAATATACTGCTTGCTTTTCCCCTGATAGTCTGAATAAGTTGCAAAGGTGTCTTAGTTGGCTCTCATGAAAAAAGAGGGTGATCGGGTTGTCTTTGGCACAGTAGCGCCAACAGTAACTCTTAGAAACTCCAGGGGGAAATGTCTTTTATTGCCAGTCTAACAGGACGAAGGATGAGTAAGTCAGAAATAAATAGTTAAAGACGATCTTTTGAGGGTATAATATCAGTGCTTTCATTTCTTTCAAAAATATCCAATGAACTAAAACATTATTTTTGATTTATTTGAATGTTTGTTTGTGTTCAGATTCTGGCTCCCAGTCTCTCAGAACTTCCCCCCGAGCCGCCCACCCTGATGGAATTCCTGAACTCCTCCTCAAACTTCACTCTATTCAGGCAGTACGCTCTGGTAAGGAATTGTAAAATGTAACCTTATTTTTTAGTTTTTTAGTCTGTTTTAATATTTATGTTGTGTGTATTTTCTCGCAAGATGTACAATCTGTCACAAAAGCTGCATAGTTGTTGCCAGCAGTTCACCCTCCTGCTGCCCACAGACGATGCCATCAGGCAGCACCTCAGCGCGACTAACTCCTCGCTCATGGTAGGTCCAGATATTACAAACCTCCATTATGGTCAAAATAACACAAAAAAGAGCTACAGCATAAATATCCTAACATCTACACTTGGCCTGAGCTCCTCTTGAGGAAAACTTTGAAACCAAAAGGGAGAAATATATATTTTTTATTTATTGATAGTGAACACTACAGTATCTCCTAATCTGAATACATACTGTCAACGGGTTCAACTTGATTTCTGCGTTGTAGATTAGCTAGCTGCTAGGGGCTAGCTGCAGCCAGGTTACCAGAGATACAGTATACAGTATGAACACATAGATTATTCCTCTTTCTCATATGAAAATCTAAAAACAAAAAATGTGTTATGACCGTATATTTCGCGCAGTTTGTTTGGAAACAAATGCAGTGTTTCTTGTGTCGTTTATAGCTCTGTGATGACAAAAATCGGTCCAACTATAATACCACTTGTAAAAGCTAATATTTACAATAAGATAAGACTTTGTTAATCCCTGTTAGGAAGTTTAGGTGTCAGAGCAGCTGCAGCAATAAATTCACACAAGGATAATAAGAATTATTATTAATGTAAAAATGTAAGCAGCAGATAGGTGGGATTCTTCTTTAACTCGTCTTTTCTGTCTGTCTTTTTGTGTATCTCTGTATTTGTCCAGGAATCTGATGTGTTTAAGTACCATGTGGTTATCCATTTCCTGCTCTTCCCTCACTATCTGTCTGACGGTATATTAAAAAGTACCATGCTGGGAAACGAATATCAGGTCCAGTTCCACTTGGACAAGAACAACCAGGTAATAAAAAAACTGGACCAGAACAAGCATTACAGTCATGGGATCAACCTTCCTTTCTCACACCAGAGTGTCAAGAACTAACAGTGTTAAGAACACAGTGCTGCTTTTACATTCAGATTTGAGCTTGATTCACATCCAAGCAGCTAAAAAATGCTGTTAATTTCTATGAAAATCCAACCATCCATCATACTCAAATGTTTTTTCTGCAAATGAATTTCTGCAAGACTGATACATGCATTGAAAGAAGGAAATCAATCTAAAAACTGATTTCATGATACAATTATAATTACAAGTATTTATAATTCATAGTTTATTTGCTTATTAATGCAAACATACATTTATGTTCTTGTACATCTTTAGTCAACTATCCAACATTTGTTTCTTGTCTTCCAGACAGTTGTGAACGATGTTCCTCTTGATGGAACGTTCACTGAGACGCAGTTTGGCCTCATCCTAGTCCTCCCTCAGGTCCTCAAAGTCCGTCGCAACAGATGCAGCAAGCAGGTCTACATTCAGGTCGAAGTAAGCCAGAGGGAGTGAAGGATGAATGGAAAGATGGATGAATGAATAAATGAATAGAAAAGAGTATGGAATGATAGACAGAATGATGGATTTAGGATGGATTAATAAACGGATGGGTGGGTGGTTCCATTAAAAGTTATTTTGAAGCAAAGTGAAAAAGAGCTGGGTGAAGGTGACTAAAGGTCAGAGGTTGAGGTTATTAACAAAAAGTTGCTGTCATCGCTCTGAAACAATTTTGCCAATCACAGAGAAGTAAGGGGCCAAGGCTACACTCTGGCCCAATTCCAAACCGCCCTCAACACCCTACCCCTCCATTTGCGGAGGGTGCGCCACATTAAGTGCTGTTCCAAACGAACGAGTGTGGAGGGGGAGTGGGTTATCAAGCCCTCCAACAGCGAGTCTGCATCAGTCCTGACTTCACCTGCTGCTCTACCTGACAGGACTCAATGATGTGTGTGTCTGTCATGAAACACGCTGTTTACAAACAATTCCGTGGAAACATTCACTGATACCCCTTTCACACCGTTGGTGTGAAAGGGCCGGTTCGGAGCTGGAGCTTGAAAAGCACCGGGTTTTCCTGTTCACACCGCAGCGGAGCAGCCTCTTAGCTCCGGAATCCGGTTTGTTTCAAGCACCAAAAAATTGTCTGGCTAGCTAGAGCAAAAGCACTGCATACGTTACGCTTACGTCGAGGCGGGGGCAGGGGCGGGATCAAATCCTGAACAACAACAAAAACCCGGCGTTTTATACAGTTTATACACAACGATGGAGAAACTTAACAAGCAGCAGTGGTCCACTGAAGAGACCAGCTACCTGCTGGGAATCTGGTCTTCTGAAGAGGTACAGAGGACGCTGGAGCACAATCGGCCATTGTTGTTGTTGTCGTTGTGAGCTGTGAGGGGTTTCCGCGCGGTTTGGCTTTATGAAGCAGGCACGCAAACGGTTACGTCATGACGCAAACGATGACGCAATGGCGCAGCACCAGTCGCACTGGGCAGTGTGAAAAGAGCCGGAGCTAAACCGAAGAACCGGTTCTGAACCTGAAAAGCTCTAACACGGAGCTTGAACCGGAGTTGCGTTGGTGTGAATGAGGTATGATAAACTGCACAAAAAGAGCTATTTAATATCTTCATACAGATGTTAACAACCTCGTATTTGTTTAAACTTAGGATCATTTACTCATGTCTAGTCTAGAAAACGGTAAAAGTTGTGTGTGTGTTGTGTAGTTTACACAGACTGTTGCAACAACTAAGCGGCTTATAAACATCAGATTTTAAAACAAAAATATGTTTACAAAAAATATATGCCATAAAAGATTTTTAGAGTTTATTTATTTATATTTGAATCAGAGAGATGCTGATTTGAAACCGTTGTTACGTATTATGGCATTTCCTGTTTCTGCCGGAGAGAGGGGAGTTCGTCCCAAAAACTTGCTGCTGTATTTACACCCTCCACCTGAAAGAAGGAGGAGCCTCTTTCAGCTGAGAGTGTGACTACAGACGGAGTTCACTCCATCACTGAGGGGGAGTGGGTAGGGTGTGGTTTGGAATTGGGCCAAAGAAAACACTATCAATGAGAGCAACGCCATCGTCACTTCCGGGCAAAAGTACGGCCCCTCCACTTTCCGGTGAACATAACATAACATAGAGCGAAGTGGAAAACAATAGTTTGTTCATGCCTAAAAGCTGCTGAGTCATATATTGCAAATCAAACAACAAATAAATCCAGAGTAACGGTTTCTTTACTTCCTTTAAGAAAAAAGGACGGTAAAAGAATCTAATTCAGAATTCACAGTTTAAATGTTTGCCTGCTGCCTGGCACTGGCAAACTGACCGGACATTGATCCCCTATTGATTCAAATTAAACCAGTCGACGCAGATCATCGATCTCTAATAACATTGTTTAATGTTTGACTGTCTGACCATCGTAATTGGGCTCCTCTTAGATTAATAAAGGCGCGGTTTTATTCAGTTTTTTATGTGATTGTCGTAAACTTTGGAATCTGTATTTACCACCATTCAAATAACAGCGAGTGTTTTCACCCAAAAAGGCGTGTGGCCTTGGGTAGAGGGAAAGTATCCCGCATGCGTTGCTCTCATCTAGCTGCAGGAAATCACAATATTACAAAAACAGTAGGGTGCTGCAATTCTAACACTACCACTTCTCTGCAGCCAGAGGCAATTGGTGGGATTTTTGGTTTTTACTTGTGTGTATTGGCGATAGAAATAGATGATACAAAAGAAATGTTGTGTGTTTTTTTACGTTTATTTAACAATGTAAATTAAGAAGCATGGTTAGCCAAGAGGATATTTTTCATCTTTATTCCCTGGTCAGATGTTTCAAAGCCACTGTTACGGCCACAGCATGAAACCATTTGTGGCTCAGCCTCTGACACACCAAACCTGAGAGAGTTTATACCATTCTTTTATTTGTAACAAAATTCAAAGCAAGCTCAACCAAACTATGCAAGTCTTGAGAACTGGCCAATAAAAAAATTGCCTGGCATTAAAAAATTATATTACAATTATATACAAGGTTTTGCATACGTCAGATAGTGTTTCAGTTGTAATTTAACTTTTCAGTTTCTCATCATAATGGTCACATCATATCATAATTGAGTGCATAAGGGTGAGTTTTGCACCCTTATATTTGTAAAGTGTCTCTACTGTAGGCTATTTTATTATATGTACAGCACTTTGGCTCGACCAAAAATCATTTCTAAATGTGCTATATAAATAAAACTTGATTTGATTTGATATTTAAAGAAAAAAACATCAAATTACAGTTCTCAAAGAAATCTGAAAAGGGAAAACAGATGCACGGGATTCATGAGTCTCCTGCATATACAGGCAGAATATTGATAATATAACAGTTTATAGTGTTTAACTCATTCTGCAATAAATGAAGTAAGGGAAAATGTGCAGCGAGGCTGTCATTATGGGGACTAGAACACCCGACATCAGCCTAATCCCGCTTATTACACGGCCAGATACTAAACAAACTAACGATTCGACTCCCAATATTAATTGAAATTATTGTATTGACTTAAAGATTATTGTTCTCTGTTCCACGGCCTACCAACGGCTGGAAGTGCGACAACAACAACTTTACGGCAGCACTGTCCAAGTGTGTTTACAGTTTCTGATCCACTAACAAGTCCTTAAACACTGCAGAGCCCATACCGTGTTCCTGTTAGTGTTTACTTCCTTTCTGGTGATTTATCTGATGTCCATCGCTCCGTCTTTTAACATATTTTCCTTTCTCTCTCTTTATCCTCCTTAACAACGGTCATTATAGTGCTTGACAGCGGTCTGTACTACTGTAATAACAACCTGAATTGACAAATCCAAATGGAGTATACAACTAAGCCGTGTAATAATGATCGATAAAATCAAATTACAAAACATTGCTGCAGATTTTTCAAGTTGTGTTCTGCTGCCTTATAATGGCTGTAGGGCAATAATAAGATTTATTAAGGTGAAGCTTTTGATAATAAAGCAGCTATGGACTACAGATAATGTGCAGTAGTAATCACATTATCAATGAACCACAATGACTTATATTTACAGCAAATTTATATTTATTTACTCATATTTAAAGCAGATTTACATGCATTTACTTGGAATGTCCAACTAAAACAGTGTATTTACATTTTAACATTATTGAAGCACATTTGCTCCAACTGTTTAATTGACTCTTTGACAAATCATTTAGATGGGCAGTGGATAGTCCTTTGCGTCAGTTATCCTGAGACGTTTTTATTCAAACCCTCTAATCCCCTCTCTCACCTCTTATTTCAGGGACGGTGCACAGACTGTGAAGGACCACCTCAATGCCCTTTCTTCAAAAAACCAGTAAGAAAGCCGTTACAGTTCACAGGGCTGAGGGGAACGATAACATGAACACCTGCTGCTGCTTTATGAGGAAGCACAATGTACTTCCTCCAAATCTACTACCTCCAAAAGTTACCTCTGAGTCACGTCATTTCATCGAGGGGTCGGATTTACACTACATGATTTTCATGACAAAAATTATTTAGGATAGCGATATTAGGAAGATGTATTTAGAAACGGAAAAATAGTTATAATGATATTGCTTTCAATCAAATTATTCTTTAACTTAGTTTTTTTGTGTTTTTCTTTGTTTTGGCAAATTAATTATACTTAATGTAGAGTAGAGGAAGGTGGAGAGACAAAATCAACAATTATATATATAATGGTAACTGAAAAGGCAACCTGACTATAACCATATTTTTGTAATAGTTAATTGTGAATAAAATATAAGCCGAAATGTAATTGATGCCCTAATGCTATTGTGCTTTTATTGAGTGGATTTTTACTTTTAGTGTTATGTGATTTTATTATTATTACTATTATTATTATTATTATTATTATTATTATACAAATATAATCATTTGTATTATAATAATTTACACCCGTTGCTTAGTGATTTTCAGCTTCCTTCTGGATGGAGGTTTATAGTTCCTAGGTTTTGAAGAAATCCTTATTCCAGCAACTATTTCTTAGATAAACAAGTGTTATCAACATTGCACAGATGCTTAATTGTGTGTCAAAATGAATAACTTGTGTACGGTGACCAGCAGGAGTAAAGGCGCTACAACAGCACAGCCCTAATCTGGATTCGGCTTTTAGTGCATTTTACAACTTTTACACTCTAAAGATTCAAATAAGGGCTATACAAGTGTTTATACTGGGTTGATGATTTAATGTAATGTAATGTAGTTGATTTAGGTAAAAATTTATCCGCTAATTGCAAATATTATAACACAAATCATGCGCCGAAACACAATGCATATCAAGAAAAATCTGGACGAAACATGTGCAGCGTTAACCTGCATAAACGAAACGCTGCAAATACAAAACGCTGCAAATGAAACAACGCTGCAAGAAGCTCAAAACAAAACGGAAACAGGGACTGTAAAAAGGGATGCACACTGCTGGGACCAGAGCGTTGGTGATGTTCAGGGACTATAAAGTTGGCGCGTTTACACTTGACAGCCACCACTAACTGCAAACAAAATCTACCTACGGGTACAAAATAAACCTGCACCTGAAAGCAACTTTTAAATTCTCACATTTACAGAGTGAGGGTTGGGAGGAAATGATGAGGTTTAACCATGCTGTGTTTTGCCGGTGAACTGGTATTATTTGCAACACACACTGGGGAAGAAAACATCTGTTTCCTGTGTTCTGTGACGGTTCTCATTTTGTTTTTCTAATGTATTCCACGGCAGATCAAAGAGCAGTTTCCTGTCAACATGCGACCCAACTGTAGTTACAGGAAGCGATTCGGATCCAGGAAGAAGTCAGTGCGAGGCTGTGTCATCAAATGTATTCGGGAAAGCAGGGTATGCTGACACTGTAGTTTCACCTGTAGTTTGATTTGCATATTGAGTAGGCTACTGGTTGTGGTTTTGGAGTAATTTTTATAAAATTCTGCAGACTTTCCCTCTTACCTGTAGTTTTATTAATGAAACTACATGGTTTTGATGTGATTTGCTCAGTGATTGAGAATTCGGCTATAGCGATGTCTGCTTTTCCTTGAAAATAATATAACTAGATTATACTCAGCTTGTGATGCCTAAAAATTCATCTGAAAAACTCAATGGCAATTTCTCTTTCCAGAGATAGATAGTCCACATAGCTTGAAGTAGACAGTTTCATGTATAGGAACAACTTTCTTTATACCCAACTGGACCCGCCAAAAAACCTGAGGTTATATTTCATTTTAGATAATTTAAGTTGAGTATTTTTATTTTATTAGCTTTTACACATTTTTAACAGATTTTTCTTTTTTTTAATCCGTCTATTAAATAGATTCTGTAAAATGTACAATGTAATTTAATATTTAAATATTCATGCAGATGGTTAAAAGTGTTATTTAAAGGTGGGGTAGGTAAGTTTGAGAAACCGGCTCGAGATACACTTGTTATATTGCATGGAATGCTCTTAACATCCCGATAGCAATGAATATCTTAAGTGCTTTGTCAAAAAATCCATACAAAAATGTCATCTGTGGAAGCCGTAGTACTGTAAAAAGCACGACCAATCATTTTAGCCGGCCCGGCTAAAATAACTGGATGGCCTACCTGCCTGTCAGCCTTCCATCTGTGCACAAACTTATCTCGTGCCCTCATTGGTCATGTGCGCGTTGGAGGAGGGGCTCTGTAAGGAAGTAGCAGATTTCTTCCGGCTGTGTATTTTCAAATTCTAGCTGGTTTCTCCAAAATTACCTACCCCACCTTTAACTGAAAATAGACACCTCTACTGTTGGTTAAATGCAATGTTTAATTTGTAAGTCTTGATGGGCAGGGTACCTTGTATGAGTAATGCTGCCTTTCAGAGAGCTGAAAACTCTTCTTCATTGGTATCATTGCTTTATTACATTTGTGATGTTCGCCAGCACTGTTACAGTAAAAATAAATTAAAATACATTAATAAATAATAATATTAATATTGATTGTTTGTCATGCAGGATCTCTCCTGTTGCCCCGGTTACTATGGCCACGAGTGCTTCAAATGCCCGGGAGATGTTGGCAGCAGGTGCTCCAATCACGGAGAGTGTCAGGACGGTAACCTTGGCAACGGGGAGTGCCGTTGCTTCGAGGGTTTCCACGGCACCGCGTGCGAGGACTGTGAGCCAGGACGATACGGAGTCAACTGCTCCTCCAGTGAGACACACAGACACGCACGCACGCACGCACACACACACACACGCCCACACGAGCAAACACACACACACACACACACACACACACACACACACACACACACACACAAAGCATAAGAGATAAGAAGATAAGATAAGACAAGAAGTACTTTATTGATCCCAATATGGGAAATGTTTCTGTTGCAGCAGCATAAAAAGACATGGCATTGTACAATACAAATGAAAAGACAAGAAATAAACAAGAAAGTAGAAAATAGACATGTTGAATTTTCAAATTAACAATAACAAGATATAAACCAAGGTATTATATAGGGTTCAAGGTTCTTTATTTAGTGCGTGCGCGGCTGAATCCAAATATCAATAATTTGTGTGTTCAATACACCATTGACTAGTGCATGTGTGTGTTACAGAATGTGTGTGTGACCATGGGAAGTGTGAGGACGGTCTGGTAGGAAGTGGAAGGTGTGTGTGCTATAAAGGTTGGAAAGGAGCTTCCTGCTCTGCAGGTAAGAATAACAACACACACACTTTGAAATTATAACCACCCTCAATATTTTTCTTTACCTCTTATCACCTGAAATCTTTCTGTGTGTGTGTGTGTGTGTGTGTGTGTGTGTGTGTGTGTCTCAGAGATCAAGGATGATGCCTGCGGAGGAGTGTGTGACGAGAATGCCAAGTAAGTCCTACGTTGGTGTGACTACATCTGGTTTGTTTGTGTATGTGTGCAGAAAACACCTGGCTGGGGAAAAGTGGACAGTGAGGACTCACGCTATACCACAGAAACAATGTAACATAAAAAAAGCTCTTTCTTCGGCTGCTGTGTGATTATTTGACTTAAGTCCACTATCTTTAAGGCAAAGTAGCTAATGTTCAGTGTCCGTAAAAAAGAAACGTGCAGATATATTAAAAAAAATGCCAAAAGACATGCAAATGAAGATGTCAGGGTTGAGTGAAGCAGGCAGGACCCACACGCAGATTTAAACAGATTTATTTCAAGGCTAAAAAAACAACAGAACTCTTCCGAGTGAACACAGTCAAGACAAACAACAATCCAACAATGACAGACAGAAAAACCATAACTTAAATGCACACAAGACACAGGTGAGGAGGGAGGAGAAAACACAGGGGCACCAGGTGAACACAATTGGGAAATCACACACAGGAGGGCAAACACAGAGACAGGAATCAACAGACAAGACAGGGGGTGAACACTTTTCAAAATAAAACAGGAAACCAGAGACAGACAAAACACAACACAGACAGACCGTGACAGACCGTGACAGAAGCTCCATGTCAGAGGCAGAAGATGTATCAGGTGTTAGTGGATAATTGAATTGCTGTTTTGAGTCTCTTTTTAAGGATTTGTTGACAATAAGGAAAATATCAGCAGACCAGATTTAGTGAAGGGATGCTTTTAATATTACACAATAAGTCCAGAGCATGTTTCAGGGACACAAACTACCAACATCTTGGACTAAAGTCTCAAAGATGGATACACAGCCTTCGTTGACAAAAAGGAAGCTCTATGGCAGGGGTGGCCAACCCGCGGCTCTCGAGCCGCATGCGGCTCTTTGCCTAGTTTCATGCGGCTCTTCAGTTGATATCGAATTGTATATGTGTGAGTTTGGGGGAGAGACACTGAGTCTTGACTAGTACCGATACTTGAAAGTTATACCGCGATACCCTGCCGTTAAAAACGTTACGATTCCTCCGTTTCATTAGTATCGGTACTTTAAGAATGACGGGGAAAAGTACTCCGGTGAGAAAGCGCCGTTTTAATAAGAGCCGTGTGTGTACAGCGCTCTGCTTCCACTCCCTGCACTGCAGCCGTGCCTGCAGTCCCTCCCTCTCAAGCACGCTCTAAGTCCCTCCCCTCTCTCATGCATGCACGAGCTGCCAGTGCATGTGAGAAAACGAGAAGCATGGCTGCAAGTGGGAGTACAACTGCCGCTGCGCCTCGGCTTGTTGACAAAAAAGACGCCAGAAGCGAAATTTTTATGTATTTTAGCTATCTCTGACAGTGAGGGCAAGCCTACGGACACCACGAGGCCTGTCTGTAAGACATGTATTAATTTTATTTAATACGAATTCTTGTCATTTATTTTATTTATTGTTCTCATTGTTTAAAAGTTTGTGTTATGGTTCTGGTGTGAAATAAAGCACAATAATTACATTTAAGACTTTCCCTTTTTTTAAGAAAAAGAATCGGAATCGCAATTCTTGACTTGGTATCGAAACCAAAATGTTGGTAGGCCTATGTTGGCTAGTGGATCATCGCCGGAGCTGTATTAGATTAACATTAACATGCTTATTGTAGTGGTATATGTGGGGGCTGGACTTGTATTTTTTCAGGAAAGGAGTGAGCAGAGGGTCGTGTTGTCGATTCTTGTTCAGTTTTCTGTGACAATCTTCCTCACCCTCTCAGACTTTGAGTTGCGTGCGCTGCTAAAGAGACGCGCTACCATGGAGACCAAACAATGGTGTAGCTGTATTAAAGTCCGATGGAAACAGTCCTGAGTAAATCTGATTTTGTCAGAAATCGGGAGAAATGCAGGAGAAATATGACCCCGGGAGGAAACCGGGAGAGGGCAATGAAATCGGGAGTCGCCCGCGAAAATCGGGAGGGTTGGCAAATATGGGTGTCAGGTGTCAGTATGAGAGGATGACAGCGCGTCTAATTTTGATGTGGCCCAAGAGCCAATCACAATAATACCTGCAATGCAGTGAACCAATCACCTTTGAGGGGGGGAAAACCTATCGTTGATTAAACACTATCCAGTGTTTCCCCTACCATTGTCTTGGAGGGGCACTGCGCCCCGCCAACGGAGCCCCGTGCCCCCCCCCCCTGAAATTCAAGGTGTTATATACAGTGGGGCAAAAAAGTATTTAGTCAGCCACCAATTGTGCAAGTTCTCCCACTTAAAAAGATGAGAGAGGCCTGTAATTTTCATCCTGGGTATACCTCAACTATGAGAGACAAAATTAGAAGAAAAGAATCCAGAAAATCACATTGTCTGATTTTTAAAGAATTTATTTGCAAATGATGGTGGAAAATAAATATTTGGTCAATAACAAAAGTTCATCTCAATACTTTGTTATATACCCTTTGTTGGCAATGACAGAGGTCAAACGTTTTCTGTAAGTCTTCACAAGGTTTTCACACACTGTTGCTGGTATTTTGGCCCATTCCTCCATGCAGATCTCCTCTAGAGCAGTGATGTTTTGGGGCTGTCACTGTGCAACACGGACTTTCAACTCCCTCCAAAGATTTTCTATGGGGTTGAGATCTGGAGACTGGCTAGGCCACTCCAGGACCTTGAAATGCTTCTTACGAAGCCACTCCTTCGTTGCCCGGGCGGTGTGTTTGGGATCATTGTCATGCTGAAAGACCCAGCCACGTTTCATCTTCAATGCCCTTGCTGATGGAAGGAGGTTGTCACTCAAAATCTCACGATACATGGCCCCATTCATTCTTTCCTTTACACGGATCAGTCGTCCTGGTCCCTTTGCAGAAAAACAACCCCAACGTATGATGTTTCCACCCCCATGTTTCACAGTAGGTATGGTGTTCTTTGGATGCAACTCAGCATTCTTTCTCCTCCAAACACGTCTAGTTGAGTTTTTACCAAAAAGTTCTATTTTGGTTTCATCTGACCATATGACATTCTACCAATCCTCTTCTGGATCATCTAAATGCTCTCTAGCAAACTTCAGACGGGCCTGGACATGTACTGGCTTAAGCAGGGGGACACGTCTGGCACTGCAGTATTTGAGTCCCTGGCGGCGTAGTGTGTTACTGATGGTAGTCTTTGTTACTTTGGTCCCAGCTCTCTGCAGGTCATTGACTAGGTCCCCCCGCGTGGTTCTGGGATTTTTGCTCACCGTTCTTGTGATCATTTTGACCTCACGGGCTGACTAAATACTTTTTTGCCCCACTGTATATATATAATTTTTTAATATATATATATATATATAGCACCAAATTGCAAATAATCTATAACTACTGTCACTTTTCACATTGAACATGTGCTCTTTTATTAAATAAACTAAACACTTTCATTTTAAGTTGTGTGTTTAGTGTTTCTGACCCTAAGAAACACTGATGCATTAATCAATAGCAATAATCCACAGCTCCTCTCTCTGCTCCAGAGGATTTAAAAAATATATATCCCAATGCCACATAAATGCATCAGTGACGTGGTTGAAATCTTGTCTCCAGAAAACAAAAAACTGAAACAAGCGGTATCATTGACTGTGTGTTTGATGTGGCTCTTTGCAGTAACATAGAACAAATGTGGCTCTTAACCTCTGACTGGTTGGCCACCCCTGCTCTATGGCATAACTATAGTAATAATAATAAATCTAAAAAATAATTATTGAAGAATGTCCTCTCCTGCAGCTGTATAACAGGACCACAGGGTACGGCTGCTGCCTGTGTGTGTGTGGCTGGATATGAAGGCAATGGAACTCACTGCAAAGGTAAAGACACACACACACACACACACACACACACACACACACACACACACACATACCATGTACTATATACATCACTTCAGAGGACATTACATTGACTTACATGCATTTCCTGGAGACTTATCCTAACCTTAACCCTTACCCTAACCCTAATCCTAAACCTAACCAAGTCTTCACCCTAAAATTAATGATTCCCCTCATGGGGACCTCCAATTTGTCCCCATAAGGGAGGCGAGTCCCCACACGTCACTGTGTAAACAGATTTAGGTCCACACAAGTATAATAATGCTAGGCCACACGCACGCACACGCACACGCACACACACACACACACACACACACACACACACACACACACACACTTTACAAATATCTAATGTACTTACTTACTTACTCTGTGTCTCTCAGAGCTGGAATTGTGCAGCAGGTCTAACGGTGGTTGTTCAGAGTTTGCCAGTTGCAAGAAGGCCTCTGCAGGAGAGAGGACTTGTTCCTGTAAAGAGGGTTACACCGGAGACGGGGTCATCTGCCTGGGTATGTAGTCCGGATTGGTATGTTGGCCTGCATGATTAAAGCCAAAATTGTTGATCATTATAAAGTGCTGAAGTGATGAAGTATACTAAAAGCAATGGCATTTCCCCATTGGATTACGGAATATTGCAGAAAATAAGCTCTGTGGCAAACATATGTTAATGATATTTACACGTTTTCTTTAGCAGGATAATCTCCACATATTAAGACCACCTTGTGAATTTGATCCCCAGAAGCTATCGTTAGGCTATGAATCTATATCATGGTTGAATGGCTGTGTATCACCACCACTTAGCTAAATTCTGACTAAATGACATTTAGTAGTTTATTTAGTCACGTGTTAGCAGATTTTATGACACATGGAAGCTTTGGACATTCATTCACAGACTCCTTCCTGCACCACTCTATTGAGATTACGATTATTCATTGATTCAAGCAACCTTTATTGTACATTCATATTTTAAATAAACAACAGCAATGCTTTCACTCATATGTTGTGCTCCATTTGTGCAAATGTGGTAATTAGGGCAGCAAGATTTTGGTCAAAAACTGATATTGCACTATAAATATACATTTTTGTTGCAATATATTCAAATATATAAAAAAAAACCTGAATTTTGTGGACTCTAGTTTTAAGTTAAATGTGTCAATTGAATGTACTGTACTCTTAGAGCAAAAGGAAAAGGCTAGATACACAACTTTGTCCTTGCAATTATTTCCCTAACCTCTGACCTGAATTTCCTGACCTGGAAATGGAAATGAAATATTCCCATATATTGAGCCCCCAAAGGGTCACAGTGGGAATTGTTGTTTTTGAACTACTTTTGTATTCCCTCCCAATAAATGTTTTTCTATTTTGTAAATGTAATTTTAATATTAATTTCCAACTTCTAAGGATAGAGGGTCTCGTTTTTCTCATACTGATATTCTGAACAATCTGTGCTGTTGTATTAGCTGTAAAGTGTCTCTACTGTAGGCTATTTTTATTATATGTACAGCACTTTGGCTCGACCAAAAATCATTTATAAATGTGCTATATAAATAAAACTTGATTTGATTTGATTTGTTTTGTGTTCACAGAGATTGACGGCTGTCTGGTCAACAATGGAGGCTGCCACAAGTCAGCAGAGTGCACCAGAACAGGACCCAACATTGTAAGACAACACTGTATTGCAGTAAAATGTCAGATTTTAAGGAAAGACACATAACGACCAAACATAAAGCCATCAATTTCGGGCAGTAATTTTTAGGGTGAATGAAGAAAGATAATTTGTTTTGATTTTGATTATACATTTTTTCTGTCTTCTTTTTTTCTCCAGACAGCCTGTAACTGCAAGATGGGCTTTCAAGGATCCGGGAAGTTCTGTTACCCTGTCAACCCCTGCAAAAATGTACGTCAGTGTCAGTGCTTATTCTTCTGCTTTATTCTGTCGTGTTTAAAGGGGACATATTATGCTTGTACTGTGATGTGTTTACATACTTTAATGTTCAAAAAGGTCTTTATTTTCTCATTCTGCCTGTGCTGCAGCACCTCTTTTCACCCTCTGTCTGAAATCATCAAATGACAGCGCTGGATGCAGGAAAAACCTTGCAGCTACAAACTTCGCCCTCAATTTAGCTCGACTGAGGAATAAATTGCTCAAATCAAATAATTTACCATCTACCCTAATTGGATTTCCACATAAGAGGTTAAAACATTTCCCTTTTAGCACAGATTACACAGCTTGGTATTCACATTAATTATTTAAATCTCCTCATAGTGTGTTGCAACCCAAAAATAAATGTATATTTATGTGTTACAGACAGTAATAATATAAAAATTATACTACCAGATAATATTCAGACTGTTTGGTTATAATGGTCTTCTAAAATAGTTTTGTGCACATAATAAATACTAAAACATGCAGGCCATTGTTCCAGAGGAACAGAGAAAGGTTTTTGTTCTGATGTGATTGTGAACTTTATTTTGTTTTTTGAAAGTGCAACTTAAAGGTCTTATCATGCTTTTTGGTGTTTTGCCTTCCCTGTAGTGTGTTATAGGTTTCTCCCCCCCTGCCTGAAACACCTCAATTGGACTCCTTTGTTTACTTCCGTAACATAATGACATTACTACTGACAATGATTGGCTAAGGGGCGGGGTAGCTCTAAGCGGTTGACTAATCACAACCGAGCCGCCCAGCTAACCAATCAGAGCAGAAAAGGCTCTGGTTTCCGACAGAGGATGAGAAGAGCATTTTGAACATGAAGTGCCTCTTAGCAGACAAAAATAGAAACAATACAAGTCCCAATGTACAAGTGCATATTACCAAACACAATTTATAAGGCAAAATACATTGTACTACATGTCATAAAAGTGATCTGTGTTATCATAGTTTGAGATGGGTCATAAAAGAAAAACTTGCTTCATGCATTAGCTTGTTAAGAGCCAGCAATGTGTCCAGATGTTTGTTGCCGATTCAGACTAATCAGAAATATCTTTGTTTTTATCTCAAATTGAAATAGTGTCAGGGCATTGAATGTTGTCCTGTATTATCAATTGATGACACATTTTTTGTGTGTGCAGAACAATGGCGGCTGCAGTAGGTATGCACGCTGTGAGTATTTCGGTCAGGGTCAGAGGAACTGCTCCTGCCTCAGAAGCCACGTTGGCGATGGCTTCGACTGCCGGGGAACCACAAACACTGTGAGTCACATGACCTCTGACTTCCCCCTCACCTCTAACCTACTACTGCCTCGCCTTCCCACTCACAGGAAGTTGTGTCTTCTCTTTGTTACAGGAGCTGTCCCGACAATCAGAAAACGACTTCTTCCGCCGAATGTTATCAGTGAGTCATTTGATATCCACACAGTAGATAAGGCTTTGTCTCCAGTTATTCAATAGATGCTGTTAACTAAAAACAGATGATTTGTTGCATGCACAACTGCAGGACACAACAGTGGAGGAAATTCCAATAAACTGTATTTTCATGCAGTAATAGCATCCCTTTTATTAAGACATGAAAAAGGCCTCAGATCCGTCATCAAATGATTTCACTTTCTCTTCTTTTTGTTTCTCAGTTATCAGGTGTTCGTGGTCTTTATGGTGATGGACCATTCACTGTCTTCACCCCCGCAGAGGAAACCAACCATGACTCCTCTGTGTGTACAACATCTGCTGTTTCCATAATTTTACCAATTAGCTTCTTTATCCTTGGAAAACAATACAAATTGATGCACAATATTAATTGTTAATTACATTTATACTTATGTGTGTTATTATGGTTGCTGGTGCAAGTTATATACATCGTGTGTGTGTGTGTGTGTGTGTGTGTGTGTGTGTGTGTGTGTGTGTGTGTGTGTGTGTGTGTGTGTGTGTGTGTGTGTGTGTGTGTGTGTGTGTGTTAGTTTGAGGAATGGAACCAGTTTGGTCGACTTCCTGATCTGGTTCGTTACCATGTCGTTTCCTGTGAGACTTTGACCTTGAGTGACCTCAAAACCACTAAGCTAGCCGTCTCCACATCGGGATACACACTTCACTTCAGCCTGCAGGAGGTAAGACATACAAAAACACAGACACTTGACTCTTCTTAGAACTTGAAAACATAAGGTTTTAGGACTCAAATGCACGACCCCAGGAGACAGAGGTAAAGTATGAGAAAAATACTTTATTCCAAAAATCAGGTCACAAAAAAGGATCTACACACTTGACGAGGTGAAAAAGGTTGAAAAAGTAACAACAGAAAATCACTCAAAATCACAAAATGAGGAACAAAACTTACTAGATAACTCAGGAGCATGAATCTGGCCTGAGACATAAGGAAAACCGCTGACTACTGGCATGGAGACAGGACGAACTGGCACAAGACAAGGGAAGGCTGGGGAATTGAAACAAGAGGTAACTGGGCACAGGTGGAAACAATCAGGGGCGGGGCTGATGAGAGCGGGAGACACACACAAGGATAGGGAGTCAAGGGACCTGGAATGAGACACAAAGGGTGAGCACCAAAATAAAACAGGAAGTGGGAGACAAGACAAAAATGACTTAACAAAACATGAAACATTACTAGACTAACATTTTTGACGAGACACAACACACGCCTCCTCCTCCGTCTCCACACCTGTCTCTCTCCTGCAGGGTTCAGTGTGGGTGAACAACAGATCGAGGATCATAAAGAGTGACTACACCACATCGAATGGAGTCATTCACCACATCGACACCATGTTGACGCCCTACAAGCTGCAGGACAAACCCAGGATCCAGTATACCAAGGTGGACTGAGTTTAATTGAAAATAATAAATGATTGATTTATTAGAATTGACTGTCAGGCAGTGTGACCTCTCTCTTTCTCTCTCTTTTTAGATGAACCTCACCACAGCTGCAGCATTTTATGGCTATAGACGCTTTTACAAACTTGTGGAGGTGAAAAAAAGAAAGAACAAAAAACATCCTGCACTTTTTGATTTGATATCTCCTACACTGCATCCTCCTCACTCTGAAGTCCGCCTCTTAATTTACCCACATGTAACATACACATCCATCTCTATTCTGTTATTAAACCTATTGTACTTCCTGCTTTTCTTTTTTTCGACTAGTGTTCGTGCTGATGGTAATCTTTATGGTCCACTCTTTTTGCAGGATGCGGGGTTACTCCCTGTGCTCGAGATGTCCGTCCACCAGCCATACACCATGTTCTGGCCCACAGATGATGCCCTGAACTCACTGTCAGCTGAAAGACAGCACTGGCTCTCCAGCCCCGAACACCAAGACCAAGTGGCTGCTCTGGTGAAGGCTCACATCATCCGCAACTCCAGGGTAGGAAGAGGAAGAAGGTGGGAGGAGGAAGGCCTTTTCCTAAGATGTAGGAGTGTAGTTGCCTTTGTCTAGAGACCTTTAAATCTATCCACTTGTCCCTCAGAGATGCTAATTGGCTATATTGCTTTTAACAGAGAAATTGCTGTTCATGTTACATAGCTAGACAAATAGTCAACCTGATGGACTGAACGATTTCAAAGCTCTGGACCCAGACAAGGATGGCCTACCACATTAGGTTACTGTAATAGTTTTGTGCTGTAACCAAAAATTGTTATATTATGATTTTTTTAATTATTTAATTATTTTCAGAATAAATAATGTAGTCGATAAGATGTCAGGCATAATTTGAAATCACATACAGTATGTAGCCCATTCCAACTGCGTAGTACACTGATTTTGTGTACGTAAAGGATGTCAGCATGTACAGTAGATTAGGTAGAATTCCTGAGCTCTCTGACAACACTTTGACAGCAACGTGCCAGTCACAAGGTAGCTACGCCCTGAGGCATATGCTAGTTTATCTTCTAGTTTACTCTAAATGGGACCATAACTTACAAAATAAACATCACGCTGAAGAAGATGTAAAACGAACTATTTAGACCATAAACTCATGTTAAAAATTAATGAGATATTAATTCGATAGAGAATAGGGTAATTTTTTTCATACACTTCTAGTGTAGTTGCCCCCTGCTGGATTTTGGAGCTCATTGACATTTCAGGCATTGGCTTCAATTTCCAGACCAGGTAGTTGTAATCAGATATTTTTTTCAAAATTCAAAGATTTATTTTCATATAATATACAAAACTACAGTGTAGTTATACAATGAATGTAAAACTTAGGTCACAGGTTCCTCAACAGTGCAAAGACATACATTTTTACAAAAATAAAAATAGTCCTAAAAATAAATAAAAATAGTGCACCTGTAGAAGGTCAGGATGCTCTCTATGGTGCACCTGTAGAAGGTCAGGATGCTCTCTATGGTGCACCTGTAGAAGGTCAGGATGCTCTCTATGGTGCACCTGTAGAAGGTCAGGATGCTCTCTATGGTGCACCTGTAGAAGGTCAGGATCATCTCTGGTGCACCTGTAGAAGGTCAGGATCCTCTCTATGGTGCACCTGTAGAAGGTCAGGATGCTCTCTATGGTGCACCTGTAGAAGGTCAGGATGCTCTCTATGGTGCACCTGTAGAAGGTCAGGATGCTCTCTATGGTGCATCTGTAGAAGGTCAGGATCATCTCTGGTGCACCTGTAGAAGGTCAGGATCCTCTCTATGGTGCACCTGTAGAAGGTCAGGATCCTCTCTATGGTGCACCTGTAGAAGGTCAGGATGCTCTCTATGGTGCACCTGTAGAAGGTCAGGATCCTCTCTATGGTGCACCTGTAGAAGGTCAGGATCCTCTCTATGGTGCACCTGTAGAAGTTTCAGAGTATCCTGGAGTCCATGTTGAACCACCTCAGCCTGCGGAGGACGAAGAGCCGCTGTCGAGCTGTTTTGGTGATGGTGGTGGTGTGAAGAGTCCATGTCAGGTCCTCAGTGATGTGGACACAGAGGAACCTGAAGCTGCTGACTCTCTCCCACCGTAGTCCCTCTCTCTGCTGCTTCCTGTAATCCACAATCAGCCCCTTTTTTTGTATGTGTGTGTGTAGGTGAGGGGGGTTGCTCAGCCTGATTTATCCTCTGCGTTTCGCACCATGCACGGATCCACTATCATGTACAACTGTGACAAGACCCTGGTGGTGAGAAATATTCTATTCAGTGGTTTCTGGCTCTGTGTTGGACTGTTTTGAAAAGTTATTGTTTTTGTGTGTGTGTTCAGGGGGCAGTGTGGATTAATGGGAATGCAGCCAGGGTAGTGGAGCGCTACCTGAACTTCAAAGAGGGCTTGGCCTACGGCATCGACCAGCTACTGGAACCACCGGGTCTGGGAGCGCTCTGCGACAGCCTGAACAACAGAACCACCTTTGTTAGTTTGGATAACCCTTTAACTAAAATGCTTCTTCTGCTTTAAAACTAACAATACAAATGTTAATACTTCAGTAATGAAATAATTACCAATACTATAAAATTGATTATGAAATAAAATAGTGCAAGAGAATGCTGCATGGCAAACGTGCAAGTAATGCAGGAGAAGTTAACTATATACAAGTAGAATAGAATAAGATGAGCTAAAATAATAAATACTGCTTATTGTTTTAATAGATACATTTGTGAGATGCAAACAGTTGAATGCCTCTGTCCTTGTTTTGGAAGTTGTACTGAACCCTTTTTTGTTTGAAATGTCTCAGGGGCGCTGTGGACGCTGCCTCTTCCCTCCTACCTGCCCATTCAACTACCCCGACACGGTAAGAAATGCTAGAAATTCCGAACCCAAGTAAAAAAACTAAGAAATTGCATCCCTGTATGTAACATTTTAAATATTTGGTCTATTGAAAGTGAATGTACTGGGATTCTTGCTGTTTTAATTGTGTATCCAATTATAATATAATAATATATATACAATATATATAATTATTGTGTTTGATTGCGCTTAGTGTAAGTCAATTTGCAATACTTAAATGACATGTAATGTAATGTTCTCTTCTATAATACATAAGCTCTGTCGAGATAAATATTGATCCTGTCTTCCTCCAGGGAAAAAGGGAGCGTTGTCCAACCATGAAAATCCCAAGGTTTAGATCCCAACCTTGGTTTACCCTGGACGATCCTTTCAGTCGCATGGGCTGTAAGAGAGTATGTCAGGTTTCTTCGTGGGTCCAAAAGTGCTGCAAAAACCACTACAGCCGAGACTGTCAAGGTAGGAAGACACATTGGGAGGATGCTCCTGTAGTGAGACATTTATATTATTTAGCCTACAGAAGTCTGCAGATAATCTTGTGCACTCTTAAGGCTACAGTATTTACTCCTATGCTCCTTTCACACCAACGCTGTTCCCGTTCTAGCGTACTTGCGCTCTTCTGGTTCGTAACCGTTTTTTTTCACACCGCCCAGAGCCGGAGTGGTCCTGCCGCGGCTGCGTCATGACGTCACCGTTTACGTAGCTGATTTTCTCCCCAACAGCGCTCACAACAACAACAACAATAATGGGGGACTGCGTCGGGTCGATGATGGTGTTGCTTTTAATCAAACGAAGCCAGATTCAATTAAATAACTACTTCTCAACCCTTATACTTTTCTCCAGAGTGCCGTGGTTCATTGTTTATTAATGTGTTTCAGCGGCATTTACCGACCGCTGCAGTGCTGCCCGCTGTTTGGGATCACAACGCTGTTATGAAAGTTTCTCTGGTATAAAATGGGTGATGTTAGCATAGCAACCAAAGCTAAACTGACTATCTTGACTACTTGTTGCTATCCTATTGTGGCATAAGCCGTTTTCTACAGGCGTATTTTACCAGCGTATTTTTTATTATGATTCTACTTGTGATAGTCGGACATGATAACCTGTGCAGCCCATGTATTGATTCCATCCGATAGCTGCTATAATACAAAACAAAACATCTGCCTGATCAATGACAGCGAACTGATGGTCAAAGTAAGGTTCCAATACACAGAATCACACTAAGCCTGGTTAGTGTGCTGCTTCACTAACATCTCGCAGCATGAAGTTGAGGCCATCATCAAAAAGATGAAATCCTCCACCTGTGCCCTGGACCCCTTTCCCACAGCTTTGGTTAAATCGAACATTGGTGCCATAAGTCCGCTGATCACTTCAGTGATAAGCCAGTCCATCCAGTCTGGTCATGTTGCACCACCATTAAAAGCTGCTGTCATCAAACCACTCCTCAAAAAACCCACTTTAGACCCTGAAGTCCTAGCCAATTACAGACCCATCTCCAACCTGCAATTCCTATCCAAGGTACTGGAGAAAGTAGTTGCCATTCAGATCCAGGAACATCTAACACTGAATAAACTCTTTGAACAATTCCAGTCTGGTTTTCGCCAGGGCCACAGTACAGAAACTGCCTTAGTCAGGGTGACCAATGACCTGCTGATGACAGCTGACACCGGATCTCTATCTCTCCTCATCCTCCTGGATCTAACTGCAGCATTTGATACCGTCGACAATGACATCCTACTCCACCGTCTTCACACTACAATTGGTCTCTCTGACTCTGCCTTAAACTGGTTCACCTCCTATCTCACCGGGAGGACTGAGCACGTCACCTTGGGAGCGGATAAATCAAGAACTCACTCTGTGACTTGCGGTGTCCCCCAAGGATCAGTCCTCGGCCCCACCCTTTTCACCATTGTTGGAGCACCACCCAATGGTGGTGGTGGAAGGTTCACCTCTGCTCCGCGCGTCCCTTGATGACTGATGAGCTAGTCAAATTTAGAAAAGAAGGAACTCAAAGCACCAGGATAGAGGTTAAACAATAATCTGTTTTTACTGGTAGAAAATAACAATACACAATACAGAACACTCTGCAACAGTACCAAATATAGAGTGCTCCGGGCTCACTTCCTACCACCGTGTGATATACACACCACGACAGCCAGTCAGGAAAAGAGCGCCGAGCATAAGAATGTCACAGCTTAAATACAAGTTCTGTGGGAGGAGTTGTGTCGGTTGCTCCTCCCTAGCTATTTGTTATTGGCGATTTCACTTCTGGGCGAGCTAGCCAGTGAGTTGGCAGTTCTCCATTGGCCAGTTTCACTTCTGGGCGAGCCCAAGACAGTGAGCTGGTAGTTCTCCATTGGCCAGTCTCACTTCTGGGCGGGACCCTAGGCAATGAGTCAGCAGTTGTTGATTCCATCTGTTTCGCCCCCTCTCCTTACAGTGTGTGTGTGTGTGTGTGTGTGTGTGTGTGTGTGTGTCCATGTCCCTCTGCCCTCAGGCAGTCCCACAACAATGCTTTGGAGTCATGACAGAACGCACAGTCATTCCCCTTTACGCACACACATCTGTTTAAGCCAACTACTCCAAAATGTTGTGGCAATTTAGTACTCATAACATGAAAGAATAAAACAGAGAGAAATCAATAAAACACAAACACAGATATAGTTGAGCAGTAATTATAGCCATGTTTTCCAAATAGTAGAACTATACAGCAGGTTTTAACGCACACTCATTTCATCATCCAGCCAACCACACAAATGTCACCTGCTTTCCTCTCTGAAAGCTATGCTTGTTATAGGTTTAAACATCCTTGTCTTATGACATCTTTAGGATCAATTAACTAACAAAGGTTAACTGTTCCCATACCCTCAGGCCTTCTTTGAACTTCCTTCCACCTCGAAGTCAGCTCACTTAGAATGAATGCATCTATTGATAACTCAGAAGGACCATTGTCTCTCTAACTGTGTGACTCACATCATCTCATGGCTTCTTCAAATATCTGGAAACTGTAATCAAAGTATGTTATATTTGAGAAGGTCCAAGAATTGACATAATATTTTCCTCCTCTTATTAATTTAAGTTTTCAGATCATACAGAAAACTCTTACAGACAACCTACTGAGTTCTGCCCTCGAAAGCCCAAAATGACTTTCTGAAAAATACATTATCAATGGGTAATCATTCTACTCAAGGCAGAACTCACAGGCTGTACTGTACCTTACCTACTCACAAATAGCCCAAAAACCACCTTCTGATTATTAACAAGTCAAGTGGAAGAAAAGACCATTTGCGCTAATCTACAAGTTTCTGCTATAACATGTTACTTTAATACTTCACCATATACATATCCCCCCTTGGTCGTGTCATCAGCCGGCATGGAATATCTTTCCATTGCTATGCTGATGACACACAGCTTTACATCAGAGCAAACCCAACAGCCTCTGCACCTCTGCCATCATCCACAATAACCACATGCCTGGAGGAGATAAAGGTGTGGATGAAGCACAACTTCCTCCAGCTAAACAGCTCCAAGACTGAAGCCATGCTTATTGGCACTCCACATCAGGTCCGTTCATCCGCCATCACCAGCATCACCTTCTCCGGTCAGAACATTCCACTCTCACCAACGGTTACCAATCTGGGAGTTAAAATGGATCCTCACCTGACCTTTGAGGCCCACATCAAGCAAATATGCAAGACCTCGTTCTACCACCTGAGAAATATTGCGAAACTCCGCCCCACACTCAGTCTGCCAGATGCTGAAAAGCTTGTCCACGCCTTTGTCTCCTCCAGGCTGGACTACTGTAAAGCACTTCTCATTGGGATTCCTAGCAAGGACATCCAGAAGCTGCAATACATCCAAAACACCGCTGCTAGGAACCTGATGAGAGTGCGGAAGTACGAAAACATCACACCCATCCTCAAATCACTGCACTGGCTCCCGGTCTCACTCAGGATTGACTACAAAATCACCCTCTTCACTCATCAGTGCATATATGGAAATGCTCCCTCCTACATCAAGGAACTGCTCACCCCACAAACCTCCACGAGGAACCTACGTTCAGTAAAGGCAAACCTCCTCATCCCACCAAGGACAAAACTGAAGACCATGGGAGACCGAGCCTTCTGCTCCGCTGCTCCGAGACTGTGGAATGCCCTCCCAAACCAGCTGAGGACACCACAGACTGTGGAGGCTTTCAAAAAAGGCCTAAAAACGCATCTTTTTAGAATAGCCTTTAACTAGATTTTTAAATCCCCCACATTATGCCATGCCGGCATGAATATCACAGCTGCACTTTGCGTCGGGCTGTCGGGCTCGCTGTAGGGGGCAGACACGTTTCTCAGACTGTTGGCCGAGTTTCCAGACCTGTCGCTGCCCACCTTCTCTGCGCTTACCACTAAGCATGGCGTGGAGCACCACGTCACTACCGAGGGTACTTCAAGTATACTACGTTATCGAGTGGCGCCGAATGCTGGGCATTTAACATGCATTTAAACAGTCCTTCGACTGTTGCTCCCCTATGTGACGTAATATGACGCGTTTGATGTATGACGTTAAAAAAAAAAAGTAGCAGAGCTCAAAACGGCTCCTTTCCCCTCTGAATTCCTGCCCTTATGTCTCGTAAAACATATGAAATCCTGCATTAACTTTTTTAATTGTAATTTTCAGGCAAGGTTAAGCATAAATGCAGTAAAAAAAAAAAACCTGCAAGTTGCTCTGGACCTATCATGCTATATTTGAAAAATATATTGTAGGGCCATACCTATATAAAACATGTCTGTGAAGGTTTTTTTTGAAAATACCAAACAGAGCACATTAGCCATGCCTCATTTCGCTCTATTTTCTCTTTTCCAGCCCTGTTTTTGCAAGGGCTGATTCTGTGACGTAGCTTTAATGCAAATGAGCTGCAGCTGACCACGCCCCCCTGCAGGAGAGGGGGTCAGAGGATCAGCTACTGGGCTCTCAGAAGAGGGGGAGGAAAAGAGAGGCTCCGTCCTCCGTGTTTTATTCTTATATGATTATATAGAGTCGTTATTCATTTGTTTTAAAGCTCAATAAATAACAAAGAAGACATTTGACCGGCACTTTTCTAATTTTGTCCGGAAGATTTAAACTTTAACGGACATGTTGACCGGCGGAAAAAAATCTAACTGAAACTCTGCCGCACGGTCCCCTCGTCCCTTGGAAGAGGCGGAGAGGTGGGTGTTTTTCATCTCCTGGTGGACTACCGGAAAGAATTACAGCAGCAGGAGCAAACGCTTGCCTCGAGGAGGGAGAAAAAGAGCCAGAGCGGAGAATAAACAGAAGGGCAACCATGGCAACCATGCGCGGGAAGTCTTCTTCACTGCTTTTGTGGCAGGACTACAGCGCCACTTATAGGCCTGGCATATATACTACAGCGTCTCCAGTGCTTTCGAGCGGTCTCGTGTGAACGGATACGTCTCGGGTGAACAACACTATTCCGGGCTGACGTCAGCTCGGATGGAATCTGTATCCGCTCGTGGTAATCCCGTTTTTAAAAGATTTGGGTACGGAGGAAAAGAGAGAGGGTTGTATTTTTCTGACACCATATTCATGTATAAAAGACGTACAAAAATGCATTTTGCATGATAGGTCCACCTTAAGTCCCAATCAGAATATTGCCCTCTAGAGCAGTGTTTCTAAAACTTTTTGGCTTTTTGGCTGCGCTGCCAAGTGTGCACACGAGGGAAGAAAACGTTAAGGCATCAACCAAACGCCTATTCTTAACGTCCACTAAGAGTCCATGAGCACACAAAAAATCCGCCCCGAGGAGGGGAAAAGAAATGTCCGCTGTCACAAAATCCCAGCTGAAATGCTGTCCTCCGATGCACAAACACATAGGCCTCACGCCATATGTGCGAATGGGACCGCCGTTAGCCGTCGTCAACCGCGGTCCGTGCCCACCACGGGTGATGTCTTCACTCGACACGGGAACTACGCTCCGTTGAGCGCCCGTGTCAAACAGAAACAGGCCCCCCGAAACGCTGTCGCTGAAGAGGAGCCTGCCCGTGCTGCCGACGCTCAGGGCCACTACTGAGCGCCGGCCCCTCCGTTTCCCCGCCATGCTCTCTTGCCTGCAGATGGGCCACTGAGCGTCTCGGCTAACGTCTCTGCCCCGGGCTGTTGTGTAGCCAGGAAAAAACGATCCGCTTCATCAGCCAAGGCACGGGGCACCGTGACAGGCGTGTTGGCCAGCGCCGTCTGGACCCGGGGGGGAAAGTGACGCAGGAAAATCTCCGTGAATAAAATCCGGGGATCTTCCCCCCCTAGCAGATTTAGCATTTTCTCCATTAGCCGAGATGGCTTGCCATCTCCTAGGCCTTGAATGTCAAGTATCTGGCGGGTCCTCTCCTTAGCAGATAAGCTAAATGTCTTAAGGAGAAGGGCCTTAATCGCCTCATATTTGCCATGGTGTGGGGGGTCTGTGATAAAACCAACAAACCTGGACGACGTGGAGCCTCCTAGCGCTACTACAACATGGTAGTATTTCAAGGCAAGGCAAGGCAAGGCAAGGCAAGTTTATTTATAGAGCACTTTTCAACACAAGGCAATTCAAAGTGCTTCACAACAAATGAAAGACATTAAGAAAATGGCATTTAAAATCAGTCATTAAAAAGAAAAGCTAATAAAATAAACATTAAAAGAAGAAATTCATGGATAAACATTAAAAGAAAAAATACATGGATAAAAGTTACAGTGCAGTCTAAGATATGAATAGTTCAATTAAAAGCAGCGACAAAAAGAAAAGTCTTCAGCCTGGATTTAAAAGTAGTCAGAGTTGCAGCGGACCTGCAGGTTTCTGGGAGTTTGTTCCAGATATTTGGAGCATAATAACTAAACGCTGCTTTACCATGTTTAGTTCTGACTCTGGGGACAGAAAGCTGACCAGTCCCCGAAGACCTGAGAGATCTGGATGGTTCATAATTTAGCAGTAGATCAGACATGTATTTTGAGCCTAAACCATTCAAAGCTTTATAAACCAGCAGCAGTATTTTGAAATCTATTCTTTGACACACAGGAAGCCAGTGTAAAGACTTCAGAACAGGAGTGATGTGATCCACTTTCTTAGTGTTAGTGAGGACTCGAGCAGCAGCGTTCTGAATCAGCTGCAGCTTCCGAATGGATTTTTTAGTGAGACCTGTGAAGACACCATTGCAGTAGTCGAGTCTACTGAAGATAAAAGCATGGACAAGTTTTTCCAAATCCTGCTGCGACATTAGTCTTTTAATCCTAGATATGTTCTTTAGGTGATAGTAGGCTGATTTAGTAACTGTTTTAATGTGGCTGTTGAAACTCAGGTCAGAGTCCATGACTACACCTAGATTTCTGGCTTTATCTGTTGTTTTGAACATTGCAGACTGAAGCTCAGCGCTAACTTTTATACGTTCTGCCTTGGCTCCAAAAACCATTACCTCAGTTTTATCTTTGTTTAATTGGAGAAAGTTCTGACACATCCAGTCATTGATTTGTTCAATGCACTTACTCAGTGTTTGAATTGGAGCATAGTCTCCTGTTGAAACTGTTACGTAAATTTGTGTGTCATCTGCATAGCTATGGTAACTTATTTTGTTGTTATTCATTATCTGAGCCAGTGGTAGCATGTAGATGTTAAAGAGAAGAGGCCCCAAGATGGAGCCTTGAGGAACCCCACATGTCATATTTGTCAACTCAGATGTGTATTTACCAATAGAAACAAAGTTGTTTCTGTTCTTTAAGTAGGATTCAAACCAATTTAGGACGGTTTCCGAAAGTCCCACCCAGTTTTCCAGTCGGTCTAGTAATATGCTGTGGTCAACAGTGTCAAACGCAGCACTGAGATCTAATAATACTAACACTGAAGTTCTGCCACTGTCAGTGTTTAAGTGGATGTCATTAAAGACCTTTACAAGAGCAGTCTCAGTGCTGTGGTTTGGACGAAAGCCTGACTGGAACACATCGAAACAGTCATTTAAATGCAAAAAATTACTCAGCTGTTGAAAAACAACTTTTTCAATGATTTTACCTAGAAATGGCAGGTTTGATATGAGCCTGTAATTGTTCATTACTGAAGCATCTAGATTATTCTTTTTTAAGAGCGGTTTAATGACTGCAGTTTTCAGGGCCTGTGGAAAAATACCTGAGTGAAGAGATTTGTTTACTATATGAAGTAGATCTGAGGCCATGCAAGGCAAAACATCTTTAAAAAATCCCGTTGGAATAATATCAAGGCAGCAGGAGGAGGATTTCAGAAGGATTTCAGGTCCCCGTCACGGACCTGTCGGCAGGCGAAGTGCGCCTCCACGTGTGCATACCACGCCGCCGAGGCATTCTCCCAAAACTCCGGCAGCTTTACGAAAACATCGCGCTCAGCCATGTTCGTTAATTTTCCAGAAACTTTCTCGGAAAAGTCGGGGTCACCAGTGTGGTGCCGAGGAAAGGGATTCGGAGGCGGTGTGTTTAGAATGGAGTTCCACTCTTTATTATAGGTTAACATCCAGAAGGTAATACACGTCTGCTCTGCATGACAAGCTAGCAGGACTGAATAGCTAACGCTACAGGTGTTCCCACTAAAGGGTCCGTGTAGCAACACAACAAGCTAGGTGAATTATGGTCCACAATATGGTGTCACCACAACTATATATTTTCTTTAAAGAGGCCCTATTATGCTCATATTCAGGTTCATATTTGTATTTTGTGTCTCTACTGTGACATATTTCCATGCTTTAATTTTCACAAAGCTCTTACTGCCTGTGCTGCAGCATCTCTTTTCACCCTCTGTCTGAAACCAGAGCCCAGTCTGCTCTACCGCTTAGAGATGTCCCGCCCCTTAGTTTATTTTAGAAAATGCATATTGGTGCATTTTTTTTCATTGCGCTTGTGCCACCCCCGTCAAAATGCCACCCTGGGCAACCGCCCATGTCGCCCATATCAATATCCGCCACTGCCTATGGGCTCCACCACCATCGCCATAATAAACGTCATCATGCTGAGTTCCCTCTAGTTTAGAAGTGCAAACATGAAGTCATTCGTGGTGTTGTTTTTTATAGCCTCACTAAGGCTTTTCACTTCACTAGATTGTATTTATGCTCAGAAATGTTTGGTGTTGGTTATGAACATCTTCTTTATTCATGCAGAATTCTTAATTCTTTAAAGTAACTAATAAGCAAATATGTCTGATAAATGTAGTGAGGTCCACTATGCTTATCGAAAGCACTTTCCACAATTAAATGTTTGTCTAATGTGCTATATAATTGAACTTACCTTGCCTTACCTGTTACAGTATATCGTGGAATAGAAGCCACTAAAATAAAATGCAAAGAAAATAACTTGAACTTGTATTTGAACTTCATTAAAGTACCAAAGTCATCATAATTGGGTAAGTTTGTGTTTGTCAAATCAAAATGTGATCCAAAGGATTTGGCTTTAAGCCCAGGGACATTTTATATCTTTTGTTTGTCCTCTCTGTGTCTTTTGACTCGTTCCCGGTGTGTTTCAGTTTGTCCAGGTGGCCTGGAGGCTCCTTGTGGTAACCATGGTGACTGCGACGACGGTATGAGTGGTTCAGGAAGATGCAAGTGCCATGAAGGTTTCATTGGAAAAGCATGCGAACTGTGTGCCGTCGGCCACTATGGCCCCAACTGCACAGGTAGACCAAAAACTGGAAACAAATTTGATTTAATATTAAAATGTATCATTACAATTGTGATTGTTCTTTCAGAATAAAGTACCAAAGTAAAGAAAAGTTTTCACAGCAAAATTATCACAAGATATTGCATTCGTTTTTTACAATCATGTTTTGGCTTTTAAAGGTTGATAAATAAATAGATTTTTCTTGCCCCTTTTTCTGTTTTATTAGCAAAGACCTGAGTTCAAATTATTCACATAGACGTTTCTCATGTTTATCTGCTATTACTTTCACCAGTGAAAATTACAAATATAAGCTACTGTGGATTAAATCATCAGTAAACATGTTTTCTATAACTGGAGGTTCTTTAAGGCGACTTACATTTCAACAGGTGTAATTACTGACTACTGCTATGCTGTAGTGGAGGTTGTTTACAAGATGACCGTTGCTAAAAAGAAATAAATAACCTTTTTTCACCGATCTCTAATTATAGTTCTTGTTGTGTTCTAATGTACCTCCTTTTCCGTCATATCCTGGTGGGTATTTAACATTTTTGCGAGATGAGTGTTAACTACAATGTAGCATCTGAGCCTTTGCATGTAGCTATGGTGCAGCATTTAGTTTATGCAACACTTCTAGTAAACGCTATGCATGTTTTGTCAAGTTGGTGCATGTTTTCCACTCATGCTGCTTCAAGTTGGTGAAGATGTTTCTTCATTTGCGTGTGTTTTGGAACATTTGTTCCTAAATAAACGTATTATTTGTGTTTTCATATTTATATATATTTTATATTTCGTTTTTGAAACTGCAGCGCGTTTCTCTGAAAGGAAATGTTTTGGGCATTTGCACTTGTAGGCCACCGTTCATAAGCTAACCATGTTGTTGCATCAGGTCCATCGTGGGGACGAGCCTGCATCTCTCGCTACAAAAACAACTTTTAAAAAATGTTTTCCATTTACAATCTTGGTAGTTAGACAAAGGTGGGGGCGACAACTGAGTCCTCGACAAGAGAGCAGGCTGCTCTCATGGCATGGGTTTAATGCAAATGTAGCACTTTTGGCTACTGTAAAGGCCAATCAATATCCATGTCCTTCCCTCACCCACTGTAAGGGAGAGACGTTATATGCAGAATCAGATCGCTAAACATTTCATGGGAACTTTAACACACAATTATTAATACAGCTTTAGGACCACAATGAACAACTTTTCTTTATCCTAAATTAAGGTGTTTGGTTTGCCTCAACCCCACCTGTCACCCCCCCCAAACAAAATGACTCTCACCCCTATCAGTGCTCCTGCAGTCTATCACCATAGTAACGCTCACACAGCTGGACGTGCTTCCTGCAGCTCGGCTGTTTTCCCTCAACAGGAAACAGATGCTGATCATCTTCTGTTCAGGTTTTAAAGTTTTTCTTTTGATGATCTCTTCAATGTGGATCATCACAGGAAAATAAGCAGGTCAGAGCTGTGGTGAACTCAAAGTGCTTTGTTGCTGCAGTGAGGAAATAAACCTGTTGATTTTCTTTCTGGCACAATTATTCATCTTTTGATTTGATCATTGAACCAAAAAGGTTTTTTTCAATCCAAGTGTCAAAGAGCTCCAACTGTCAACATTTTTAATGAAAAAATAAAAAGCTGTTGTTGCTTCAGGAACCTGTTATGCTTTGTTCGTTATTCTCGCGTCCAGGAGAGAAGCTTTAAAAGGAGACTAATTGAGTCTCTTGGAAGGTTCAAATGGGTACTTTAATTAATAAAAGGCGCGGTAATGTTACAAGCAGAAGATGATTCAGAGAGAGGGATGTAAAAAGCTCCCTCTCTGTGGTCGGCCGATCAGAAGAGAGCCCAAGCATTCGTCCTTCTCAAGTTCTCGCTTGCTGGCTGTTTGCTCCTCCTCTCTGGGGGCTGTGGTGACGTAGGAGATTTCCCCCTCGTTCTTCTGTGTCCGATATTGCGTTAAACAGAGGATTTCGACATTTTATATTCATTGCTTACTTCCACATGCCTTTTCTCCTCCTTATCTCTTTCATAACTTTATATGTAACACATGTTACCGGCGTCAATAGCCACTTTAATGATACTAATGGACGGTAGTCCCAGATGTCGTCATGAAGGATTTTCAGAATAAAAGCTTGGTATTGAGAACTTAAATAGCATTTAAACTGACGGTATGTTTAAGGTACATTATGCTATCAAAACATTGATTTTAACTTCTAACAAACCCCCTGACCTTTGTGGTCTGTTGAGATGATTTGAAATGACCAGGCAGGTCGAGTCATGTCTGTCTTCTCTTTCAGCCTGCAGCTGTGGGCAGCAGGGACGCTGTGATACAGGCATTCAGGGTTCTGGACAGTGTGTCTGTAAGCCCGGCAGGAAGGGTGAACACTGCGAGATCGATATAGGTGAGTTTTCTTAAAAATGTGAGGACTTTTATGCCACTAAATAAAGTGAGCAAAAGATGTTTAAAGATAAGTCTTCTCAGATTTTGTTAGTATCAACATTACCATGAAAAAACGAAACCAAGAATATGTTAGTCTGTCTCTGAATAATTTTCAGGACTTCCAAAAATCTTCAATTGACAACTTCTTCAATACTTTAAATACAATTATCTATACTTATATTTACTCAAATACAAGTTTAACTCCCACGTCGTATCTCACTACGTTTTTTTGTTAGAAACCCACCAAAAATAAACCTTTTTTAAGTTTTAGGTGTAGTGCAACTTGTTTTTGACACTCTATATTTTTTTCAACACGTATTTGGGAAATTCTTACACAAATTAACTACCATACGTTTTTCAAAATGTGACAGCATCTCACACACAGGTGGCGTCACATCAAATTATGCATTCTTTAAGGTGTACCTCCCCATATTTCATCTTTTATAGTTAAGTTAAATTGCTTGATTGTACTGTATGTGTGCATTTTAATTGAGATATATATGCATTTAAATATTTCCCTTATTAATATTAATCTTTAGGAGTAAGATGTGAATATTTTCTATATTCAGGTGTTACTTATTATTTAGGTACATTGTTTTTTTGCACGAATTTCACTCAGATTTTATTGATATATATCCCAATATCACAAATTAAACATTTGTCTCAGGGGGCTTTTCAGTGTGTACAGCATACAGCAACCTTTGTCATTAGACCCTTGCAGCACACAAGGAAAACTCTCAAATAATTCCTAAAATGAATGGGGTGGAAACCTCAGCGAGACCAGGGTTAGGGTTAACTCCCAGGATGGACGGATGTGAAATAAATGTTGTGTGTTCAAATGAAAAGAAAAAATTAAATGACAACAATGACAATTTAAATGATAAAAGGTTTCGGTGAATGTATCTAAAAATGAATATCAAGGAGGATGTCAAAAAATCTTCTAGAATCTGCCTTAAAAATATTACCATTGGCATCAGGCAGGACCACGCAGGTATACTTTCTAATTTCCTTCTCTGATTCATTTCTGTGTCAAGGCTCCATCCCAGAAGAGTGCCTGCAGTGCCCCGCGCAGGCCGACTGTGTGCCAGGTGTTGGTTGTCAGTGTAAACCCGGGTTTCAGGGGAACGGCACCTTCTGCGATCCAGAGCCACGTGAGTGTACTGCAGCTGGACAGACAATTTTTACAGCCAGCTTTTTGTCAGCGTGATGATAGTATTTGTTGTGGCAACAAAATAAGATGTATCAATCTAACAAGAGCATGGTGATGGTGTCATATGTCGTGTTCTTTTATTCCATGAAAGACAAACAACTTCTAAGTTCAACTATTTATTAAAAGAGCAAAATATATACTCACTTGGCCAAGGACTCCGTCAGGTCATAGAAATCACAGGCAGCAGAGCTGTAGTCTGTAACCACTATTTCCGGAAAAAGCCTCGAACCTCATGCGCACATACATTTTATTATTCAGGGTGTTGCCCGTACATTTATGATTGGTTGAGACTAGAAGGGGAGCACCGTGGTTTAGACTTTGGTCTCCCTGGTTGGTGCACAGACTTAGTCCAAGTCTCTTGGCAACACAACCTCCAATCAGCATACGGCCGGCCTGTAAAGGTTCCCTCCCTACTCTAGTCACGATATCCTACGTCATTTATTTTGTTGAAGCTGCTTGCAACAGATAGCAGGAATCATCCATTATACTGGTTCCCTGTTATGCGTAGTCGTTGTTGGAGCGCTGAAGACGGTGGTCTGAAGCCCACCTCGGCTCTGCGCGTCCCTTGATGAGCTGGTTAAATTATAAAAGAAGGAATTCAAAACACCAGGATAAAGGATAAACAATAATCTGTTTTAATGGTAAAAAACAACAATACAATTTAAAGGGGTACCCCTGCTCTGGTCCTAGTGCTGGGAGATCTTACTATCTTGGCAGCAGGAGGAAAAAGAGACCGGACCAAGGGCACAACAGGGCTACATGTAAATACAACGGGAGGGGTTGTTTCGGGTGCTCCTCCCATAGGGGTCATCTATTGGGAGATACAAAAACGATGGCCTGTCGCAGCGAATCAGCGCGAGCCAGCCGAGGCGACCCTGAAACAAGATTCTCTTAAGTTTGAGGTATTTTGCATAGACTTCCTTCTCTCCGGCCCCCTCCCCCATCAGTTTAACACACACACAGTTTCACATACTTTTGGCATTTTTAAGATATGTTTAAGATATAGTTGTTTATAGTTGGCTAATACAAGTAATACATGTAAGTTACTTTAATATCAATAATAACGAGGAAAACATAGGACTCTTTGACAGAACGCACACACATTTTACCTTCCAGATGTTTGACATGCTATGTCCAAATAAGGATATCTCATCTCTCACATCTCCACTACTCCTAATACAAATGTTTCACTTCTCATATTTCCAGCTTCTTGTTATACAGACTGCTACTATTTGATTCAAAGTAATTAAGCACACACATATGTTTAAGCAAACTCATATCTGGACACAGGGAACACAGGTTACTTCAGCGTTGAGCACACACACACTGTTCAAGGCCAGGGCGATCTCCTGTTTTCAATAACTCTTTGTCTCTACAGTATCTGCATCCTAGTATTTGCAAAATTTCTAATGCAAGCTAAAACTTTCTTCTATGACTATTCACTTCGTTTCGTATCCAACCCATCAGAACCTGGGATTGGTGATTGTGTCTATTTATTCCATAGTCATAGCAACATCTCATGAGCACAATAAGCAGCATATAATGTAATAATAAAAATCAACCTTGTAATGTTATATACAAATAGACTCTGGACATATAATACAGATTACAAATATTTTTGAAGCCTCAAAAGAAACTGAAAACAGAGCTCTGACCTTAAAGACTTAATAACAACAAACATGTCTTCATTGTTGGCTGAAGACTTGCTGCAGGATGTCAGATCACCGTGACTCAAACAGCTTCAGACTTTTTTCTTTATCAGATGGAAGATATCTGTATTTATGGAGTTACAGTGATGACTTTAATTTGAGGGAGTTTACATTCACCTTGTATCAACATTGTACTTTAGCTTTATTATACATAGGGTAACTGGTCAAGCTCACATAATCTTTAGGTGCTAACGGACAAATTCACTTCTCCCCCCCGTAACATTTCCAAATTCTATAATAGTTATATATTGCAAAAAACAACCAGATGGTTTTCCAGTATTCCTTAAAGCCTACTACTAGCAACAAATGTGCAACAAATCTTTTTACAATTGAAACTTGAAATGATGGAGTCACTTGACAAATGACAAGGTAGTACAACATTTAAACCATACTTTGGTGTTTTCACCTTGGCACTTAAGATTGACTTCAACTTGATTTTTTCTTTTTCTTTGTACAAAATAAATGACAAACAGGAAGATCGTGGGAGGAACTGTATCAGAATACATTTAATGAAAATATCTAAAAAAACTATATACATGTACAGGTTTCCTTCATAATTAGGAAATGTAAAAAAATAAATATATATTATTTTTAATTGTGTACCTAATTGATGTATGCTCTCAATATAATAATGAGAGGTCTGCGTAAATATCAAGAACATTTATTCTGATGAATCCACATTGTGAGCAGAGTTTTTAAATCACTCCTCAGCTCCTGACCTCTGCGCCGAGTACAACGGAGGCTGTCACCAGAACGCCGACTGTAACCAGACCGGGCTGGTTGTTAACTGCACCTGCACCAGCGGTTACCAGGGAGACGGCTACTCATGTGAGCACATCAACAGGTGGGCGTGGCCATAATTTCTTCTAATAAAATGCCTGTTTCTCTTCTTCTTTACAAAAGGAGACTTTATATACTCTGACACAGTTGGATAAGGGAAATCAGGTGGATGTCTGTTTGTATTTCAGATGTATTGAAGAGAACGGAGGCTGCAGTGACTTTGCCTCCTGCAAGTTCACTGGTCCAGTGAGTTCATTTTCTTTTTCCCAACACACAAAACTGTATTAATCTTCCTGCCCCAACCTGCCCTGATCTGATCAAATAAATGGCACTAAACACTTGGTGTGTCCTGTAATAGTAAATTATCTGACAATTAAATCAAAGGAACAAATGTCACAGTCAAAAATATGGTTATGAAAAAAGGGATTACTTCTATTTGGCTGTATGGGTGGCACAAATGTCAACTTTTACATATAATTGCTGGTTTTCCCCCTAGAAAAAACATAATTTATAGCCTTTTTTGATAAAACAATAATCATTTAAATAATACTGTTTTTGAATCATCTCTGTCGTGTATGTGATTAAATTGCCATGTCCAATCCAAATCTACGTGTTCAGTATCTTGGTTTATTCTCAGAAAGGCTAAATAACAACAGCAATAAGACAACAAAAGAAAAAATCAGACTTAACCATGTAATCTTAGTCGACTAAACAGGTTTCTTAATATACCTTATATGATAAAATATCTTAAATAGTTGGAATTAATATGAACACATATGTTGGTTTAACCTGCTGACTAATAATCTGGTTCCTCCAGAACGAGCGTCAGTGCGAGTGCCTGCCGGGCTACGTGGGTAATGGAGTCCAGTGTCTGGAGAAGGTGGTGTCCCCTGTTGACCGCTGCCTGGAAGACAACGGAGACTGCGACCCCGTGGCCACCTGCAAGGACCTGCATTACCATGGTAACACATCTTTACTGAGATCAAAATTATTACTACTGTTGTGACACATCTTTACTGATTGCTATTACAATGATTAATACCACACCCTTACTGACTATTACAAAGATTACTACCATGGTAACAAATCCTTACCGACTATTATTACAATAGTAACATATCTGTTTTAATTTAAGTTAGCATGCTTTTTTTTGCAATGGTAACACATCTATACTGTTTATTATTGAAATGTATTTATGTATACGTTTATTCCACACAACTATTATTACGATGGTAACAAAGCTAGGCTTAGTTTTATTACAACTTGTTATTTATCTGTTATAAATAAAGATAATTTACATTTAATAATACAACAATAATGTTAGCATTTAGTAAAACTCTGTAAGCACTTTATTACCATTGTAACACATCCCCAATGCCTGTATTCCCTTGATACCATCCTCACTGACCTCAATAACCATAGTTACACATCAGTAACGCTGATTTTGTTACACGTCCATAACACTGTAAACACCAAATTGTTGTGTTACCATGGCAACATGTCTTAAATTAACCAGTAGCTGTAATAATGCCTCCACTGAGAATCATGTTGGCTCCATAGTCTTACTCTATTGCAGTTGCCATGGTAACCGCTTATTCTACAGCAGCTGACCTTTAATTAGCTCGTTAAGGCTGTGAGCTTGTAAGGGCTCGTTATGGTCACGAGCTCGTTACAGCATGTTAAACATAAGTTTGTTATTACCCCAAGACGATTCTTACTGGTGCTCATTAATCAAGGTGTGATTATGATACTGCATTCACAATTAGATACATATGGCAGTTTTGTGGTAAACATTAGCTAGCTTTTTAACACAAAGTTTACTGATAGCCAACCACGGAGGAGGATTTCCCTTGGCTCTGGTATGGCCCTTTGAATAACTTTATTTCCTTCTTTTTTTTTTAATACAGTTTTATTTTGTTATGGTATATAAAAACCTATACACACAGAGTGACAGACAATGTAAAATACCAATAATTACTTAAAAACGAAGAATTCGTTCATAAATAAAAATTAGGGAAATAAAATAGAATCCTAAGAAGGCGATAGCACGTTTATATATAAAACAAACAAAATAAATTATTACAAATATACATTTCCAGTTCGCCTACTTTACCTGTGTTATGCATTCAAAGGATGGAAAACCGGTGAACCGGCGACAGGGTCATGGGCGGCCAAGACTCTTGGATGCGCGTGGAGAGTGGGTTGGCTTGTGTGGTCCGATCCAACAGAAGAGCTACTGTAGCTCAAATGCTGAAACAGTTCATGCTGGTTCTGTTAGAAAGGTGCCAGAACACATAGTGCATCGCAGTTTGCTGCGTAGCTGCAGACCGGTCAGGGTGTCCATGCTAACCCTGTCCACTGCCAAAAGCGCCTCGAATGGGCAAGTGAGCATCAGAACGCTCGTGAACTGTTAGCGCCGGTGTTATACCTTGTTGTGCATGCCCACTGCACCTCGTGGGAGTGCGCACAGTGTAAAGCAAAAACTCCCTGACATTTCAATGATTTGTACGGCAAAGTTAGGTTTGGAAACTATATCATTTCCTTTTTGGCGGGCATGCATAACACAGCATAACACCGGAGCCTCGCTGCGGAGAAGCTTAGGCGCTTTTCCGAGTTTGCTGCTTTCAGATTTTTCCGCCATTGTTAAAAAAAATCCGTCATAGACGGAAAACATTCGGTTAACGCGACCTCTGCACCCACATGCACACCCCTTCATGGAAATGGTATTCCCTAATGGCAGTGGCCTCTTTCAGCAGGATAATGCGCCCTTCCACACTGCAAAAGTCGTTCAGGAATGGTTTGAGGAACAAAACAACGAGTTCTAGGTGTTGATTTGGCCTCCAAATTCCCCAGATCTCAATCCAATCGAGCATCTGTGGGATGTGCTGCATAAACAAGTCCGATCCATGGAGGCCCCACCTCGTAACTGACAGGACATAAAGGATCTGCTGCTAACGTCTGCAGCACACCTTCAGAGGTCTGGTGGAGGTCATGCCTCAACGGGTCAGGGCTGTTTTGGCCGCAAAAGGGGGACCTACACAATAATAGGCAGGTGGTCATAATGTTATTGCTGTTTGGTGTAGACTTTGTAATTATCTCCAACATATAATCATTAATATTTAGGATCAGTTAGTGCAGATACTTTTTAATTTACTCAGTAGGTCTAAGAAACCTTATTAACATTTGTCAGAAAACGTGTTAGAAAAATATCACTCGTCACCGGCTTGTGCTTCAATATCAGGATGCATGTATTTATTATCCTTGCAAGAATGGAAGTAGTCATCACATACAGTGCATTTGGTACAACTAGTTCCTGAACAGTGTCCTTCACATGCTTATATACACAAGAGAGTGTTACACAGTCACAAGATGGAGGAATACCGTATACAAAGCAGTATACAATGTTTAGTTTAGATTTGCTAAGACCCACATCAGAAATTATCATATGTCTATCTCCATAGAGGCTGAATCATTATGTTAATCGTTGTCACATAGCTATCATATGCCTAAAACAGTGTGTCCTAACCAGTGGCGAGCCGTGACTTTTTTTATCTAGGCCCTATCAACCACAAGTACGGGCACAAGCAAAAAATAGGACTCAAGAGCACAACCAGGCAATAAGGTCTTTAGTCAAGCGTTTAATCCAAAAGGTAAAATAAAACAGGCAATGATCAAAAAATGTACTGACTGGAAGTAACGAAAAACAACCAACTAAGTTGGCGGAAAACTACTAGAGAAGCAACAAAACAAAAAAAAACTATGTTGGTACAAATGCTAAGCAGCTAGAACAATAGCTTACGTCAGGAGAGAAACATGGAACACTTTCTGCTATACAGACAAGACGAACTGGCACTGACCAAGGAAACAGCACAGACTAAATACACAGGTGAGGACTGATCATTAGGGACAGCTGAGGGTCATTGAGGCCAGGCAGGTGATTAACAGGGAGCGAAAATACACAGGTGAGGGAGTGAGGCGATCAGCCAGGGCCAGGATGTGACAGGCCCTCTGATCCCCCCTTCCCTCAAAAAAGAAAAGAAGAGTTATTACGTCACAGCGTATACTTCAGCGGAATATCAAAACAACGGCCTGGGGTGCAAAACGCATCAATGACAGTGACCCTACCACTCAAAACAACACCATTTATATAAACACCTATCATGACAGGGCACCCACAGCCAAGTAACAATTACAAATGAATGAAGTCGGCACGGCGGCCCACATTGAAAATGACTTAGGCCTACCTTTGATGATCAAATCACTTAAACACAAAGTCCATCCTCCTGTCCATTTGGTTTAAGTACTTGATGGGCCCACAAAACTAGGGCCACCACGGTGGGTGGAGGGGGTCTGGAGGACGGGTTTTGGGCTGACAGCCCAGGAGCACAGCGAAGGGCCCGGAAGGGATCTCGGGTGGACGGCCCGGGGGCAAGGCAAAGTCCAAGGTGGGGGTCTAGGGCGGACGGCCCCGGGGCAAGGTAGAGTCCATGGAGGGGCGAAGACCACAGCGGGCAAACTCAGGGGGCCGAGCATGAGGGCGAAGGCAGCGGCAGGAAGAGTCAGGGGGCCGAGCATGAGGGCGAAGACCGTGGCACTCAGGCGGCCGGGCTCGAGGGCGAAGACCGCGGCTCTCAGGGGGCCAGGCTCGAGGCCGAAGACCGCGGCTCTCAGGCGGCCGGGCTCGAGGCCGAAGACCGCGGCACTCTGGGGGCCGGGCTCGAGGGCGAATACCGCGGCTCTCAGGGGGCCGGGCTCGAAGGTGAAGGCCGCGGCTCTCAGGGGGCCGGGCTCGAAGGCAAAGACCGCGGCTCTCAGAGGGCCGGGCTCGAAGGCGAAGGCCGGGCTCTCAGAGGGCCGGGCTCTCAGAGGGCCGGGCTCGAGGGCAGACAGCTCCGGAGGCCGGGCAGGAAGGCGCTGACCGGACAGCTCCGGAGGCCGGGCAAGACCCGGTGTCGGCCGGACAGGAACCAGAGCCGGTGGGACAGGCTTCGGCAGGATCCCCCACGGAAGAGGACCAGGAGTTGGCAGGACCCCCGGCGGTAACGGCGGGACCTCCAACGGAACAAGACATGGGATTGGCAGGACTCTCAGCGGGTCCTCCAACGGAACAGGACATAGGGTTGGCAAGACCCCGGCAGAAGAGTCGTCCGCGGGACCCCCAACGGGACAGGACACAGGGTTGGCAGAACCCCCGGCAGGAGAGTAGTCGGCGGGACCTCCAACAGCACAGGACATAGGGTTGGCAGGACCCCCGGCAGGAGAGTAGTTGGCGGGACCTCCAACGGCACAGGACATAGGGTTGGCAGGACCCCCGGCAGAAGATTAGACGGCGGGACCCCCAACGGGACAGGACACAGGGTTGGCAGGACCCCCAGCGGAACCTCCAACGGCACAGCAGATAGGGTTGGCAGGACACCCGGCAGAAGAGTAGTCGGCGGGGCCTCCAACGGCACAGGACATAGAGTTGGCAGGACCCCCAGCGGAACTTCCAACGGCACAGGACATAGAGTTGGCAGGACCCCCAGCAGAACTTCCAATGGCACAGGACACAGGGTTGGCAGGACCCCCAGCGGCACCTCCAACGGACCAGGACATTGGGTAGGGACTTGAGAGGGAACTCGAGAGGAGACTCGAGGGGGGACTTGAGAGGAGACTCGAGGGGGAAACGGAGAGGTGGCTCGAGAGGGAACTCGAGAGGAGACTCGAGAGGTGACTCGAGAGGAGACTCGAGAGGGGACTCGAGAGGGGACTCGAGAGGGGACTCGAGAGGGGACTCGAGAGGTGACTTGAGAATTGTCTTGAAAGGGGACTTGAGAGGGGACTCGAGAGGTGACTCGAGAGGAGACTCGAGAGGGGACTGGAGAGGGGACTCGAGAGGAGACTCGAGAGGTGGCTCGAGAGGAGACTTGAGAGGAGACTTGAGAGGAGACTTGAGAGGGAACTGGAGAGGAGACTTGAGAGGGGACTTGAGAGGGGACTTGTGTCGGTCGGTAAGCCGACAGGACACAGGGAGCTGGCATCGGCTGGAGAGCCAGCAGGAGACGAGGTGCTTGAGTCGGCCGGTACGCCGACAAGACTCGGGGAGCTGGCGTCGGCTGGGGAGCCAGCAGGAGACGAGGTGCTGGAGTCGGCCGGTACGCCGACAAGACTCGGGGAGCTGGCGTCGGCTGGGGAGCCAGCCCTGTAGCCAAAACTGGAGTCGGGCCCATGGCTTCTGGGGGCGGTACTGAAGCCGGAACCATGGCTGCTGGGGCCGGAACTGAGGCCGGAACCATGGCTGTGTCGGCCGGTTCTGTTGCCGGAACCATGGCTTCTGGGGCCTGTACTGGAGCCCGAACCATGGCTGCTGGGGCTGGAACCAGCGCTGGAACCATGGTTGCTGGGGCCAGGACTGGGGCTGGAACCATGGCTCTTGGGGCTCGGGCTGCTAGCTTGGCCATGCGACTCCTTCTCTTAGCAGCCGCCTGAATACTCCGTGGACCTCCATAAGCCAGACGAGTTCCAGAATACGACTCCTGGACAGGAGCAGGAACTGGGGCAGAAGCATGGGTTGACTCCAGACGGAACACACCGAGACATTTGTAGTTGGCAGGCTGGAAATCACACACCCAGAAGAAGTTCAAAATCCAGCCAGGTTGAATTTTTACCAAAAATGTTGTAGTTCCACCTCAAAAGGATCATCTGCTGGGTCCATTTCTGGTTGGTTCGTACCGTCACGGTTGAGTGAAGGAAGCAGGACCCAAATGCAGATAACTCTGATAAACCTTTATTTCAAGGATAATGAAACTAATACAGACAAAACAGAACACTCACCGGTAAACTCAGTCACCAACAAAAGACGAACCAACACTGAACACAGGAAGAGACAAGACTAAATACAGGGAGGGGTAATCACGAGACGAGAAACAGCCGGGCAGGGGAGGAGAAACACAAGGACAACAGGTGAACACAATCAGACAACTAGACACACCAGGGAAACTAACAGATAGGGAAGATATGATTGGTCAATTGTACAGTCATTTGACATTACTCTCTCGTTGAGTTACTATAGCGGGCCCTCTGTGAATTCATAGCAGGACCACCAATCAGCTCCTGTCTTCACAGTAACTTGCAGAGACGGCTCAAGGAGCTTCTTTCATTTAACCCTTCACATTCAAACAGAAACTGCACTGGCAGATTCGAAGGATTTATTTCTTTGTAAATGTTATTTTAAATACAATTAAATCAAGTTATTTTGGTAAAACTAATGAAATATATAACTAAAAAAATATTTAAAAAATAATATTGAAGAAAATGTTATTTATTTAATGTTTTCAAATATTTATTAGAATATCTTAGTCTTGTTACGTACACAGCTACGTAGGGCCTTTGTTATCATGTGTACTCTGATATTGGAAGACTACATTCAGTATTTTCCCAACAATGTGCCTGATGGTTTTTTTTCATTTATTTTTCACAAGTAGAGAAACATTTTTCTTTAATCTGAGGTAAAGATAAAGGCAGCATGGCTATTGTTTTCCAGCGAACACAGCCGGAGTGTTCCACCTGCGATCTCCAGACGGGAAGTACAAGATGAACTTCAGTCAGGCCGACGCCGCATGCAGGGCTGAGGGAGCCGTGCTGGCCAGCTTCAAACAGCTGGGAGACGCACAGCAGGTAAACCCACCTACTAAAGGGGTTTCCATGGAGACACCAGGCCCGTCAATACACCTTGTATACAGTAGATTTGTTAGGACAAATGTTTCAGATAAGGACCACTGTGCAGTTTCTCTTTCCTAAATAGCTTTATGAATGCAAATACCATTTTGCAAGAAGAAACCTTACTCAATGTTTAGCCTTTGTAATGCTGTTGTCCCGATGAACAACAGTTTTATTATTATATTAGCCTTTACTAATTCATGCATAAGTATAAATTATATACATTCTAGAAAAGAAAGTATATTTCCTCAAATATTAACTTGGTTGGATCGGGTGAAAACATTATAATAACTATTTTTATGAAAACGTAATTCATTTTTATGACTTTTACTCAAACAGAATAATAATAATAATAATCAAGTAGATGACGTAGATGCAAAGTGCTCACAACATTTGTAGAGTTTCAGATATCCTGGCCTGAGAAAGTCCAAAACTAACAGGCATTTACTGCAAAGACAACCATTTTTCTGGGTGTATACCTAATGGCTTTGCTTCACAAAACGTTCTCAAAATGATTCTATCGTTGAGCAAAGACAGTGAAATCATGTTCCACTCTCCTATAAACAATTACAAAAAGACATTTGTATTTTAAGAAAAACATTTTACATAGAGTATTTTTTGTATTAATGGTATTTAGTTTTGCCTCTTAAGCTTGCTATTTCCCAGTCTGTTTTATTAATATCTTCTTGAATATCTATTCGTCATATCTGCCTTTATATGATTCCTTTTCAGAAAACACAAATGTCCCATTGAAGAAGGATACTAGCCCACCTCCAGTTAGATATGTTATTTTGTGTGACTGGCGAAGCTTACTTATCTCATTTTATTTCTTTCTTCCGCCACAAATGTTGTCACGCTACTTGTCCGGCAGCGTTGACACGAAACACATAACAAATACATCAAAACGTGCAGAATTACCGGGATTTGGTTGCTCTAGAGATTCGCCCAGCCATTTTCACACAAATCGCAGAAAACTGCGATCATTTGCCCCATAGGATTGAATAGGAAATCCATTTGAACAGAGCTCAAAAACACCCCACTTTGACCCCATACAGATTCTGCATATTTTAACGTAGAGCAAGAATTACAAGTTTAAACGGTTCTCAAGAGACTTTATTAGACTAATTGGATATCTTTTGATAGCTAGTACGGTTCTCACGTAGTCGCAGCTTACGTTTTGAGAAAATGTCACACTGAGAAGCAAAACGGAAGTGAGCCCCGTGAGCTTCTCGCTGTAGTGTAGAGTGAAAATGGAACGCACACGCTATTTGTTGTTTGTTTGTATCACGTAGTCTGTTCTTCTTCTCTTGGGGTATCACGCAGTCTGTCTTCCGCATGGATGTATAATAAGAACTGGATACAGCGTCGGAGGCGTAGTCTCGTTCTTTCCTATATATTTCCATATTTGTCCTATGGCGCATGAGGAGAAAATGGCCCAACTTTTCAGGGAGCGAAACGTCACAGATTACCCATGATGCCTGGCTGTCAGAGCAGAAAAACCTTTGGCGTGCAGTTGTGACGCGCCGAGTCTCCTTCAGCTTCATAAACGGACGCAAAGAGCTTTCAACTGATTGCAATGTATTCCCATCGGCGGCTATATTTGACGCTCAGGGAAGCACCGCATCGGTCCATGTTGTTTCAAAGTTCAGGTGTTTAATAGTCTTCTGGCCTGTGGGATGAAACTGTCCCTGACCTCTAATTTCCACTGGGTCTGCGTTACGGCCGCCGCGTTACGGCTGCACCGCGCCATTCACAGAGATCGCGGCCACTCTAGTCAATGGGTGCTATTCCACCACACGCGGCGCGTTACGGCGCGTTACGGCTCAGAAGCGTCACAGAAGCGTCTCGGCGCAGGGCTCCTCTAAAATTAGGATGAATCCTATTTTTGACGCGACACAGCCGTAAGGTAATGTCGGGCAGGCAGGAAGTGGAACGGTCAGAGCATTCGGGCCAGGCCCATCCCCCACATATACTAATTTTGCAGACCCCCCTCCTTCATCACAACACCTTCACTACGACACGCACAATAGACGATGAGGTTTTCATTATGGAAGTGGAAAAACACACTGTTTTATACGATGTAACCAATGCTTTTTACAAGGACAGCATCAGAAAAGACAAGGCCTGGTTTTTAATCGCTAGAGTTTGTGGAGTGGAAGGTAACAACTACATATTAATGTTTTAAAGTTAATTAATACTTGTAGGGGGTGCACCCAAAACCGGCTCCTTCTCCTCCCCCCATCCCCCGTAGTCTTTCAAGTAGGAGAATAAATGACAGCGTTCTCCTCCGGTTTACAAGCACTGTAAATTATATATATAGAATAATTATGATGATGAATACATTTTTTTACCACTAAAATACAGCAACACATCTTTCATTCATGTCGTTTATAACTGGACTATTACAATTATTATTAACCCAGTGGGTAGAGCCGGCGGCCCGAATGCGGCGATGTCCTCCGCCCAGCTGGTTCAAAGCCCGGAATGGATGTACTTTTAATCAATGCTTTTCAACTTTAATACTTTAATAACTGTTAAAAGGCCCTCTCCTCCCAAAAAAATGTCTAGCACTCTCTAGTCTCTTCTCAATAACCCAATACACACAATTATCAATCTTTAATTGCAAATAGAACATGATATTCAGTCTTAGTGTGTGTGTGCATCGAATATTTCAAGGCAAAGATACGTTAAACCCACTGCAGCCTTGCACTTCGCCAGGAGAGGTCGCTGTAACTGAAGCTTCGAGAAATGAACCTATTTCCGACACAATTGTCCAAGTGGTTCGATACTTCATTCAAAGCTTCATTTTGCCATCACTACTGGCTGGTCTTGGGAGTGTGGAAGGCCTTGGATTCCTCCTGGGAGAGACACAAAAATGAGTGTGAGTCAAAGAATATGTTGGCAAAAAGCTAGAGCGGCACGCAACAATCTGGCAGGGAATGAGTGCAGGCTGCAGGCTTTCATAGTGTGACTGATGAGCATGTTGCAGGTGTGGTTGATTGGAGATTGCTCCCAGCCGTGTCGAGCAGACCAGCAGGCAGGTGGGGGGAGAGTGGCCCATGGTGGTGGTGGGGTTATGGTATGGGCAGGCGTATGTTATGGACGACGAACACAGGCCACTCGATTCACAACATTACCCTAACCCTACCCCTACCCCTCACACCAGATACTGACTGGTTTTCGGACCCCCCCAGACCCCCCCAATAAAGCAAAGATGCATGTTTCAGAGTGGCCTTTTATTGTGGCACACTAAGGCACACCTGTGCAATAATCTAATCTAATCAGCATCTTGATATGCCACACCTGTGAGGTGGGATGGATTATCTCGGCAAAGGAGAAGTGCTCACTATCACAGATTTTTTCAGATTTGTGAACAATATTTGAGAGAAATGGTTATTTTGTGTATATAGAAAATATTTTAGATCTTTGAGTTCATCTCATGAAAAATGGGAGCAAAAACAAAAGTGTTGCGTTTATATTTTTGTTCAGTGTATATGTTTAGTAGCTTGTGGAAGTGCCCTCCAAAATATTTGTTGATCTTGTTTATTGGTATTTATTATTTTGATATTATTTATTTAAATGGTAAATATAAATGTATCATTTATTTTATTTATTTTTGTATTGGTTTTTCAGTTGAATTGTACGTTAGGGTATTCAACAGTTAAAAATATACTGTTCAAATTATTATTTGTTTTAAAGTTCAATATATGGATATTTTCAAAGTCAATGAATAATCGTATTTAATAATCGTGATATCAATTATTGACCAAAATAATCGTGATTATGATTTTTGCCATAATCAAGCAGTCCTACAATATTGTCAATACGTTCTCTGACAGGCGTCGTGCACTGGCAGGGCGTTGCTGTGGAAACACTTTGATCTTTGAACACACCTGTCAGTCGTTAACTAAATCCAGTGGTAATCTAAAGATGTTCAGAAATGATGCAGGAATGTGGTACAAGAATCCCAAAACGTAATAGATAAACAGTTAAAATAGTCAGCTAAAAGTGAGCTAAAATTAATGGATATTCAATTTCAAACCTTTATTTAACCAGGTGGCCCCATCGATCTCTTTTTCAAGTGAGACCTGCAGCAAGTACAACATGAAACAGAAAACAACAGAAAACAATAAAGGACATCATACATCATATTTACATACCTATCGGCATTGACAAGTACCAACATTATCAAAGAGCATTTCACCTATCCAAGCTTTAAAAACATGCAGTGGAACCAATTTGCTCAGTTTCAAATCTTTTTGCAGACTGTTCCAAGCAAGAGGAGCTGTGCACATAAAAGCTTTTGTACCTAAGTCAGTCCTTGCACTTGGCACATGTAACAAAACCACATCATGTGATCTCAGGCAATAGCTACCTGCAACTCTCTGTGTGATCAGAGAGCAGATATAAGATGGGAGTTTACCCAACATGGCTTTATATATGAACATGTACCAATGACTGAGCCTCCATACAGTAAGTGAAAGCCAGCCTGCCCTGCCATACAGGGTAAGTGCTTTACAATTTGTAACAAATCGCAGCGCACTGTGATAGGCGGCATGTAACTTGTTCAGGTAATGGGCAGGTGCATTCATATAAATCAGATCAAGTCCAGCACAGGTAAAAAGGTCACAGAGACTTTTCGTGGCCTCAAGTGAGAAACAGGACTTGTTTCTGAAAAAGAAACCTATAGCTTCAACCTCAGCTTTTTAAGCAGATTATCGACATGAAGTTTAAAAGAGAGGCAATCATCAAGCCAGATACCAAGGTATTTATAACAGGCAACCACTTCAAGTACTTTTCTTTGCGCAGTAACAATATCCGAAGTGGTCTCTGGTGTCTTTTTAGCTTTTGAAAATAGCATTACCTTAGTTTTATCAACATTTAACCTATTGTGAGTTTGGAAAATTGCACAATATAAATCTATTTTAGTATACCTCAACAATGGAATTATGATCAGTAGAAATGGCCATGACATGGGACCTTTAACAACAGCCTCCTTAATGGAGGGACCTACACAATACATCACGGTTTCGTCCGCATAAAAATGTAAAGTTGCTCCATCCACATTTTGACCTAAGCTGTTGATATAGATGGAGAATAGTGGACCTAAAACAGAACCTTGTGGTACATCATTTATAATGTTTAACCACTCAGAAGTGAGCCCATCAAAATGAACACATTGGGACCTTTCAGAGAGGTAGTTCACAAACCACCCTACTGCATGGCTGGATATGCCAATACTGGCCAGCCTCTGCTTCAAGATATGATGTTCGACGGTATCGAACGCTTTGGAAAGATCAATAAACAGAGCTGCACAACTCTGCTTATTGTCTAAGATACCCGCAATATCATTCATGAGGTGACGTGCAACAACATTAACATGAACCTTTCTGTTGGTCGCTTGTTAGCAGACCCTTCACACGATGGCACAGCGAACAGGTACAGGCAGGGCCCATAGTGATAGCCCTATAGTTTAAATCTACTACCCACAAATAAACATATGGTCATGGGTTACTATTTTAAAAAAAATGGTAAATGTATTTAGGAACCTATCCATGTGATTTTAAGTGGGGGTGGACCTCAAATCCTCTAGCGGGGTCCGGGGGCATGCTCCCCCGGTAAGATATTTTTTTAAATGTTGGAGTTAAATGCATCAATCTGGTGCACTTTGAGGGGTAAATAAAGAGACTAAATATATGGGAACACCTATATGAAACAGAACTGTATACATTTCAATAATCATAAAATCAGGGCCATAACCAATAATATATCCCATATGAAAAAACACTGACACCCTCAAATGGAAATATGTGTTTACATAAATGGTGACCAAACCGTTTGAGACCCACTGAGAACTTAAATCTAAGTTAACTATCTAAACACTCAGAGTCCTTTACCTCACCTGAGCTGAGGTTATCCCGAGCTTGAATGACACACAGAGACCAATCAAGGGCTTTGATTTATGATCTGTATGACAGTGGCCATGTCGGCAGGCCACATCATGTAGACAGACAGTCACCCTGTGTGAGGCAGATCACATCATGTAGACAGCCAGTCACCCACAGGAGGCGTAGAGCGAGGGATCATTGTCCACAAGTTAATCGATCGCAGATGGCATCGTGGTCACGGACGAATAAAAAAAAAAAAATTATGAAAAAAAACAAAACCTAAATGGGTCGCGAAATATACTTGGGCGGCCGTCCCAGTATAGTCTATGTGTGGGAAACCCTGACGTTGTCTGGACCAGCCGGTTTCTTAGGATCTAACTTGGTTAAGGCTTCATGAACAACATCAATAGTAAAAGGAGAAAAACTGAAGGGGTTTTCCAAACCACATTGTTCAGAGTCACTGACTGTGGTGTTCACAGAAGCAGAGTTAGAAACAGAATCAAACAGAGAGCCACAGGACACAAAATGCTCATTAAAACAATTTAACATAGTAACCCTGTCCGATAGTGCCAGATGCTGTGGTAAGGCAAGGAGCTCATTACGGATTTCACCGGTGGATATAGATTTAATGGCTTTCCAAAATGTTCTAGGATTATTCAGGTTTTCTGTGGTAACTGACATATAATACTTTGACTTAGCACTTTTGATTTGTGATGTGAAGCTATTTCTTAGCTGCCTAAAATGAAGCCAGTCTACCTCTGAGCCTGATTGCCTAGTCTTTGCCCAGGCCTTGTTTCTCTCATGTAAGAGACTAGACAGTTCAGCAGAAAACCAAGGATTATCTCGTCCCTTCACTCTAAATGTATGCAGAGGTGCATGTCTATCTATCATTTCCATAAAACCAAGATAAAAATAAGACCATGCCGTTTCAACATCATCAAACAGATCGGTTTTTCCTCAATCAAACCCAAACAGGTCATGTACAAAACCATGCTCCACAAAATGTTTTATGTCTCTCTTGATGATAATGCGAGGTTTACCCTTTTGGACTTTTGTGTCCCTAATTGTTGCTACAACACAGTGGTCACTCACATCATTTACAAATACTCCCACAGATGAGTATTTATGGGGAAGATTAGTTAAAATGAGATCAATTAAGGAAGATTTACTAGGGGACTTAATATTAGGGTGAGTAGGACTGTCTACAATCTGTGTAACATTTAATGAAATACAAAGGTTTTTAAAATCCTCTGACACTGTCGTTAACCAGTCCCAGTTCAAATCGCCAAGTAGCACTATTTCCTTGTATTCAAGATGAGATAAAAGATTTGCCAACGAAGACTAAGAGGCGCTTTCACATCAAGTACTTTGCCATACTTAGTTCCCAGTACTTAGTTCATCAGAACTCATTAGTTCTGATGAACTAAAGAGCAGATCGCGTTCACACCAGAATAAGTCCCTGAGGGAGGATTAGGCAAATGAAGCCGCTGATGTCACTTCTTCTTCTGCTTTGGGTTTACTGGCAGGCCGCAAACAACTTCACGGCGTATACTGCCACCCGAAGTCCCCGGCCGGAAGTCCCCGGAGTTGGGGACCTTCCGAGTAAATCGCTCCCATGTTTTTTTTTGTGTTGCCATAAGTTAGTCTCTCTCCGTTGGTGCTCTGGGCTAATGCTAATGCTAATAATGCTAATGCCAGCAAATACAATGGCGGCTTCACAAAACTTTTCCGAGTTTTACGGGGCGTGTTTTGCAATCCGCCCAGCCAATCAGAAATGGGAACCTTTTTCTCCCATGAAAGTACCTGCTCTCTAGCAGGGACTAAAAAGGGGGTGAAAAGGTTCTCATGAACTAAGTTCTAGTTCCGATTTTTTTTGGTGTGAACGCAACATTTCAAGAACTATCGGAACTATACTGGGAAAAGTACTCCGGTGTGAAAGCGCCTCTTGACTGCTGAGGGGGGTCTTTAACAGCCCACCACCATGACCTGTTGGCCCTTTGCCACTTCAATATTCAAGACTAAACATTTGAGTTGCTTACTAATTGATTTGGAAACCAACGTGGTTACACAAAACATATTCTTCACATAAATGGCAACGCCATTAACAATACAACTTATGCTATTAGTACTTACTCAGCGGGGGTAATGTTAGCATCGGGACGCGCACCCAAGTTTCAGTCACACAGTCAAAATGTCTCTGAATTTTGTAGTTGTAGACGTTGCTTTATACTGATAATACTGAAGTATACTTTTCAGCAGTGCATGCTGGTACTTGTGATGCACCATTTATCCCGCAGTTGTCGTTCTTCTTCTCTGACAGCTGGGGATGCATCTGTGCGTGGCCGGCTGGATGGAGGGGGGGAAGGTGGGATACCCGATACGCTTCCCCTCGGTCAAGTGTGGAGACAACCACGTGGGCCTGGTTATTTATAAAGAACCTGTGGACCAGAGCAGCATGTACGATGCCTACTGCTTCAGGCTCAAAGGTACTGCGGCAGCACAGTCTGTGTTCGGACAGAGGAAGATGTTTTTTAATCACCCCAGATTTCAGCTCCTAAACGGCATATGTTGCTTTCGTTTGTTTTTGTTTAGTCTGCTGCAGCATCACAAAACCCCTTCTGGTGATGACTCAGACACACATTTATAATTCGGGACGAATATTTTCATTACTCATTCTGTCACTTATCTCTTTATACTACTGGTCATACTCTTTCGTCTTTAAGGGTTGTTGGTGGCATTTTATCATTTTAACATTTGAAAATATAAAAAAAAATATATATTTATATTAGATTTGATTTATTGACTTTATTGTAATATAATTATAAATCCAACATATCTGATTTTGTCAGGTACATAAGAATAATGTCAATCATTTCATAAAATAGGAAAAAAGGTAATCAGAATGAAATTATGAAACAGAAACAAAAGTGTCAAAATGTGTAAATCCTCACATTTGAGAATTTGGAACCACAAAATGTTTTTGTTTCAGAATGTTTGCTTATATAAGTCTCTGTGCCTTAACAAATGGATACGTTGAAACAGTTTCAGCACCAATTGCATTAATTTAAAATGTAAGGGTTCCTTTGCTGAAATAAACTTATGGTGTGTGTTGGCAGATGTTTCGTGTGTGTGTCCTGCCGATTACATTGGAAACGGAGACTTCTGTAATGGCGTCCTGACCAGCGTCCTTGCATCCTACAGCAACTTCTCTATCTTTTACAAGGTAAATGTGAATTTATGTTTATTTAAACATCATTGTTTCAAGCACAGTGTTGTGCTTGCATGATCGACAACCTCATTCAAATTTCACCATCAAGGACTCGTCAGCTGTTTACAGCTTTTAAGCTGACTAAAAGAATCCAATCATATTCATGCAGGTGTCTTTTAATGATGCTACTGTAGTGGCCTCTATGAATATCATTCACCATTATCTGTGGTTAAACACAGGCTTTATCTTGTGTTACTTTGTATGTTTTGTTTTATCTGCGCACAAACAGCTGCACTTACATGATACTCGGTAAAACTGACGTTGCCTTTCTGTTTCTATAAACAGTGTTACCGCCCAGGTTTAAGTGCTACTCTCGGTGTCGCGCACTGCTCGACTTTTTTGCAGATCGCTACTCTCGAAGTTCAAATTATTTCAACTTTAACAGCTGACCTTTCGAATAGCAACGAATCAGATGAAAGCTGTAGTGGCAAAAGCTAGCAGGGGAAGTAACCATAGAAACGAAAACAACTAGCTGTTTTCACCCCAAGGCTCTGTGCCCAACCTCACTTTACCAAAGAGAAAATCCTGTATCGTTTGAATGCAGAAATTAAGCACTGGTTGTCTCTCTAGTTTCGAGCTGTGTTAATGTGTTAAGAGATAGGAGTGATTCGTCTCTATTTTCTCACAACTTCTACACTTCCATTGTTGGAATCAAAAGTGGAATTTTTTAAATCATACACAGTGACTTTAACGACCGCAATTGGAAATGGAACATACCAAAATCAAAAAAAATGTGCTGGCCTAGGATCAATATTTTGACTCCCAAATCCGACAGGAACAGATCAACAGATCAAAATACAAACTATAATCTCTGTGGTCCTTGCTGGTCGAGAGGGGTTCTGATGAGCAAAATCACGTTATCATCTTAATGCATAAATACCTTTTGAATTGTTTATGTGATTATTACACTTTTTGCATTTTTTTTCAAAAAATGATTGGGTGGATTTAAAGTTTTAACAACAAATAACTTCACATTCCTCTCTTTCTTTCTCCTCCCTTTGTGTAGTTGTTGTTGGACTATAGCGGCTCGTCTACGGAGGGCAAACAGCTCGTTGACTTTATGTCTCACAGGAAGTCTGAGGTCACGCTGTTTGTTCCTCATAATGCTGGCTTTGCTCCAAACCAGGTGATGTACCCTTCAATAATAATAATAATAACTATAACTAAATGCATTTCAAATACCAACATCAGGTACCCTTTTAAGTTAACTTGTTTTAATGATTTGGAGTTAGTATAATGCTCAAAGAAGGCAGGTGTATTTTATATTTATATCTAACTGTATATCAACATTTAATAATGAAGAATTAGACATTTACAAAAGCAGGATAGACACATACTTAAAGGTATGGTAGGTAATTCACTCAGAAACACTTTTTGTTATATTCCATGGAATGCTCTTAACATCCCGATAGCAATGAATAAATTAAATGCTTTGACAATAAATATATACAAATATTTAATCTGTGGAAGCTGTGGAAGCCGTGGCGCTGCAAAAAGCACGACCAATCATTTTAGCCGGCCCGGCTAAAATAACTGGATGGCCTACCTGCCTGTCAGCCTTCCATCTCGTGCACAAACTTATCTCGTGCCCTCATTGGTCATGTGCGCGTTCGTGTGTGTTGGAGGAGGGGCTCCATAAGGAAGTCTGAAGGAAGGGGTAGATTTTTTTCAGTTGTGTACTTTCAAATTCTAGCTTACTCGAGCTGGTTTCTCCATTCTTACCTACCCTACCTTTAACTGAAATAGATAGATAGAAGATAAAAAATCAAACAAATGTATTTGTTAGCTTTTAGGAAATAGTTACAGTAGTAATAGGTAATAAAGTTGTTATATCTAAGAGCAATTAAAATGAAGTGTAGCCATATTATATTTACAATATTTTTATTACAATATATAGTATTATTTAGTTGACTATTCATCACTCCGTTAACATTGGAGCGTAGAGAGCACAGTTATTTAAAAAAAAATGTTTTTATTATGTTTTGTCACTGTGTTTCATTTTATATGATATGATTATCTGATGAAAATGTTTTCGGTAAATTATTCAAACAAAGGACATGGACTGCAGAGATTTTTTTAATGTGTGTGTGCGTGTGTGTGTTTCTCTGTACGTAGACTCTGTCTGGTAGAGATCTTGAGTATCACATCTCAGCCAATCACAGCAGACGACCATTTAAGGATCTGAAGTACCAAGAAGTCATTGTATCCAGACTTGGGTTCAATCTGAATGTTACCTATGGAAAAAATGAGGTGAGAAACACACATACAACACAATATGATGATAAGACAATAGAGCTTCACAAAAACAAAGATATTCTAAAATGTTAGATAAGAAGCTAATAAAATGAATTTATGATTCATGACAGGTTGAGCGTATTTAGAGTTTAATATTATCCCTCTAAACATTAAAGTACTTTTTTCCCCATTTGAAGTTGTGTTCAAGTTGTATATAAAATAATATATTGTGAAGCCGGTTTCTTTGGTTCAGGTTAGTTTTGGAATGAGCTTTAAGATATTGTTTTCAGAGATATTTTATCACCATTTGTTTATTGATTTGTGTCTTTGGCTTTCTAATGATTTCCCCTTAGAGCTTTAAGCTGGTGAACAAGCGGCTGCTGGTGGGGTGGGACATTCCTGCTGTAAATGGGATCATCCACATCATCGAGTCCCCACTGACAGCGCCCCCTGCACCTGTAAGTTATAATGGTTTATCCCAAAGCTGTCATCATACAGCAAGGTTTTTTATTGGAGTACATTCACCAAAGTAAAGCATAGATATGAGTCATAAATAGACAAGAATAACAAAAAAAGCTACATTTAAATGCCTCCACCTGTCGAAAGAAGAGAAAATGTTAAAAACAAATGTGAAAAAAGTAACTATTTAATAAAATAAGAAGAGTATAAAAAGGTGTAAAGAACAGTATGTAAAGTGCACATTTAGTGTAACAATTTACAATTGTCCTGCTTTCTGGTGAACTAATCAGTTGATTCAGTGAAAACAAAATTATATTTATCATTAAAAAAAAAATGTAAATGCCTTAAATGACTTAGAAGTAAGCAACGCCCGGGTTCCCTCGTGTATTCTGACTTTTATATTCCATTTCGGATTAAAGCTGAAATTATCTCTGTGGCAAAAAATGTTTGCGGAAATGCCATCTCCAGAAGTAAAAAGCTAACATTAGTAAAAAGCTATCATTAATGATGACATTTCAACAAAGGAGTTCAATGGAGGCGTTTCAGGCAGGGGTGTCTGGGAGAGAAACTCCCTCTGGATTTTAGCCTTTCCAAACCATCTACATGCACAAAAACCTATATTACACACTACAGGAAAGGGAAAACTCAGGAAAGCATAATAGGGCCTCTCTAAGGCAGCCAAAATCACAATAAAGTCTCTCTAATATTTTTCTGTTTCTGTTGTTAGACATGGAGGAAGAAATAGATAGACTTTTTTTTTTGCCAAACAGCTTGAACTACTAACCTGCAAACTGTCAGACTTTCTCTGACATGTGTTTGTGGCCATCTTTATTTCATCCACATCCTGTAAACAGCTTCTTCTTCCTGTGATACAAAAACAAAATGGCTGCCAGGGTTAGTCCTGTTGAATTGGTTATATTTTAATTTTCCTTTTGGCAAATAAAGTAGAGCCAAGTAACCCTGGGGACAGTAAAACGTGATAGGGTATGTTTTTTTATGTCGTCGTTTATAGTATTTCAACCCAGTCTCACGGCATTTCGCGTTATAGTCACGACATTTATCTATTAATTCGTGTTCACCAACACGATTTTCCCCTTTTTTTCGTGTCACACAGAACGATATTAAAAGCAATGTATTTCTATTGGTAGTATGTTTTGTGCCTGCACCACGTCTTTTTGTCCGGTCGGGTCTTGGAAGACCGGAAGCTGTGTGGTTCATAAAAACATTTTCTTACTCAATATCAAGCCAGGATTATTGATTTTATTTTAAATCGTATAATGTCTGAATTTTTTGGCTGTCCGTGAGGAAAAGAAATGGGGCTCAGAGCCTCAGAATACTGAAATCTGTATTTTTAAATCTTTTTTTCCTTCTAATTTGTTATTCTTTTCTAAATAACACACAATTATCCTTGTTTTTATTTATTTGTTTAATTCTATAATCTTGGGCTTTTTTGCCGTCCGTCAGGAACTGAATTTCAAAATAAAGTCACCGGAAACAGACGTAGGCGATACACACTGAACACTGAACTGATTACCCAAGATCCTCAACTATGGTTGAAGCTCGGTGATTGGATGTTTTAGCCACAATGCATGTTGGGATATGGTTTTTATGCAATATGAAATCCGAAAACATAAAAATTAAATAAAAATTAATAATACTTTATTCCGAGTGTGCTTGCTTTTCTCTTTGAAAGTCATCACATAACGCCATTGTAATACACGGTTTGGCTCCATTAAATATTACACATTTGCCCTAGTTCTTTATTTATAGAGTCCTGATCAGAAGACCTTTTGACAAACTGGAAGAACTGCCACCGAAACTGAATACGTGACGTAGATCATAAATATATCGGCAATTAAATAACATCTTCAATTTCTCTTCACACAATACGTCTCCTTGCAGTATCAATACTAATTCGGCTGACTTTTATATTTGATCCAATTGGTAGATAGGTAGCGGTGCACAGCTGATAGACAGGGACTTGTAGTTTTTAAAGATATTACTGATTTTCTTTGAATTAAAGAATGTAAATACTGAGTTGAGAGAATAGTCAGGGGTGTTGGGTGATGGGAGACACATCGTTCAATAGCTTACCATTAATTGACGGATATGCCTTTCTGTCTATGATGTTTTACAAATCAGATATTAATGTCTAGAAGTAAAACATATCAAATATTATAGCAATATCCTGTAAAATGATGTGAAAACATGAATAAAACTACACATCTTCAGATGTTATACATATATAAGTGTCCTACACTAAAAATAAAAAGTACAATTTGTTGTGTTAACACCTTAAACATGAACGTTTTTTAACCCGCACTGCCAAGTGGTTAAAGCACGTTATTGCATTTTTTTGTTGAATATGTTATATTTGATGAAGCAAATATTAAGAGTACATACAAAATAGGGGGAAAGTAGAAGGTCAATGATAGAAATATAGAATATACAAAATCAAGAAGATACTGTAAGTGATCTCTACAATAAAACTGTTTAGTGCTGGATGTACAAATATATTAATAAGAGGATGTGCAAAACAGACAAACTAATTAACCTTTATTAACACATTAAAGAATACTTTAGGTTAATGTCTTCTTTTAAATAAGCAAAATGCTTTGGGGGTATCTAGAGATAAATATTAAGCCTGACAAAGTACTTAAAGTCTAATATATTGCATGGTTTGTTTTGGGGCTTGACAATCAACTTTCCTGCAATGTTAACTATGTTGAAGCACTTATTTTAACTGATATTATACATATTAATTATACTCTTATATAAGATGTATGTAGATAGTATAATAAATGTGCAGAATATGACAGTTTAATGGTGGAGGTATACACACATATTTATAGATGTCTTGTAATGCACTGTTGAGGGTCAGTGTATGTTTTGGTCATTGGATTTTCTTTTCACAAATGGATATTCAAAAACAAAAAACGACTGGATATTCGATTTTCGTTTTCAAATTGAAAAACCAAAATTGAAATACAAGGCGTTTTTCTTTATCATGGTCAAAAAGGGATTTACTAAACTTAAAAAACGGGATGATTTTCATTTTCTACTTCTCAAAACAAAAAATAAAATCACTAGAAAAAAGAAACTACTTTTTGAGTAATCCTCTGTCAATGTCCCCTCCTCAGAACAAGAATGCATGTTTCTCTACTATTTTGAATCAGCGTTAAAACACCTTTCTTCATGAGGCTGATATTGTTGGACAGAGTATTTTAAGAGGATATGGAGGTAGACATGATATCAGCAATACTGCCAGTCAGTAGTCCGGCAGCAGCATTTTTACCCCTTGGAAAGTCTTGCTCGCTATTTAAATTGACTTTGATTGAAGTTAATAACAATATTGATATTATATAGATATATAGATATGTGATGCAGTCTTTCTGAAATTTTTTAAAATAAAATACTGCAAATTAAGAATATTTGTAATGTTCTGCACAGATGGTGCCTTAACCCTCTATGGCATGACTTTTAATTTTGGAAGGAAAAACATGCTTCACCATGTGTTTTAGGAGCTTAGGGGTCCCTGATATTATTATTATTATTATTATTACTTGTTAGACGCTTTTATCCAAAGCGACGTACATACTCAATACTGAGGGCAATCCCCACAGGAGCAATTTGGGGTGAAGTGTCTTGCCCAGGGACACAACGACATGCTGACTGCAGTGGGGTTTGAACCTGTGACCCCCTGATCCCAATACCAAGGCTCTATCCACTGTGCCACACGCCTCCCTCCTTGATATTATATCAATTATAAAATGTGACCCCCCCACACCCCTCAACCAGGGGTTGGTTTGTTGCCTCAGGGCAATAATGTGCTACGAGGGTATTGAAACACCAAGGATTTCTACAATTGAGAAGAAATAGAAAAACAACTCTATATGAATTCAAAAGGTTTTCTTTGTGTGTGTGTGTGTGTCTGTGTGTGTCTGTATGTCTTTGTGTATGTCTGTGTGTGTTTTAATCAGCGTTAAAAAACCTTTCTTCCTGAGACTGATATTGTTGGACAGAGTGTTTTAAGAGGATGGTATACATGATATCAGCAATACTTCCAGTCAGTAATCCGGCAGCAGCATTTTTACCCCTTGGAAAGTCTTTAGAGTCTGGCCTGGATAGCTGGTCACAACTATCCTTCAGCAAAGTGACACACTCTGTCACATGGTTGCCCTCTTATGATGCTGCTGTCTTTTAATATATAACTATTTCTCTGCTGCTAATTCGTGCCTCGCAGATTCTTCAGTCTCATCAGCCTCATCCTTCCATCAGTCCCAGTCAACGCCTCCAGCACACTTCCAGTGTCTGACTCCATATGACATTGTCCTGATGCTGTAAGAGTGATGCCCCATGATCACAAAATGACCCCTCTAAAGTCTGAGTGCCAAGGACATCATATTATGTCTGTCATTAATGTTACATCACCCATTATAACAGTTTTCTTTCCTTTTTTCTCTTCTCTTAACTGAATAGTCCTGTCTTTAAGTATAATACAATGTAAAGTCCTTTTCCTGCACCATTTTAAGGCTTCAAAAACAGGCATTTTTAGTGTATGTGCTTGAAGAAATGACACAATCAATGACCCAGAATTGTACTTTATAAACTATGAATCTTGTGGTGCTTGAAAAAATACACACTGGCTAAGCCGGCCAGGATAAATGCCATTTTTGGAGCCCTTTTTTGCAATATTTATTAAAATGTCATAGTTATTTAAACAAACCACTATCTGAGGATAATACAAGCAACCATAAAACACCCTTTACTAGAGCCATTGAAGCCCATGAAGAATGTATCCTTCCACAAATCTTTTCATATGCTGTATTAATAAAATTCACGTTAAGGCACTATCTGTGCAGAACATTACAAATATTCTTAATTTGCAGTATTTTATTTTAAAAGTGTTCAGAAAGACTCCATCAAATATGCTATATAGGCTATCTATATATCTATATAATATCAATATTGTTATTAACTTCAATCAAAGTCAATTTAAATAGTGGGCAAGACTTTCCAAGGAGTAAAAATGCTGCTGCCGGAGTACTGACTGGAGGTATTGCTAATATCATGTCTACCATCCTCTTAAAATACTCTGTCCAACAATATCAGCCTCATGAAGAAAGGTGTTTTAACGCTGATTCAAAATAGCAAAGAAACATGCATTCTTGTTCTCAGGAGGGGACATTGACAGAGGATTACTCAAAAAGTACACAGTAAGTACTTCATAGTAGCCTACTTGTTGTGGGAGTAGTTTCACTAGTAGGCTACTGAGTCCAACAGGATCGATCTCATGAATAACTATTGGCAGAAGAAATAATAACAAACTCGAGAGACGGCTGAGTGACCGCAGTGCAGAATCGCTGTATAGTTGAAATCTCCAAACAATGTTGTCCATTTTAGACACAGGCCTATTATATTTACAGCCCTTAATAACATTCATTATCTGGGCTCAATATGTGTCTTGGCTGTTTTCGTTGTGAAAACAAATGGACCGTAGATACATGGATTGAGCGTCCTCATCTGCGCTCTTATTTTGAAAGACAACTTCCGGTAGCAGAATATGAAAAACGGGGGTTTTTTTTGTTTCTGTTTTCTAGTGAATTTATTTTTTGTTTTGAGAAGTAGAAAATGAAAATCATCTCGTTTTTTAAGTTTAGTAAATCCATTTTTGACCATGATAAAGAAAAACGCCTTGTATTTTAATTGTGGTTTTTCAATTTGAAAACGAAAATCAAATATCCAGTCGTTTTTTGTTTTTGAATATCCATCTGTGAAAAGAAAATCCAATGACCAAAACATACACTGACCGTTGAGGAACCTGCGACCCATGTTTTTCATTCATTGTATAACTACACCGTAGTTGTATATATGATATGTCAATAAACCTTAGAAAATCTTGAAATCTTGAAAGGGATGTACAAAATAGCCATTATATACAGTCTTTAATTAACTATTAGTAGAGAATAACGAGTAATGAATATACTTTATAGGGATCTGCAGATAAATGTTTAGTTTTTTCAAGCACCCACTATAAAATATTTCTCCTGATTGTTGACAATCACCTTTCCCTGAATTTTACTCAGGTTTAACTAAAGTCTGCTTTAAGGGTTGTTTATATTTCACATCATTAATCAGAATCTGCAAAGTAACTAAAATAAATGTAGTGGAGTAAAAATACCAGGTTAACCTCTGAATTGTAGTGGAGTAGAATTACAAAGTAACAATGAGCTGTCATATGGGTATATTAATGCTGCCCATTTAGGACGCAAGCCATTTTCACCCATTTATTAATTATATGTTTTAAATTTGATAACACCAATGTGTTTCTTATCCCCTAAACCTCCAGGGGCGTACACATTTTAATACTGGCAACTTCTAATTGTGGGAAAAACGAAAACGTCTTTTAAAACTATAATTCCCAGTAGAGACGTGGGACATGTTGCGAAACACAATAGCCAGCATGTGTAGTTTGAGTCCAGTTTTGGATAGTCTGCCGTGGTTTCATTCCATTTCATAGAGCTGTTTGACGCACGGCGTAACCTTGGCACACTGCCACTCCAACATCCAATCAAAGAGCTTGAAGATTAATCCCAGGGTTTGTCAAGCAAAGGGACTGTAGTCCCAAACGATAGCTGAGGATTATGGGTAGTGAAGTGTCTACGGCCATCCTAAACTCCGAAAAAACTATTTGTTTAACGGAATCAAAGGTTAAAAACAAAGCATTGTACACAATTTAAACCAATCAATGTTGTGTAATTAACAAGGATAAACTAATGTTTTTAGTTGATGAGTACTGCAGATTACTATGCAAACTTCTAGACCGGAAATACTGTTGTCACCCCAAGCTGTTGCCTGGCAACGCAATTCTGTTGATAGTTATTTAATATCGCATTAACACCTTATTTTATGTATGCACCACGACATCAAGTCAAATTCCTCGTATGTGTGAACCTACCTGGCAATCATAGGCGGAGTTTGACATTTGCACTTGCGCGGCAAACCTTGTTTACTGACGTCAGTACACAATCCCAACTATTGCGTGGGGTGCTACGGATACAGTAGCAATAAAGCCAGTGTTCACCGCACTAAGAGTATGACTTTTCCACATACGAACACAACTCGTCCCGTCATGCATGCCTCATGCCCGCCATACACACACACTCATATGGAAGGGGCTGTCTCTCCCCCCAACAACAGTGCATTACATAACTGTAAAACTTATCATAACTGTGCACATCTTATACTTATTTGATACCTACTATATCCCTTGGTTACTTGAACACGCTACAATATTATTAACCAGTGTCCTACTTAGTGCAGAAGTAGACGCCTTAAATGTCCCAGAAATTGGACGTTTTAAAAATCGCCGCATAGCCATTACTGCTAATTATTGTAATACAATAGCTGAATCACTTGTATGCAAAAAAAAGCGAGGGAATTTGTGTCCTTAACCTCATACGTCACACACACACATCACAACATGCGACTGCTCAAAAATGAAATTATTTCAAACAAAACATGATATTATTCAGATTTGTATTGTAACAATCATCATATTATATCTATTAAAATATTGATATACGAAATATTTGTATTGGAACAGTTTTAGACGTAGTAATGCTGTAACATATTTCAGCCACTAGGGGGGGGTAATGCCCCCCCCCCCCCCGCAAAATCCGCCTATGCTGGCAATAAACCCATTTCTGATTCTGATTCTGATATCCCAACGTGCATTGCGGCTAAAACATCCATTCACCGAGCTTCAACCATAGCTGAGGATCTTGGGTAATCAGTTCAGTGGGTGTGTATTACCTACATCTGTTTCCCGTGACTTTATTTTGAAATTCAGTTCCTGACGGACGGCAAAAAAGCCAGAGATTATAGAATTAAACAAATAAATAAAAACAAGGATAATTGTGTGTTATTGTTGAGTAAATAACAGTGTGTTATTTAGAAAAGAATAACACATTAGAAGGAAAAAAATATTTTAAAAATACAGATTTCAGTATTCTGAGGCTCTGAGCCCCATTTATTTTCCTCACTGACAGCCCAAAAAGTCCGACATTGTACGATTTAAAATAAAATCAATAATCGTGGCTTGATATTGAGCAAGAAAATGTTTTATGAACCCCACAGCTTCCGGTCTTCCACGACCCGACCGGACAAAACGACGTGCTGCAGGCACGAAACATACTTCCAATAGAAATACATTGCTTTTAAAATTGTTCTGTGTGACACGAAAAAAAGGGGAACATCGTGTTGGTGAACACGAATCAATAGATTAAATGTCGTGACTATAACACGAAATGTCGTGAGACTGGGTTGAGTATTTCATTAAAAATAGTCATAAAAATTGGCCACTGAGAGTCACGTCTCCATGACGTCAGTGCAGCAAAGCGTTGCCACGCCGTGTGTGTGTGGTGTGTGTGTGGTGTGTTTGGCGTGCGTGTGTGTGTGTGAAAAACAAGCATTGTTGAAGAAAAAAATGTAAGGTTTCCCTATATATTTAGTAACACTTGTAATGTGTGTGTTTGTCATATCTGTCTTCTCCAGATATCCGATCGTGATTCTTCCCGAGGCCACACCCACTCAAGTGGCACTGTGTCGGCCATCTTGGTGTCATTGTTGCTGCTGTGTGTGTTGGCTGGACTTGGTTATTACGTCTTCAAACACAAGACGGACGCTTTCCGCTTCCACTATTTCAGAGTGAGACACGCACACACAGTTGAGAAGTGAAATATTTCATGACTTAATTCATTAACTCAAAATTAAGCTCAAGTCAAGCTTTCATTTCGGTTTGAAGTGTGTTGTGAGCAGGTAAAATGTATATTTTAGAATTACAATTATTGTTAACATAATACTAACAATATTTTATGTTTTTGTAAGATCTTTGCATAATCTTTTTCAATTTGTTTTTATTTTGAAGCACATTCGGTTTAAGATTGTGAAATTAGCTTTTTTAATAAACTTAGATTTACTTTCTATAAGTAGGAGTACATGTGATGACTGTACTGTGCAAAGCTTTGTGAAGTTACAGAAAAAATTAAGTGGTTACGAAAAATCATTATTAGTTGTTAGGATTTTCTCCAAGAATCGTTTCAATTAGATACATATTAGAAAGTTGTGGCACAAAGCAATCAGTGCAAAACAGGAGTCATTGTGGGGACATTGTGTGAAAATAAGGAAAAAATTGTAAAACTTCACCACCGTCAAAAGGTAAGGCTAAATATGATTACATGTTAATATGAATGCAGCAGATCAGATTAGGATGTTTCGGGACTTTTGATTCGGAAATATGTGTTTTGTGGACTTCTTAGAATTGTACCTGATCACCCAGCTATAGTTTGTCCTACAAAAGTCATCAAAGAAGTCATAGAAAAATCATAGTATAGTGTGGTGTGTCACAAAGAATGTCATAGCATAGTATGTCATACAATTCACATTAGGTCATGAGAATGTTTCTAAAAAGTCATAACAATTATTTTTTTTAAAATGCCATAGTATATCGAAACATGTAAAACATTAAAATAATTCTGTATACATTAAAATCAATGAGATGTTTGCTGCGTAAAGCTAAGAGCGGTTTGTTTCCTCTGCGACAGAACGAGGATGAGGACGGTGCTGCAGGCGGCAGGATGAAGCCAGCACTGGTCTCCATCGCAAACCCACTGTACAGCGGCTCCAGAGCTTTCAGCGAGCCATTCGGGGTGAGTCTACAAAACAGACACTCAGTAACTTAGTAAGCACTTTGTTATTTAACTGCAGAAAAAACAGAAAGACTATGAAACTCTAAAAGGTCAATGGTACAGTGGCTGACACGTGCAATAAGATAAGATAGACCTTTAATATTCCCCCGTGGGGATATGCACGTGTCAAGCACCAACAGAATAAGAAGAAGCACAGATAGTAAACGTGGAATATACAGGGAATTAAAATAATAAAATAATAAAACCCGATAAAACATGTATTAACAGTAAGATAAGATAAGAAGTACTTTATTGATCCCAATTTGGGACATTTTTGCATATTCATGGGAATAACAACATAAGGGAGTTAAACTGGAGTTAAACTATGATCTGGTGAATGTACATATACACGTATACAGATATGTGAGCAGAACATATATGTTAAATATCTTTACATTAAAGGTGTGGGTATAAGTTGTATGTGCATAAAGTGCAAATATTATTAAGGTTCAGAGCAGTTCATTGATGGGTTAACCCTTGGTTATGCAGCCTGATGGCTACATGCACAAAGGACTGTCCTCCCCCTGATGGTGATGGGGATCAGAGGCCTCTTGTTGCTCTGCCTGTAGTGCACCACCAGCTCCTTAGTCTTGCTGATGTTGAGCTGGAGGTGATTGTTGTCACACCAGCCTACAAAGTTCTCCACCAGGGCCCTGTACTCCTCCTTGTTGTCATCCATGATGTAGCTGACAATGGCGGAGTCATCGGAGAACTTCTCTGCTGGAGGTCTACTGTAGGTGGCTTGAGCCAGAGTTGAATCGGAAGTTGGAGGTGTAGAGGGTGAACAGGAATGGTGACAGCACAATTCATTGGGGTGCACAAGTGTTGTTCACCAGCAGATCAGACACGCTTCCCTGCAGTCTGACACACTGAGGTCTGCTGGCGATGTAGTCAGTGATCCAGGCCACCAGGCTGTGATCCACCTGCATCACTAACAGCTTCTCAGCCAGCAGGTGTGGCTGGATCGTGTTGAATGTGCTGGAGAAGTCGAAGAACATGAACTCAGGGAGCTGTGCAGCTTCTCCAGGTTTGTGAAGGCTCTGTGGAGCATGTAGATCAGGGGTGTCAAACTCAATCGAAGAAGAAGAAGAAGAAGAAGAAGAAGAAGAAGAAGAAGAAGAAGAAGAAGAAGAAGAAGAAGAAGAAGAAGAAGAAGAAGAAGAAGAAGAAGAAGAAGAAGAAGAAGAAGAAGAAGAAGTGTGAAGGGGGGAACTGGTGCCAAATGGTGGTGACCCCCACTGTCCTTTTGAGATGGGGGTGGGATGATCAAACCAGTTGAAGAACTAGTTAAGATCATTAGGTCCCCTCAATAGCCATGCTTGACTGTTTGTAGCATGTGAGCCTCAAGACGACCTTCCAGATGGGCTTAGCTAATTATCCTTGGCTGTCCTTAGCTCTTTCTTCAGCTCTTTCTGAACAGCTTTGTCCCCCACAGTGACTCGAGCCATGAAAGTCCTCTTATGCCCCTTTTCCACCAAACCGAGTCCAGGGCCGGTTCCGGGCTAAAGCCTGATTAAGCTCTGGTTCTTCCTGTTTCCCGCTGTTACGTCCCCCTCTAGGGGTAGAGGAAAACAACACACACCAGTTGGAATTGGTATAATTATAAAGGGTTTATTTTAAATAGCTGGGTAAACAAAATGGCATGCATGAAACAAACAAAAGGCCAAAAGAGCACAGGTTGATAACTAACCAAACAAAAGGAGGACTCTAACAAAAGGAGTCTAATTGTATACAAGGGAATAAACACTATTACACTAAATGAGAAACTAAACAAAATGTCACTTTAAAAGTGGTACTGCTAACAAAAAGAGTCTGTACAAAAACACAGCTAAACTAAAGGCAACAAAATCCTAAACTACTCTACACACTAACTAAGCTACTCTACACTCTACTAATCACACGAGTTTAACCACAGTTTAACAGATTTCGCTAAGGAGCAAGTAGCGAGAGGCGTCTGTCCACATGTCAGAGTCTCCAGAGTGATAATTGTCCCCAGGCTTTGTAAGAAAAACTCCAGCAGGTGTGCGCTGGCTGTGCTCTGCGATCGGAGTGCGTCGGGGTCGGCGTGCTCCAATCACAATCTTCAGGGGCGGACCAGGAGATGGCAGCCAATCACGTCAGGGCAACCGCACAGCTCATTTACATACAACAGAGCTTAACACAGTTAAGACGACCAGGAAGGCGACAGTCGTAACACCCGCACAGCCAGGCCGGCTCTAAGCACCGAAAACCGGTTCTTAGCTGGCCCCACTTGGCTGCCCGGCAAGAACCAAGAACCAATACTTCACGCTTATGTCGGAGGCTTGGTCAGATTAACCTAAGCAATAACATTTAATGGCGAGTACGGAAAATTAAAGTTGTGACATTACATTACGTATCATTTAGCTGACGCTTTTGTCCAAAGCGACTAACAATAAGTGCAAAAACCATAAAGATTCAAACTAATGACAACAAGGAAAGTGCAGATGTATTCACTTCAAGCAAGATCATACCATAGTAAGTGCTGCTTAATTAGTTACATGGCCTATATTAACTCGAAAAATGTTTCGTATTTTTTTGGGTTTTGGCAATAATTACATTGCCAAGGTAAATAGGTGAGTTTTCAGTTTGAAACGGAATATATGCCGATTTTTTGCTATCCTGATGTTAATGGTGGGCTCTTTTCGCCATTTAGGAGCAAGGATAGCAAACAGGCGTGTTTTTGAGGGGTACCTGGGTCCCACTCGCAGTGATGGAGTAGCAAGCCGATTGGCCCACGCCGAGCGAAGTGCAAGTGCTGGAGTATATGGTTTAACCAAGGCCTGGATGTAGGAAGGGGCTGTTCCCTTCACAGCTCGGTAGGCCAGCACCAGTGTCTTGAAGCAGATTCTTGCATCCACTGGCAGCTAGTGGAGGGTATGAAGGAGTGGTGTAGAATGGGAGAACTTGGGTAGGTTGAAGACCAGTCTGGCTGCAGCGTTCTGAATTAGCTGTAGCAGTCTGATGGCGTTGCAGTAGTCCTGGCACAAGATGACCAGATCCTGGACCAGGACCTGTGTTGCCTCCTGGGACAGTAGGGGTAGTTTCCTCCTGATGTCTCGGCAATCCAAGATGGCAGCACGTCTGTACCTGTCCCTGTCCGCTGTGCTTTCATGTCTGTTCTAGTGTTTTATCGTGATATCTATCTCACCGGTCAATATCTGTGAGCTGTTTTGGACAGTACAACCAGGGCGAGCATTGTTGTGTAACGTTACGGCTAAACATTACTGCCGTTCCTGGAGGACTGGGATCACTCTATCCGCTTGGACTGCGGAGCCTGTGCTCACTTCCCGTAGCTGAAACGCCACCTGTGTTGCGCTTGATTTTGGACTTTGGTGGACTGGGTTCATTGAGCTAAAGCATAGCATGACTGGGCTTGTGTTCCTGTTTACATGAGACGTCAAATAACATCATCTTCGTTCTCGGGAGGACTGAAAGTCCGGACCGGATTCTCACCTCGCTGATCTGGCATTTCTCAACTTCGGCAGGACGGAAAAAGCGGACGGGTTTCCTGTGCTGATTTTCGGATTTCTTCAGCAGGCCTTCTCTACCCCCTGACACATGTCACCCAGCATGTTTCTCCTAATACCTATTTTTCTCCTATTGACTATTCTCCATCCATATGAAGTGCGTGAAGGGTGTGGAGACCAAAATGTACCTCATCTTGTCTTCCCTAGTAAAGACACAAACTGGGATTCTATTTTATTTAAGAGCTCTGTAAATTGGAGCATTCTAATCTCCAAGGATCTCATGACTCTACCTTGTCTTATTCGTCTTTTTAATCCTTATAACTGGTTGTTTTCAATGAACTCATATTCCTATGGTGGAAAGAGAGTAATAGGCCTATATAATGAATCTATGCAAACAACAACTTGGGTGAAAAGGAAATGTTTCATTGTTATCCTGCTCCTACTATCAGGAAATGTTCATCCAAACCCTGGACCAGATTTGAATTGTCTGAGTACCCCTGATGATTTTAAAGCAAGGTCGGGTCTTGGTATCATCCACATAAATGTCAGAAGTGTACTTCCTAAAATGGACCACATGAAAATCTGGGCAAAATCCTCTGATTCTGATGTTCTTGTTTTATCTGAAACTTGGCTAAAGAAATCTATCACAGACAAAGACATTGCAATTAAGGGTTACAATGTGTTTTGTTGTGACCGTCCCAGCAAGAAAAATGTCATGTTACTGTACCATCCAATCATCTGTGTCTCTCAGCAGACAATTTGAACTACTTGCGCTGAAATTGGAACTTCTTAAGGGTCATTTTATCACTGTTGTAGGGTGCTATAGACCCCCTTCAGCAAGCATTGAGGCTTTATCATCACTGAGTCATCAGTTATCTTGCTTGGATTTTAATGAGATTTGAATTGCTGGAGACTTTAATTGGGACTGGTTGTCCTCTGTCTCCGATAGTTTTAAATCAACCTGTGACTCTTTTAATTACGCAACTTATCAATAGCCCAACTCGTCCTAATCTTAAACACCAAGATAAATCTTCTCTTATCGACTTATTTTTAACAAATGCGCCTCATTAGTTTTTGGATATTGGTATTTTTGCAAATGATATGAGTGACCATTGCGCAAAAACAAGACCACAAATAGTTTTTAAATGTGGTTTTAAACATTTCTGTGAGCAAGCATTTTTTTCATGACCTGTGGGATTTTGATTGGAACAAGATCTCTCTCATTAGTGATGTTGAACTGGCATGGGATTATTTTCATGAGGCTTTTATATAAACAAATATGCTCCTTTCCGCAAATTTAGGGTGAAAGGGCTAACAAATCCCTGGTTTAGTCCTCAACTGGCCAGCATTCTAAAGGAAAGGGATATTGCCTGGTCAAGGGCCAGACAATCGAAATCCCAAGTGGATTGGATTGTTCTTAGATAGCTCCGAAATCGTTTCACCTTCCTAGTTAAAAAGGCTAAATCTTTGTACTACATTTCTAATACTACGAGTAACTTAAATGATCCAAAGAAATTCTGGAAGGTAATAAAAAACTCATTTGGAACAGTAACTAAAAATGAATTACCAGCCTGCATTGTTACAGACTCTCACTGACAAATCTCAACTATATATATATATATATATATATATACATATATAGTGTGTATCTGCAGGATCGGGTTGCAGCAGCAATATTAGCAGTGAAGTTCAACTGGTCATCCAGGGTCACGCCCAGGTTCCTTACAGTCTGAGTTGGGGAAGCAACAGAGGTGCCAATGTTGATGGACAGGTCATGGATGGGAAAGTCCTTACCTGGGTTGGAGAGCAGTTCAGTCTTGTATGGTTGAGCTTCAGGTGGTGAGCAAACATCCACTGATATATGTCAGCCAGACAAGCAGAGATGCTTGCGACCACCTGGGTTTCAGACCGGGGACTCCAGGTACTCCTGCTGGGTTTTAACAAGTGCCGAAAGTTAGTTACTCTTGTTTGTCAGCGACCTGTTGTTTCCCATGATAACGGAGGGCAAATAACGTTTGAATCTCCTATTACTCGCCCTCTTCTGCCTCACGAGGGCTCCAGTTTGTGTCCCTCGTCTGTAACTCTGTATGTCGGCTGGTAAATCCCTTGGTGGAACTGGAATTTTGCCTGGAAGGGAGAGGAGTGCTTCATGCGAGTAAGTGATAGTCCAGCATTTTGTATCCATTCTAGAAAGTGTGATGAAAAGCCAAACACTATCATTTAAAATGAAGTAGATTGAAAGGTCAAGAGTTATGAAAATAATTTAAAAAAAGTAGAAACAATGGAGAGCTGCTCAGATAGGTTTCCACTCATGGCGGCGCCAGCTAGAGAGCTTTAGAGAGGTAAATGCTCTACAATGGTCAGAACCCTTTCAATCCACATTTGTTGAGAAGTCAATGAAGATGTTTCTACTGCTTGTGTTTCGGCATATTTTTTATTTTTGCAAAGTTCTTAAAACTGCAGCACATTTCTCATAATGGAAGTGTTTTGGGCCGTTTTCCCCTGTTGGACACCGTACATAGGTGATGAGAAACACAACATCGAGACCACTTTCCGACCTCCTCTGTGCATTCAGCTATAAATATTAACTTTACCACCAGAAGCCCTCCCAATGATTTTAGTGATTTTTCTGGTTCGCTGATTTTCTCTCCTTTCATGCAGGACGCCGGACCGTCTGAGCCAGCACAACCTGATGAGCCTCCACAGATTTTGGACCTGTCCTCATAAAAGTAGACCGGTCTGTTTACAAATCACACATAACCTGTTGCCTTTATCAAGCTTTTTCTCAAATCATCTGTATCCAAATAAGAAATAAAAGATCTCTGTTTACTTTATCCAGATACTCTTTCTTTTTTTACTAGCAGAAAATTAAATTATTCTATGTACCGTAAAAGTTTGCAGCGTTTTAGCTCCTTGTAGCTTTAGTTTTACATTTTCTTAATGGATCTGATAAACCAAACGTACAGTAACGGCTCAGCACCAAACAACAGACGGTTAGAAGTTACAGGCTACCTGCCTGGTGAAAAAAGTAGCTAAAAAGACATAGTACAGTATGACAAAAAAATAAATGAAAAGAGACAGTTTAGTGAATCATAGTATACTAGATAATACACGAAAAATGTTTTTGATGTATGCCATTAAAACGTAATATAAAAAGTCTTAATTATGTCATTAAAACATTCATAAAAAATCTCACAATCATTGCAAATCGCAGCTTCTGGAAGACAATAAACTCCATCCGTCTGCTACTTTTCTGTCATTAATCATTGATGTTGTTGTATGTCAGCAGAGAAAGTGCTGAGTGTCAGAAAACAGCATAGGCGGCACGTGAGGCTCAGGTTTGGGAAGGCTAAACAACTTTTTTTACCTGACGCTGCCCGCTTCAGGCGTCTATCGTTTTTCCAACCCAGTTAAGGTTTAACCACGGCTACTTCCGCATTACGCAAGCATCGACGTAGCTCTACGCTAGTGTTTCTCAAACCTTTTCATACCAAAGTCAAAATGACAAAATAAACCTAAAAACACTGTAGGATAAAGGGGTAATACGAAGAAAAACACTACACTTTTTAGGCAATATTGAACTACAGTTTAAATGGAGAGTTTTAGTACCCACCCTGTCATATACATTAGTTAAAATCAGACAAATATTTATTTATATAGGTTAAAGGGAAAGCTAGTGCTAAACAAAATATAGTATTTCAATCTAAAGTATTGGTTTCACCATTGTAGTATTACCATAGGTGAACTTTTTGTGGGGAAATAACTGTTGTTTGTAGTCCAAAATGAAAAACAAACACTGGGCAAAGAGGGATTGCAAATGTAATTTTGAAAAAGCAATATAATTGGGAGCAAAACATGTGGGGCCTTATATCACTCATTGTAATGGTGCATATTATTGACGACCAACATCTGATAGGGAGAAGGCGTCATTCAACCCACCCTGCAGTGGTTTTTAAAAATCTTACTTGCAGCTTCACAGGGAGCACACGGCACCAGATTATCAGTTTAAAAGACAAGCGCCACCACCTTCAAATGGACATCCATTTAACATGTTAAGCCCCATTCGGCGAAAAAAATCGCAACACCTGCAAGAGGGCTTCTTAACATTTAAAAACCTATTAATGTGTCATACCCACTTAAAGGTGGGATAGGTAATTTTGGAGAAACCAGCTCGAGTGCGCAAGAATTTGAAAATACACAGCCGGAAAAAATCTGCCATTTCCTTACAGAGCCCCTCCTCCAACACACACAAACGCGCACATGAGCAATAAGGGCACGAGATAAGTTTGTGCACGAGATGGAAGGCTGACAGGCAGGTAGGCCATCCAGTTATTTTAGCAAAAAGAAACATAAGGGTAACAATAAAGGCTCTGAATTAGTCCTGAGCGAAAAAATGCTAACACACTTAGCACAGAACTCACATTAAAATACCCTTATTACTTATCGTATCTGCACAAACAAGATATCGATGAGGAAGCTGAGATTCAACAGATTCTACAGGTATTAGTATCATTACTGACGATCCGAACTCGCGACATGAGAAGCTAACACAGACATCACACCACGTAGCATTAGGTAGCCAACACGGCAATATAATAATAATAGATTTATTTTGTTAGCGCTTTTACAGGTGCTCAAAGACGCTTTACAGATATAGTGAAAAGAAAAGAAAGGAACAACAAATAAATATATAGTTAAAGTAAAATAATACAATCAAGCCAGATTGAAGAGGTTAGTTTTTGTGAGTTTTTTGAAGGTGGTGAGGTCAGTGCAGTCTCTGATGGGTTGTGGGAGTGAGTTCCAGAGCGGGGGGCAGCTACGGAGAAGGCTCTGTCCCCCCAGGTCCTTGATTGATGTGGGTGGGGATGGATAGGAGGTTGGCTTCTGATGAGCGGAGGCAGCGGGAAGGGGTGTGGTGGTGCAGCAGGTCTGTGAGGTAGGGGGGTGCCTGATTGTTGAGGGCTTTGTGAGTAATGAGGAGGACTTTGAAGTTGATTATTTGACGGACGGGGAGCCAGTGGAGGTTCTGGAGGACGGGAGTGATGTGGTCTCGGGAGCGGGTGTGGGTGAGGAGGCGGGCAGCAGAGTTCTGGATATGTTGGAGTTTATTGAGGAGGTTGGATGGTATGCCGTAGAGGATGCTATTGCAGTAGCCGAGTCGTGAAGTGATGAATGCATGAATCAGCGTTTCAGCAGCAGAGGAGGAGAGTGATGGGCGGAGACGGGCATTGTTTTTGAGGTGGAAAAAGGCGGTCCTGGTGATGTGATTGATGTGGTGGTTGAATTTGAGCTGACTGTCAAAAATGACTCAGGTTGCGGATGTGAGGGGGGGGGGGTGTTAGAGTGTGGCTGTCAATGGTGAAGTTGAAATTCTAGATGGCTTTGGTAAGGGATGGAGGGCCGATGATGATGATGTCTGATTTGACACTGTTCAGTTGGAGATAGTTTGTTTGCATCCATGCTTTTATTTCTGAGAGACAGTTGGTGAGAGTGGAGTGTGTCATGGGGGTGATGGTTTTTGTTGAGATATAAAGTTGGATGTCATCAGCGTAGCAGTGAAATTGAAGGTTGTGGTGACGAATTATTTTGCCAAGGGGGAGCATGTGAGGATGAAGAAGAGGGGGCCAAGCACCGAACCCTGGGGGGCGCCTTGGGACAGAGGAGCAGTGGAGGAGGTGCAGTTGTTGATGTTGATAAACTAATGAGAGAGGGGGGAACTGATCCAGATCTGAGGGAGGAGTTAATGATGGTGGCGATGAGTTGGGAGATGGCAGGGAGGCTCTCTTTAACAAATTTGGAGGGCATTGGGTCAAGTGTGCAGGTGGAGTTAATTCCAGTCATGATGTCGGAGAGTTGCATGGGGGTCACAGGGGAGAAGTGGGACAGGGGCTGTGAGGTGAAGGGGGGGGGGGAGCCAGGAGGGGAGGTGGGGGGTGCTGATGAGGGTGTCAGATTGCTATAAATGTTTCTGATTTTGGTTTGGAAAAACGAGAGGAAGGAGTTGCACTGTTCGGTGGTGAAGGATGAGGTGGCGTTGTCACAGAGTTTGAGAAGATTGCTGATGGTGGAGAACAGAAGCTTGTGGTTGCTGGAGCCAGACTGAATGAGTTGTGATTAGACTGGGCTGCTTTTAGTGTGTTACAGTACTGCTGGAGATAGTCTTTGTAGATTTGAAGATGGACTGTTAGTGTGGTTTTCTTGTGTTGGCGTTCAAGTTGACGTTTCCTTGATTTAATTTGGCGGAGTTCGTGGGTATACCAGGGGGCAGAGTGTATGAAAGAGACATTTTTTGTTTTTGTGGGGGCCAGTTCATTGAGACAGAAGGAGAGGGTGCTGTTATAATAGTCCACAAGTTCAGATGGGTTTTCAGAAAGTGTGGGGGGGGGGGGGGGGGGGGCATCTTGCAGGTAATGGAGGCAGTGATTGCTGAAGGTGAGATGGATTTGAGATTTCTGTAGGATATTGTACGTTTTTGCTTTTGGGCGGGGATGGGGATGTTGATGTCCATGATGATGGCCAGGGCCCAGGAGTTCAACACTTTTAATCCCTATCTGATCAGATCAGATTTGGATTTTGGGTAGTTCAAAACCAAAAAACAGGATTAGGATCACTTTGATATCCGATCAGATCAAGAAATCCAATCCAAGCTTTAATCTGGATCAAATCTTCAAAACGGGTAGTTCAAACCGACAACACAGGATTGGGATCAGTTTGATCCCAAAAAACTGGATTATCCTGATCCCACCAGAGGGGTGGATTTCCAGTGGATTACCAGAGCAAAATGTACTGTACAATTTATTTTTAAAATATGTTTCAATTTAAATTAGATGGCAAAGTTTGTTAACTGAAATAATACACCATTTTTAGCCTTCATGGGAAATACATTTTATTTTTCATTTTTTGGTCACGTTTGTGGTGGCCAGTAGTATATACCATGCCGCTTTCGTCTCATTAGTATGCATACAAAAGTGACAGGTGACACGCCCCCAATTATGCAAATTAGCTAAGTCCCGCCTCCCATCGCCTCCCATTGGTCGAGAGCCTTTTATCAGAGCTAAGTCCCGCCTCCCATTGTTTGAGACCCTTTGATGTGAGGGGTGAGGTGTTATAACGGGTAGGTGTGAAAAGCCCCCCTGTGGAGTGCTTTTGTTGTCTAATTCTTTGATGTGTTCGATTAAGGTAGTCTCTTTGAAGTTATGCTGTCTGATCCCTGCCCCTCAGGGTTATCTAATCTAATTAGCCTTGGATGTTTTGCCCTTTGATGTGGTATGTTATAAGCCTATGATGTTAATCTAGGTATCTCTATGAGTGAGACAGCCTAGCCCCCCCGCCCCCTCCCAGCCCAGGCCTCTCCCCCCTTTCTCCACCCCTTCCTCTGGCTAGGAGATTGTGGGAGGTGGAATTAGATGAAAATAGAAATATGCTCAAAACTAAATAAAAGACAGTAATTTCCACTTACCAAGTCACCTTTCAAAAAGAAAAGTGACCAAGAGATGCCTGTGACAACTTACCATTCGGAGAGCCAGTCAAGAAACGAATGCCGCAGCTGGTCAGACGCCTACAGCCAGAGATCTGTGCACAAACTTATCTCGTGCCCTCTTTTTGGTCAAGCTGGTTTCTCCAAAATGACCTCCCCCTACCTTTAAGAACAATTAACACACACACACACACACACACACACACACACACACACACACGTTGGAGTTGGCCCTTTGATGTGGGGGTTTGAGATAAGCCTGGGAATCTATATGCTGATTAAGACCCCCTCTGTGAGGTGAGAAGCGAGGGGATGGAGTTAGTTAGTTAAGACGTTCAAACTAAATAAAACAGCCATTATTGTTCACTCACTAAGACACCTAAAAACGTTATTGTCCTCTCTAGATTTGATTCAGGGTTTTGTTTTAAACTATATGTGTTTGCTAAGAATGTTTCTTTTCAAGTTTTTGTGAAACTGTTAACTACAAGGAAGTATCTGTTTTGCAAAGAGGTAATTCATACTCATTTAAAAAGAGCTTATTGAGGTTTTTAATAGTGATACCTAGGGATATTCTCTTTAGTTTGTATGGATTTTGAACTAATGTGTAATTACTTTATTAACTATAAGAAAGTCTCTCTGAAGAGGGAAATAATAAATATCCTATTCCTCCCATGATCTTGTCTTTTTTATAATTACTTCACACAACTATAAGGAAGCCCAATATGAAGTTATGTGAGGGTGTAATATTAGATTTGGCTGTATCCATAAAAGAGAAGTTTTCCTTTTAAAATGTGTTTCTGCTCCATTCACTCCAGGACCGGCTCAAACTAAATAAAACAGCCATTAATTTTCACTCACTAAGACACTTAAAAACGTTATTGTCCTCTTTAGATTTGATTCAGGGTTTTGTTTTAAATGATATGCGTTTGCTAAGAATGTTTCTTTTCAAGTTTTTGTGAAACTGTTAACTACAAGGAAGTATCTGTTTTGCAAAGAGGTTATTCATACTCATTTAAAAAGAGCTTATTTAGGTTTTTAATAGTGATAGGGGATATGGATATTCTCTTTAGTTTGTATGGATTTTGAACTAATGTGTAATTACTTTATTAACTATAAGAAAGTCTCTCTGAAGAGGGAAATAATAAATATCCTATTCCTCCCATGATCTTGTCTTTTTTTATAACTACTTCACACAACTATAAGGAAGCCCCATATGAAGTTATGTGAGGGTGTAATATTAGAATTTTGCTGTATGCAACAAAAAAAAAAGGTTTGACTGGTAAAGACTCTCACTTTTACAGAGAGCTCCGCCGCCCCCTCAACATAACAAGTCCCGCCCTCCTCACCAGATCATTTAAAAGTAAGGAAGTGGAAATAGATGAAAAAAGAAATACGCTCAAACTAAATAACAAGCCAGTCATTTACACTCACCAAGTCACCTTTCAAAAAAGAAAAATGGCCAAGAGACGCCTAGATATGGGTTTAATCAGCGAGACGCCTGTGACTACTTACCACCATCAGTCCGGAGCGCCAGTCAAGAAACGAATGCAGCATCTGTGCCGGCTTCAGACGCCTCCAGCCGAAGAACTTCATGAAGAATGGACTCTGAAAAATGACAATGTTTTGGGTTATGTATTCAACTATATGGCGAATGAACTGCATTTCTACAATCTGAAGAATGGAGAAACGTATGGACCCCGCAGTGTTAAAGCGACACTGACCTCAACAGATTGGGCTGTGTTAACTCTGGTGTCTTCCAGAGATCTCCACGCAACCACTGTATCGGAAGAAGTAGTGCATCGAGAAACCATAGTGGAACCAGCGGTGTACAAGATATTTGCAAAGAAAAGCAAAGAAACGCAGACAGCATGCGAGATCAAAGAAGAGTTTGCACCGCTGCCCCTCAATGTGAAGGAAGAAGAAGAAGGAGATATCCCCCCGCCGCCAGAAGTGAGAAGAGTCCTGACAAGCACCGTATGGGAAACTAAAAGCGGACCATCGGGGCGGTGGTATTACCGCGCTAGCCGTTTGGTGACGCTGGGGAAGGACCCCTCTGATGATTTTGTTTTGGAGTATTTCAACTCTACATGCGAGGTTTTTCAGACATCCTTGCGGGTGCCTCTGACTGCTTGGCTGAAAATGATTGATGGAAAAGCTACAAAGCTTAAAGAATTTTTTAAACAGAGTCAGACATCGATGGACATTATACTGTTGAAAAAGACTCTCACTTTTGCAGAGGACTCCGTATCCCACTCAACATAACAAGTCACACCCTCCTCACCGGATCATTTAAAACTAAGGACCCCTCAAAGAAAAGCATTGAGTTTTCTACCTAGGTAAAAGGTCTTACGAAAATGTGTTATCTCTGTATCAAGATGATGTGTTTAAAAATGAATCTTGTGAAAAATACCAACGCTGTGAGAGACGTCATAAGGACACTCATTTTAACCACAGTGTTTGTTCTCTACAAATGTTTAAAGATTGTTACAAAATGTAAAAAATAAAAAAGGTATGGAGACAAAATTAATTCAGGTGACTCTGTCTTTATTAGGAAAACAAACATATAATACAAATGGTTTAAGAGGTCAAATGTAACCATCTTGGACTTAATATTCTTTTTTTTTTTACAATTCTTTTTATTGCAAACAAGTCACAATCAGCAAATGACAAGAAGCAAGAACAGCAGTAACCAACAGAAAACAGCACAGATGTCACAGTTGGCAAATGTATACAACGGGATCACCACAAAGGACCTCCCCGAAAACAAAGTAAAGCAATGCACTGCTCCACCTTCACTTCAAGGCCCGCAGAGTCCTTGTTTACAGCTTTCTTTCTTTTTTTCTTCCATTTAACCCCCCCCACCCCCCACCCACAGGCATGGCTGGCCCCAAACAGCAAAACAACCGAATTAGTAAAAATAAAAAAAAAAATAAAAAATAATAATAATAATAATAAAAAAAAATAAAAAAAAATAAAATAATAATAATAATAGTAATCATACTAATACAAATACAAATACAAATAAAAAGAAAGTCGAGAGCGAAAACAGTCTGCAAGAATCCGGTACAAGGGAAGAAAACAATAGTAAACATTGCTTTCTTGGCAAGGAAAAAGGGCCCCACCAAGAGGGGAAAAGGAAATATATCAGAGAGCTACCTGCGACTCAGCGTCAGAGGTGATAGGGAGTTCCTTGATAAGGCCTAATAGTGGGTCCCAGGTAGTGTGGAAGGATTTCAGAGATCCTTTTAATGAGAATCTTAACTTCTCCATGTGAAGGCATTGCAAGACATCACGTATCCACTGATCATGTGTTGGTGGGGAAGCATGTATCCATTTTAAGAGAATAGAGCGTCTAGCTAATAGAGTGGTGAAGGCAATGACACGGCGTATAGTATTGGACATATTCTCAGATGGAGGAAGGCCGAACAGTGCAGTCATAGGATTAGGGTCTATCTTTGTGTTAAAGGCCCGCTCAATGGTTCCAAATATGTCAGACCAAAATGTGTCCAACCTCGGGCAAGTCCAGAACATGTGCAGATGGTCAGCTGGGGATTGATTGCATCTGTTACAGGCATCACTCCGATCTGGGAACATTTTAGCCAGCTTAGCATTAGTAAAGTGAGCTCTGTGGAGCACCTTGCACTGGAGTAGGCCATGTCTAGCACAGATAGATGATGTATGGACTAGGTTGAGAATGTCACTCCATTGATCATCGGAAATGTTGCTACCTAGATCACGCTCCCAGAGCTCCTTAAGAGGCACCATAGGGTCCGGACTCAGGGAACCAATCTGACCATAGAGAACTGAAACCAAGCGCTTTTGATCAGGGTTGAGTGTGAGAAATTTATCAATTGTCGATTCGGGGGGGGCGGTTAGGAAAATGGGGAAACTGCTTTTGGATGAAGTGCCTGATTTGGAAAAAACGGAAGAGATGACTGTTGGGCAGGTTGAATTTGACTGAAAGGGACTCAAAGGATGAAAAGACTCCATCCTCGTAAAGGTCATTAAGCGTTGTGAGACCATTGTTCGACCAAACACGGAAGGCCGGGTCAGTACACGATGGGGAGAATAGGTGATTGTTTGAAATTGGGGTGTGAACCGAAGCTCCATGTAACCCGTGCTGTTTCCTGAATTGGAGCCAAATGCTTAAGGTGCTAGTAACAATTGGGTTACTCAAATGTTTATGGGTAGCTGCAGGGAGCTGAGAGCAGATTATAGAGTGCAAAGGAGCAGAGGATGACAGCTCGATATGTACCCAAGGTGGGCAGGGGTCTGAAAGTTTATATTTAGCCCAATAGAGGAGTTTGTTAATATTAGTGGCCCAGTAATAGTGACGAAAGTTGGGGAGCGCCAGGCCCCCTTCTGATTTAGGGAGTTGAAGACACAACCTTCTAATACGCGCAGGCTTGTTGTTCCAGATGAACGCATTCAACTGCTTATCAAGATCAGTGAAAAAAGATTTATTGATGCGCACTGGGATGTGTTGGAAAAGGTAAAGAAACTTTGGCAGGATGACCATCTTTATAAGGTTTACGCGACCCGCAAGAGACAGGGGAAGGGAGGCCCACCTAGACATATCGGCTTTGCATTTATCTAGTAGAGGCTGAAAGTTTTTAGGGAACAGGTCTTTAAAAGAGTTTGCAACAAACACCCCCAAGTATTTGAACCCCTCCACAGCCCTTTTAAAGGGGAATAGAGATTGCGGAAGTGCCTCAGCCATTTTATTTACAAAAAATACTTCGCTCTTTTGAATGTTTAGTTTGTAACCTGATATACTGCCAAATTGATCTAAAATCGACAGTATGGGAGGGAGAGAGGATAAGGGGTTTGAGATCATAAGAAGAAGGTCATCAGCATATAGAGACAGTTTATGAACCATGCCATGACGCGTAATGCCCTCAAACCTATCATGGCTTCTGAGCCAGATAGCGAGAGGTTCAATGGCTATATTGAACAACAGCGGCGAAAGAGGACACCCCTGGCGAGTACCACGTTGGAGAGAGAAAGGGGGAGATCTAATGCCATTAGTATGTACAGAGGCAGATGGAGAGGCATATAGGAGTTTAATCCAGGAAATAAATTGGGAATCGAAACCAAATTTATCAAGACTAGAAAATAGGAAACCCCACTCAACCCTATCGAAGGCCTTCTCTGCGTCAAGTGTCACTATGACTTCGGGGGTGTTAGAGGAAGGAGAGAAAATGATATTGAGCAACCTCCTTGTGTTAAAAAAAGAGTGTCTCCCCACCATAAAGCCTGTTTGGTCCAGCGAAATGATATCTGGCAGTACACGTTGGAGGCGGATAGCCAGTATTTTGGCCAGTATCTTACAGTCTACATTTAACAGTGAGATTGGTCTGTAACTGCCACACGAAGTAGGATCTTTGTCTTTCTTGAGAAGCAAGGAGATAGACGCCATGGACAACGTTTCTGGCAATCGGCCTGTCTGGCGAGAGTCATTGTACATCCTAGCCAAAATCGGGGCTAACTTGGAAGAATATGCCTTATAGAATTCAACTGTATAGCCGTCGGGCCCAGGAGACTTCCCACTTTGCATAGATTGTATTGCTTCATGTATCTCAAGGGTGGAGATGGGGCCGCCCAATTCGCTAGCGATGTTCTCGTTAATTTTGGGGTAAATTAAGGAGTCAAGAGGATTAGGGGTCGTGGCAGGGATCGGGGGACAATCCGAAGTGTAGAGATTGGTGTAAAAATCAGAGAAAGACCTGTTAATATCAACTGGATTAGAAGTAAGGTTGCCATCGGACAATCTGATTTGGGGAATCAATCTGGACGCACTGACCGCACGAGCTTGTTGAGCTAGGAGTCTACCAGCTTTGTCGCCCTGCTCAAAGTAACGCTGCCTACACTGTCTCAGTTGTCTCTCAACAATACCTGTCATCAAAAGGTCGTGTTCTGAATGTAGCAGGAGGCGTTTTTTATAGAGAGAAGGAGAGGGAGAGGAGGAGTATGTTTCATCGAGTAAGCGAAGCTCAACACAGATTTCTGAAAGCCTAGCCTTTTCATCTTTTCTCTTACGTGAAGTGTACGAAATGACCTGTCCCCGCACAGTGGCCTTAAGAGCCTCCCAAAGAATACCGCTACTAACGTCGGAAGTGTCATTAATTTCAATGTAGGAAGAAATCTGAGTGGAAAGATAGTCTCTAAATTCACTGTCTGACAGCAGGGGAGAATTGAATTTCCATAATGGAGGGGGGGACATACCAAGAGGGAAATTAATGTCAACCGAGGTGGGAGAATGATCTGAGATGGCTATCGGATGGTATTCGCATGAATTGACTAGATGAATCAAATTGTTATCGAGTAAAAAGAAATCAATTCGTGAAAAAGTGTGGTGCCTGTGCGAGAAGAAGGAAAATGCTCTACTTTGCGGGTTAATACATCTCCAGGGGTCCAAGAGTCCTAATCGTGATGCATTGTGCATTACTACCTTGGCCGACTTGGAGAGAGTGGCTTGTGTAAGCGATGACCTGTCGAGACTCACATCCTGGACCAAATTCCAGTCACCAGCCATAATAATACGATGGTTGTCGGCGTTGGGAATTTGAGCAAAGAGGTTCACAAAAAAATTACCATCATCCCAATTGGGAGCGTAGATAGAAGCTAGTATCACTGGTGTGTTCTGTAGCATGCCCGAAACTATGACATAACGACCATTAGGATCTGATATCGAATTTGTCAATTCAAATCTGACATTCTTGTGAATAATAATAGCTGCCCCTCTGGCTTTGTGGGAGAATTTTGAGTGGAACAAGTGACTCATCCATGCCCTCTTAATACGAAGGGTATCAGAAGATTTAAGATGAGTTTCCTGCAGGAATATGACATCTCCATTCAGATGTTGCAACCGTGTCATTACCTTACCAATTTTAGTAGCGTTGTTCATGCCCTTAGTATTCCAGGAAATCAGGCGCACTCCTCTACCTGTCGTTGTCATGGCAGACACAATCTAGGAAGTTCCTCAAAGACAAGTTTACCTGGACAAACACTGTCTTGCATACACAGGAGAAAGAGACGAGAGGACGACGAAAAATAATAATAGTAATGATAATAACAAACAAAACAGAAAAAAAAAAAAAAAAAAAAAAAAAAAAAAACCCATGTGGCCATACCTATAGCTAAACCCAAAATGCACAGCATAATCAAGCGCTCTAGCTTAGATCTATGTAATTACACTAACGTTTGTAATTACACTAACACTAGTCTTCCGGGGACCTAGTCCCTATCTAAACAGTAAACCATCCCCATATTATCCCACACAGAACAGGTGGATGGGTAAGTGAATAGGAAATTGTCAAATATTATGCAGATGAATCTATTCCAATACCAAACCACAGAGAACAGAACACACATACAATTTAGTGCAGTACAAATCAGCATGAACAGCCGGTCCAACAAGTAAATACAATGTATTTTATCCATACAGATACCCTGAATGAGACATAATAAGAAATAAAATAAAGTGCAAAAGAAATCTCTGAATGGTAAAGGCACAGGTGGACAAGAAAATAAGCTAGCGCAACAGCTCCACATCAATGGAGCTGTGGCTCCCTCTAGAGGCAAAAGCGATACTCTGCGGATAACATGTCGTGTGACCTATCAACAGGCATTCATGACGGCAAGCAACACACACAAAAAAAGGAAAACATAAGAAGTCTAGCCGTGGAAAAACACATGTCTGTCTGCGTGTTAACGGCATAATTAGAATCCATGTGAACTAACAGGTCAGACAAGTTACTTAGGTAGCCAGTAAGGCTAGTAAAATGGGCTAACGTTACCAACCCGCAGCAGTTAGGCGGAGGAGGAGGCATGAGAGCCGATATCAGATCGGTTAGCTGCAATAAAGTCCTTGGCCTCAGAAACGGAAGAAAGTCTCTTCCTGGTCCCATCCTTCAGTGTGATGTTAAGCCTCGCAGGGAAAAGTAGTGCGGGCTTGAAGCCCCGTTGGTAAAGTTCAGACATCACCTGTTGGTATTCCCTGCGCTGCTCCACTATCTCAGAAGGATAATCCTCGTAGATTGCAATGGGGGTCCCACGGTACTGCAGCTTGCCTCTCTTAGCTCTGGCCTCACGGATGATTTTATCTTTCTGCTGGAATCGGTGGAGCCTGATGACCACGGGTCTCGGTCTCTGACCCGGTCCTGGCTTGTTGGAGAGTGTACGGTGCGCTCTGTCGCACTCCGGTGGAGACTCAAAAACGCTGTCACCAAGGACCTCAGACAGAAGTTCAGAAAAGAAGGTGGAGGGGTGAGGCCCTTCGATGGACTCAGGTAGACCAATGATCCTGATATTATTACGGCGGCTGCGAGACTCGAGGTCCGTCAACTTAGCTTGTAGCTTAGTATTATTCTCAGCTAGCTTAGCACACATCGATTCCAAACATTGTATGCGTCCGTCTTGCTCGTTAGCGTTGGATTCAAGCGAATTAATTGAGTGGGTATGATCGGAGACTGTGGTTTGAATGCAGTCTAGCTTGGCTTCGAGTGTAGATATACTAGCCTTGAAATCTGCAGAGATAGCATTCCGGTGTTGTTCCAGTTGGTTAGCCAAGGCCGCCATGCTGAAGTCACTGCCATTTGCCGCCGGCACCGTAGACTGCTCCTTCTTGCCCGATCTCTGCTGCTTGGAAGCCATAATCCAGCACCAGAGTGTTCAGAGAGGAATAATTATCCACCTGGAGATGGCCAAAGGCAAAACTATGGGGATTTAAAATAGTCAATGAATAAAAGTTACGGGAGCTAGATTCGACACTGCCTACTCCATCTTGCCCCACCGGAAGTCTAGGACTTAATATTCAAAACAAAATACTTTATCTGAATACATTTTCTTTTAAACGCACTTTTCGAAATTATTTATTTATTATTTCAGTGGAACAATCCAGTTTCTGTTAACATCAATGCTTTTTTCTCTTTTCTTGTGTTACTAAGATACTTTTAGACCCACTTTGGTGTGTGCAACACTTAACAACTGGTAGAATATGAAGTACTTTTGTAAGGATTTTGGTTTTAAATGGCGTTTTTTTGTTGTTGTAAAAACACTTGTTCAGTTAAACAAGGTTTTTTCTTTTTCTGATAACCTTACATATTTTAGTTATTTTCTACTACCAAGATACTTTAAGATACACCTTGATGTACGCAACACTTAACAAAGGGTATAATATGAAGTACTTGGTAAGGAATGGGGTTTTTCTTTAGGGGGTGCAAAACTTTAGAACTGGGTAAAATATTAAACCAAGACTCCCCCCGCGAGTTGCAGCCAGGAACAGACTCCTGGACTACCATCATCACCACCATTCTGGACCCCCGAATCCTGCAATACTACTGCTGCTGATTTTGCTCCTTGGGCCAAGACGTCTCTGTTTGTGGACACAGTGAAATCGGTGTTGGTTGATATTGTGGAGAGGGTGATACATCGGTACAGAGAAGAAATCTGCAACGGGTGTCGAGTCAGTCACCGCGGCCAGAGGCAACACGATTTTATGAATGACATCTTTCTTTCTTTCTACTTCAGAAACAATTACAATGCGTTAATGAAAAGACTCTGGCTCACCGACTTCATTACTGAGATCGACCAGATTCTTATTGATAAAGACATTTTCACGGATGATTGGAGGATCCAAGGCGCTTCGGAGGCTTTTCTTCATAATCTCAAAAATTGCAGACGTCTCAAGGAGAGACTTGAAAAGATCCATGCCGAGTTGGATGGAGAAGAAGAAGACTATTAACCAGCAGTTGACTGAAGCCACAAATTTGTTCGATACATTGACTTTTCTCTTTTAAAGTAAAATAAAAATGGGAAACTACTATGCAAAATGCTCTGTATATATTGATCACAATATAGTCAATATCCTTTTAATAAGTGTGGTGATGAGGACGATTGAAAACAGAATGAGTAGTGACCCCTGTGTAAAAAGAAGGGCTGAAGTTTGTAAACTGGAAGACATTATGGATATCGTTCGTTCTGGCAGTACTATTCCGGGTCATTGGGAAACGATTATAAACGAAACATTTAAAGTGGTCCTGGAATCTTCATTTTCCGAAACATTCTGTAACATTACCGCAGAAATGAAACAAACATCAAAAGTGTATCATGTGCTCTCACTGTATGCTCTGTTTGTAGATGTGATGCATCTTTGTGTCGAAAACAGAATACACATGAATATTCTGACTGAAGTGAAAAAACTCCACCATGATATTTCCAGTAATATGGGGAATTCTAAGCTGGAGACGGTCCTGGGGATGTTACAATCAGTATAACTATTGATTTTTGTGTGTGTGAAAAAATTTCGTTAGGATTCTGACTCTTAATGGCAGTTTGTGATTTTGAGGCTATTTCAATGAAGGCTGTTTTGAACATTTGACAGATTTATGCTTAATTCTCTCAAAAAGTTACCGAAAGATACACTTTTCTTTTTAAAAAAGAAGGCCACTACCGAGAAAGTACTCTGTTTTATTAGATTTCGTCTAGCATCTGACTCTTAATGGCAGTTTGTCATTTTGAGGCTATTTCAGTGAAGGCTGTTTTTGACCATTTGACAAAATGTATTCTTAATTCTCTCAAAACGTTACCGAAAAGATACACTTTTCTTTTTTAAAAGCTGAAAAGTAGATAAAGAAGTACTGATACGAGGAGTGAAGCAGGTAGGACCCAAACGCAGATAAAACTGATAATACCTTTATTTCAAGGGCTCTTATCTTAACATATAACATGGACAAACAAAACACTCCACGGTGAACTCCGTCACAAACAAAAGAAGCACCAACACTGAACACAGGACGAGACAAGACTAAATACAGGGAGGGATAATCACAAGACGAGAAACAGCCGGGCAGGGGAGGAGAAACACAAGGGCCACAGGTGAACACAATCAGATAACTAGACACACCAGGGAAACTAACGACAGGAGGAAAAACACAGGGAAAAGGACCAGACAATAACCCAGGAGGAAAACATGACAGAGAGAACAGCAAAAACACCCAAACCTAGACATAGAACTGTGACATGACATGATAATCGTGACAGAACCCCCTCCTCAAGGGACGGATTCTAGACGTCCCTAAACACCAAAACAAAAATCCAACAACGTCCAGCAGGGTGGGTGGAGGGGGTCCGGAGGACGGGCCTTGGCTGACAACCCAGGAGCACAGTAGAGGACCAGGAAGGGATCTCGGGCGGACGGCCCGGGGGCAAGGCAGAAGCCGAGAAGGGGGACTCGGGCGGACGGCCCGGGGGCAAGGCAGAGTCCAAGGTGGGGGACTCGGGCGGACGGCCCGGGGGCAAGGCAGAAGCCGAGAAGGGGGACTCGGGCGGACGGCCCGGGGGCAAGGCAGAGTCCAAGGTGGGGGTCTCGGGCGGACGGCCCGGGGGCAAGGCAGAGTCCATGGTGGGGCGAAGGCCACAGCGGGCGAACTCAGGAGGCCGAGCATGAGGGCGAAGGCAGCGGCAGGAAGAGTCAGGGGGCCGGGCTGGAGGACGAGGGCAGCGGCAGGAAGAGTCAGGGGAACGGGCCCGCGGGCGAAGACCGCGGCTCACAGAGGGTCGGGATTGAGGGCGAAGACCAGACAGCTCCGGAGGCCGGGCAGGACCCGGTGTCGGCCGGACAGGAACCGGAGCCGGCTGGACAGGCTTCGGCAGGATCCTCCACGGAAGAGGACCAGGAGTTGGCAGGACCCCCAGCAGGAGAGTGGTTGGCGGGACCTCCAACGAGACAGGACAAAGGGTTGGCAGGACCCCCGGCAGGAGAGTAGTCGGCGGGGCCTCCAACGGGACAGGACACAGGGTTGGCAGGACCCCCGGCAGGAGAGTTGTCGGCGGGGCCTCCAACAGCACAGGACATAGGATTGGCAGGACCCCCGGCAGGAGAGTAGACGGCGGGACCTCCAACGGCACAGGACACAGGGTTGGCAGGACCCCCGGCAGGAGAGTAGACGGCGGGACCTCCAACGGGACAGGACATAGGGTTGGCAGGACCCCCGGCAGGAGAGTAGTCGGCGGGGCCTCCAACGGGACAGGACACAGGGTTGGCAGGACCCCCGGCAGGAGAGTAGACGGCGGGACCTCCAACGGGACAGGACATAGGGTTGGCAGGACCCCCGGCAGGAGAGTAGTCGGCGGGGCCTCCAACGAGACAGGACAAAGGGTTGGCAGGACCCCCGGCAGGAGAGTAGACGGCGGGACCTCCAACGGGACAGGACATGGGGTTGGCAGGACCCCCGGCAGGAGAGTAGTCGGCAGGGCCTCCAACGAGACAGGACAAAGGGTTGGCAGGACCCCCGGCAGGAGAGTAGTCGGCGGGGCCTCCAACGAGACAGGACATGGGGTTGGCAGGACCCCCAGCGGAACCTCCAACGGTACAGGACACTGGAGAGTTGACTTGAGAGGTGACTCGAGAAGGAACTCGAGAGGTGACTCGAGAGGTAACTCGAGAGGGGACCTGAGAAGGGACTTGAGAGGGAACTCGAGAGAGGGCTTGAGAGGGAACTCGAGAGGAAACTGGAGAGTTGACTTGAGAGGTGACTCGAGAGGGGACTCGAGAGGTGACTGGAGAGGGGACTCGAGAAGGAACTCGAGAGGTGACTCGAGAGGTAACTCGAGAGGGGACCTGAGAGGGGACTTGAGAGGGAACTCGAGAGGAGACTCGAGAGGTAACTCGAGAGGGGACCTGAGAGGGGACTTGAGAGGGAACTCGAGAGGAGACCTGAGGGGAAACTTGAGAGGGGACTCGGGTAGGAACTTGAGAGGTGACTTGAGAGGGGACTCGAGAAAAGACTCGAGAGGGGACCCGAGAGGGAACTCGAGAGGAGACTGGAGAGGGAACTCGAGAGGAGACTAGAGAGGGAATTCGAGAGGGGACCTGAGAGGGGACTTGAGAGGGAACTCGAGAGGAGACCTGAGGGGAAACTTGAGAGGGGACTCGGGTAGGAACTTGAGAGGTGACTTGAGAGGGGACTCGAGAAAAGACTCGAGAGGGGACCCGAGAGGGAACTCGAGAGGAGACTAGAGAGGGAATTCGAGAGGGGACTAGAGAGGGAATTCGAGAGGGGACTCCGGTAGGAACTTGAGAGGGGACTTGAGAAGTGTCTGGAGGGGAGACTTGAGAGAGTTGGTTCGCCAACAGAACACGGGGTGCTGGAGTCGGCCGGTATGCTGACAGGACTCGAGGAGCTGGCGTCGGCTGGAGAGCCAGCAGCAGACGAGGTGCTGGAGTCGGCCGGTACGCCGACAGGACACGGGGAGCTGGTGTTGGCTGGGGAGCCAACAAGAGACGAGGTGCTGGAGTCGGCCGGTACGCCGACAGGACACGGGGAGCTGGTGTTGGCTGGGGAGCCAACAAGAGACGAGGTGCTGGAGTCGGCCGGTACGCCGACAGGACACGGGGTGCTGGCGTCGGCTGAAGAGCCAGCAGCAGACGAGGTGCTGGAGTCGGCCGGTAACGAGGAGCTGGAGTCGGGGCCATGACTGATGGGGCTGGTACTTGAGCCGGAACTATGGCTGGAACTGGGGCCGGAACCATGGCTGCTGGGGCCAGAACTGGGGCTGGAACCCTGGCTGTTGGGCGCGGAGCGGAAGCCTGGACCCTGGCTGTGTAAGCCAGGTAATGGAGTATGGAATTAAAGCTGCGTGGGTCGGTACTGGAGCATGAAGCCATGGCTGCTGGGGCCTGTACTGGGGCTGGAATCATGGCTGCTGGGGCCAGAACTGGGGCCGGAACCATCGCTGTGTGGGCCGGTTCTGTAGCCGGAACCATGGCTGCTGGGGCTCGGGCTAACCTGGCCTTGCGACGACTCCTCTTAGCAGTCGCCTGAATACTCCGTGGACCTCCATAAGCCAGACGAGTTCCGCAATACAACTCCTGGACAGGAGCAGGAACTGGGGCAGAAGCACGGGTTGACTTCAGGCGGAACCCACCAAGGCGTATGGTGCCAGGTTGGGAATTGGGAGACATGGAGTTAGCATGCCTGGGGCTAGCAGGCAGGGGATAACACACCGAGAGGAAATCCAAAATCCAGCCAGGTAAGAATTTCACCAAGCCTGGCTTCTCCTTAGCCATCTGGCGAGCCTCTGCCAGAGCTGCCTCTCGCTGCTGAACCCCGGACGCTCCCCTCCATTCACCATAGCTGCAAGCCAGCAAGTAGGTGAATGAAAGCAGCTCCCTTTCAAAAGGATCATCTGCTGGGTCCATATTTGGTTGGTGCTTTCTGATACGAGGAGTGAAGCAGGTAGGACCCAAACGCAGATAAAACTGATAATACCTTTATTTCAAGGGCTCTTATCTTAACATATAACATGGACAAACAAAACACTCCACGGTGAACTCCGTCACAAACAAAAGAAGCACCAACACTGAACACAGGACGAGACAAGACTAAATACAGGGAGGGATAATCACAAGACGAGAAACAGCCGGGCAGGGGAGGAGAAACACAAGGGCCACAGGTGAACACAATCAGATAACTAGACACACCAGGGAAACTAACGACAGGAGGAAAAACACAGGGAAAAGGACCAGACAATAACCCAGGAGGAAAACATGACAGAGAGAACAGCAAAAACACCCAAACCTAGACATAGAACTGTGACATGACATGATAATCGTGACAAGTACTCTGTGTCAGGAGATTTCGTTAAGCATCTGACTCTTAATGGCAGTTTGTGATTTTGAGGTTATTTCAGTGAAGGCTATTTTGAACATTTGACAGATTTATGCTTAATTCTCTCAGAAAGTTACCGAAAGATACACTTTGTGTTTAAAAGCTGACCACTACCATGAAAGTACTCTGTTTTATTAGATTTCGTAAAGCATCTGACTCTTAATGGCAGTTTGTGATTTTGAGGCTATTTCAGTGAAACAAGGCTGTTTTGAACATTTGACAGATGTATGCTTAATTCTCTCAAAAGGTTACTGAAAGATACACTTTTGTATTTAAAAAAGCTGACCACTGCCATGAAAGTACTGGAGACTGCCCCTATCTTGTCACATAGATTATACTATCTGTGTCGTAGTAGAAAACTCTGTGCTGTAATTTCTCCAATTCACTGTACAGTTTCAGCCAGTTTGTGATTTTGACGCTATTTCAGTGTAACAAGGCTGTTTTGAACATTTGACAGATGTATGCTTAAATTCTCTGAGAAAGTTACTGAAAAGATACACTTTTGTGTATAAAAGCTGACCACTACCATGAAGTACTTTATTTTAGTAGATTTCGTCAAGCATCTGACTCATAATGGTCCTCTCTAGATTTGATTCAGGGTTTGTTTTAAATGATTTGTGCTTTGTGTGTACAGACACACACACACACAGAAAACACTGAAAACACAAAAACCATACTAGTGTTTTCTGTGTGTCTGTGTTTCTGTGTTTCTGTGTGTTTCCGTGTTTCTGCGTTTCTGTGGGTGTATAATACGCACGTTTCAGTACACATTTATCCTACATCTTCCCTGTTATCCTCCCCTTGTTATTATGAAGACACCAGTACATGTGAAGGACTGTAATACACATGTATCAGACACACTCCCCTTGCTATAATGAAGACAACAGTTTTTTAAATGTAAAAAACACATTTTTTATTTTTTCACACACACAAAAATCAATAGTTATACTGATTGTAACATCCCCAGGACCGTCTCCAGCTTAGAATTCCCCATATTACTGGAAATATCATGGTGGAGTTTTTTCACTTCAGTCAGAATATTCATGTGTATTCTGTTTTCGACACAAAGATGCATCACATCTACAAACAGAGCATACAGTGAGAGCACATGATACACTTTTGATGTTTGTTTCATTTCTGCGGTAATGTTACAGAATGTTTCTGAAAATGAAGATTCCAGGACCACTTTAAATGTTTCGTTTATAATCGTTTCCCAATGACCCGGAATAGTACTGCCAGAACGAACGATATCCATAATGTCTTCCAGTTTACAAACTTCAGCCCTTCTTTTTACACAGGGGTCACTACTCATTCTGTTTTCAATCGTCCTCATCACCACACTTATTAAAAGGATATTGACTATATTGTGATCAATATATACAGAGCATTTTGCATAGTAGTTTCCCATTTTTATTTTACTTTAAAAGAGAAAAGTGTGTAAATGACTGGCTTGTTATTTAGTTTGAGCGTATTTCTTTTTTCATCTATTTCCACTTCCTTACTTTTAAATGATCTGGTGAGGAGGGCGGGACTTGTTATGTTGAGGGGGCGGCGGAGCTCTCTGTAAAAGTGAGAGTCTTTACCAGTCAAACCTTTTTTTTTTTGTTGCATACAGCAAAATTCTAATATTACACCCTCACATAACTTCATATGGGGCTTCCTTATAGTTGTGTGAAGTAGTTATAAAAAAAGACAAGATCATGGGAGGAATAGGATATTTATTATTTCCCTCTTCAGAGAGACTTTCTTATAGTTAATAAAGTAATTACACATTAGTTCAAAATCCATACAAACTAAAGAGAATATCCCTATCCCCTATCACTATTAAAAACCTAAATAAGCTCTTTTTAAATGAGTATGAATAACCTCTTTGCAAAACAGATACTTCCTTGTAGTTAACAGTTTCACAAAAACTTGAAAAGAAACATTCTTAGCAAACACATATCATTTAAAACAAAACCCTGAATCAAATCTAAAGAGGACAATAACGTTTTTAAGTGTCTTAGTGAGTGAAAATTAATGGCTGTTTTATTTAGTTTGAGCCGGTCCTGGAGTGAATGGAGCAGAAACACATTTTAAAAGGAAAACTTCTCTTTTATGGATACAGCCAAATCTAATATTACACCCTCACATAACTTCATATTGGGCTTCCTTATAGTTGTGTGAAGTAATTATAAAAAAGACAAGATCATGGGAGGAATAGGATATTTATTATTTCCCTCTTCAGAGAGACTTTCTTATAGTTAATAAAGTAATTACACATTAGTTCAAACTCCATACAAACTAAAGAGAATATCCCTAGGTATCACTATTAAAAACCTCAATAAGCTCTTTTTAAATGAGTATGAATTACCTCTTTGCAAAACAGATACTTCCTTGTAGTTAACAGTTTCACAAAAACTTGAAAAGAAACATTCTTAGCAAACACATATAGTTTAAAACAAAACCCTGAATCAAATCTAGAGAGGACAATAACGTTTTTAGGTGTCTTAGTGAGTGAACAATAATGGCTGTTTTATTTAGTTTGAACGTCTTAACTAACTAACTCCATCCCCTCGCTTCTCACCTCACAGAGGGTGTCTTAATCAGCATATAGATTAACATCCCAGGCTTATCTCAAACCCCCACATCAAAGGGCCAACTCCAACGTGTGTGTGTGTGTGTGTGTGTGTGTGTGTGTGTGTGTGTGTGTGTGTGTGTTAATTGTTCTTAAAGGTAGGGGGAGGTCATTTTGGAGAAACCAGCTTGACCAAAAAGAGGGCACGAGATAAGTTTGTGCACAGATCTCTGGCTGTAGGCGTCTGACCAGCTGCGGCATTTGTTTCTTGACTGGCTCTCCGAATGGTAAGTTGTCACAGGCATCTCTTGGTCACTTTTCTTTTTGAAAGGTGACTTGGTAAGTGGAAATTACTGTCTTTTATTTAGTTTTGAGCATATTTCTATTTTCATCTAATTCCACCTCCCACAATCTCCTAGCCAGAGGAAGGGGTGGAGAAAGGGGGGAGAGGCCTGGGCTGGGAGGGGGCGGGGGGGCTAGGCTGTCTCACTCATAGAGATACCTAGATTAACATCATAGGCTTATAACATACCACATCAAAGGGCAAAACATCCAAGGCTAATTAGATTAGATAACCCTGAGGGGACCAGACAGCATAACTTCAAAGAGACTACCTTAATCGAACACATCAAAGAATTAGACAACAAAACATGTCTCACTCATAGAGATACCTAGATTAACATCATAGGCTTATAACATACCACATCAAAGGGCAAAACATCCAAGGCTATTTAGATTAGATAACCCTGAGGGGCAGAGATCAGACAGCATAACTTCAAAGAGACTACCTTAATCGAACACATCAAAGAATTAGACAACAAAAGCACTCCACAGGGGGGCTTTTCACACCTACCCGTTATAACACCTCACCCCTCACATCAAAGGGTCTAAAACAATGGGAGGCGGGACTTAGCTCTGATAAAAGGCTCTCGACCAATGGGAGGCGGGACCTAGCTCATTTGCATAATTGGGGGCGTGTAACCTGTCACTTTTGTATGCATACTAATGAGACGAAAGCGGCATGGTATATACTACTGTGGCCTATTTTGTTTTCAACCAAATGTTGATGACATAAATGTTTATGCTCATGAAAGTATCACAACAAAGATTGTCAATCACAAATATAATTTAGATTAAAGAAAAAATATCTTCAACAAAAAAAAAGTCCATCATCTGTCATCACCTTTCAAAAGTAATTGCGGACAATAGATGTCTGCAATGTGGTCTCTTGTCTTCCTTGTAGTATTTTTCATGTCCACTAGATGGTGATCGGTAGGATTAAAGCACTGATATCCAGGATCTAGTCATCTTGCAAAGTCCTAATCTGGATCAGGCTGATCTTATCCTGAATTGCTTTGAACTCCAGGGACAAAATATAGCCGACTTCTCTGATCCTGGATCACAAAAAATGGGATTTCAAAATCTGATCGGATCTGATTGAGATTAAAAGTTTTGAACTCTTGGGCCCAGGTGATCAGAGATGTGGAGAATGAGGCTGGACAGATGATGGATGGTGAGACCAGGGGAGCAGACCACGTCCAGGATGTGACCACGGCTGTGTGTTGGGAAGTTGATGTGTTGAGAGAAGTTGCAGCAGTGAAGGGTTTCCTTAAATTCAGAGGCATATTTGCAGGTCGGGTCGTCAACATGAATGTTAAAATCACCTAAGCGGAGAACAGATGGGGATATGGCAGAAAGCTAAGTGAGAGAAAGGAGGGGTTTGGCTTCGGGCGGCGGTAGATGATGGCTGTGACCAGGGGAGTGGGACCAGAGAGTTTGAAGATCAGGTGTTCAAATGAAGAAACATCAGGGATGGGGATTATGGTAGCTGTTGTGGAATATTTTCCAAGGCCCATAACTTTGACCCAGTTTATCAGTTCAAACTGTCCTGACTGAGCACACGCACCTCGTAACCTTGGCTGCTGTGCTCTCAGTGTTCTGTCTCCCTGTTCCTGCCTGTTGGCGTCAGCTGATAGAGGGGTTATGATTCTATGTTCCTGCCTGTTGACGTCAGCTGATAAAGGTGTTATGATTTTATCTTGTTATGCAGCATGTTGATGAGGCTCTCGGAACTAGCTAAATACAGGGGTCTGGGATAGAGTTATTGAGAATTGACGTGGCAACTCTCCCGTGCAGTCTCACCGTGACTGATGTGACTTGTGATGTGAATCTCTCCGGCCGTAACTCCAAATAAATCATCAGTGTTTGACATCGAAGTTCCTGCTCCTCCCGTGTCTCTTTCCTGAGTCGGTGATTCCCACTGCATTGCTACATAGAAGTTTCCTCTACAATTTGGCGTTGTCGGCACATACCAACAAATCTTCAGAACTGGTAAGTGTGATTTCAAATCTACATTTGGACATTGCCTTACCAGAATCTGTGATTGACGGTATCCTAAAAAATTACCTGTGAAACTGGGCGGCTGTGTTTCGTTTTTGGTTAATGAACATTTGTGGATAATAAACCCAGGGGATCAGTGCTTGGGGACTCAGTCCTGGCTGATTTCCTCTGTGTGTGCTGCTTGGAACGGAAGTGCCATACAAGCATACACAGCTCATGTTTAGAGAGACCTAAAAAGAAGGGCATCAGTGAAGTGGAGCTTCTGTGTGAAAGCAATGTAAAGATTTGTATTGGACAAATCGCCGAATTCTGGGGGTTTCAGCGGCCAACACAGCAAGTTGAAAATAAGCAGCCAGAGATATTACTGCTATCGCCTCTCTGTAAAACACGGCTCCGGCTGCAAGCTCGGGTGTGTGTGTGTAAACCCCCCCCCCCCCCCCCCCGTGTTTGTGGGGCTGGAGAAGTGCAGCTGAGAGGGAGAAAGTCACAGCCTTTTCTCTATAAAGCTTTAACTCACTCACACCACCGCCGTCTCTATTAAAAACAGAGATGGTCTAAAAAGCACCCGTTGCTTGCGACCGCTTTCTCATGGTTAGACGGACCAGCGCGAGGTGCGTGCATCACCCGATGCGCCACAGTTCCCTACACATTGAGGAGCAGGTGGCGGTCAGGGGTGCATACATAAAATTATAGGCTAATTGATCACGGGTGGGTAGTGGCACGCAAGCGTAGAGCAAACTGTGTTTCATGGTTGAAATGAGCTCGATAGCAAGTGAATAGGCTGGTCATATCGGACTACAGTCAGCTGGGCTTTTGTTAGAGAGAAAGGGAAGAGGGAAAAGTCTGTGGGCTCCGATCGGGGGGGCACAGCACCACTAGAAAAGGATAGTGGTGTCGCAAGAGGATAAGCTAGTTATCGCTCTTGGACGGCTTTCAGGCACCGATCTATGACTTGTATACAAGGGTGGGTGCGTGAGTCAAGGCGCCCCATCTGCAATTCCCCACCCCCTCTGAAACCTCCTAATTCGGACTAAATTGAGCTGGATGAGCTTTGCTGTCACGCTGGTGTTTATTACGAGTTCATGTTTTGTTTGTCTGATTGTTTGTATGGGGGGGTCTATGTTGGTTTGTCCCGCCGTCTTGTGTATGTTTTGTAACAACCAATAATGAATCAGTCCATAGACAGGGTCAAATGAACCACCAAAGGTAAATGACTTGAGAAAAATAAATAATATAAAGATGTAAAGCAAAACAATTCTGGTCGTATAAATGTGCTGCAAAATGAAAATAAATAGCAAAAGAGTGTTTTTATGTCCTGCATCTGAGTGTGCAGAGGAAAAAGTAAACAAGACGCACACTGTTCAGGGTGTGCGCTGTGTAAGAAGAAAATAAGATTATATTGCTTTAAGAATCCATTCTTAAATGGTATTGCTGGTATGTTAAGATATGTTTGTGACCTTGTATAAACGCTATGCCCCGTCCTGCGCCCCGAGACCCTCAGAGACCTGCCTGAGGAGATCAGGGTTGCAAAATCTGTTTTTTTAGGTCAATGTTGTATTATTTGATTAATTTATTCTTAAATCTATGAATTGTATGGTAATAATGAATAAAAACGTAATGTATTGAACACATTCCGAAACAAAGCAGATAAGACAGAACTAGACTCAGACATAATACTAATTGTTGTTGAAACCTTTTGCGCTGTTGCTGCAAAATGGAAACTTTGCTGATTATCTGTTCCAACTGGCCACTGGAGTCAGATAATTAATATAAGTTGAAGTTCAATTACAGTTTTAAAAAATAGTTCAAATTATTTCTCGTATCAACCAATTGGTCTCCGTAGACATTACTAAAATTAAAATAGTTGTTAAACTACTGACAAGTTTTCTGAAACCGAGCTTATGAACAACAGAGTAAAGGTCGCTGGTTAAGCCAGGATCAATATATTTGTTGAAGTTTTTTATTGTGTGCATAATAAATGTGTTTAAATTAATTGAGCAATTCTTTAAAAAGTATAATGTTGCAATCTCTTTAAAATAAGTAATTACAGTTAAAAAAAATAGATGTTGTTTTCCAAGGGCCTCTCTTTCACATGCCCACACTTTGAATCGTGACACTTCCAAGTCCTACAGAGATCAGTATCACTTTGTGTTGCAAGCCAAATCCAGGGGTTCTACTCAAGCCCAATTTTAAATACCATAAAGAAAAGTATTGAACCCAGCTCGAGCTAAATGTCAAATGTATTTAATGAATGTGCAAGTGTTTTGATTTAGTTCAAATGCTCCAGTCTAGCTTCCTTCGAGTTTAGTCTCATAACATTCTCACTGCTGTGCTGTCCCAAATGTTTTTAAACCTTGGGCAGACAAGCACACACACACACACACCCACACCCACACCCACACCCACACCCACACACACACACACACACACACACACACACACACACACACACACACACACACACACACACACACACACACACTTTGGATAAGTAGTCACCTTATCCAAATTGTAAATTAGTGCCTTCTTTAAAGTTATTAGTAATTCAAGATTAATTATTAAATGAAATGTGGTACATAACATAGAATAAATAAAATAACTTTGACTTGATCATTTTGTTCACAACATTAGACCTTGTCCTCTAATCTCTACTAGAATAAGATAAGTGTGCATGTTTGGCTGTTATAACACTCCTGTAATGTACCTAGTCTTGTTATCCTTTCCATTACAGAGCTGGGAAAATGGTGTATTGCTTAGATTCTGATCCGTGCAAGTCCAATTTTGACTGACTTTAGTTCTAATGTTAATGTTAATTTGATTTCAACCCATAAGTAATTATTTAGATTAACTCAACATTTCACATGATGGATTAGTGTTACACATTTTTTTCCCACTCATTTGTTGTGCAATTAGGCCAATGGTAAAGAGAGACATTGATGACCTTGTGTCCCTTTTGTTGGTACGTGGTTCCATTTTGTCTATGGCCTTGGACGGCTTCACTAAGAGTCACCCAGTTCTACCCTGATACAGTCCGGCTGAGTGCAGTCACAGAAATGCTATGGCTGCTCTACATGAAATGACATTAATGGTCTGGTCCGAGAATGCACACCGTTTCCTGCTCCCAGAGAGAATGACGCTCCTCAAACTGAACATTACAGCCGTTGATACTGTCTCACGTGGGTCTGCTCCTCCCACCGAGCCATGAACTGAAAGCTTGACATCTGCTTTGAACACTTGGAAGCCTCCCTGTCACACCAGCACCAACCCTTGGGTCAGTCAGATGGGATTAACGGCTTCACTTAGGGAATTTGGTTCAGAAATATGACTCTCGTTACCGCAGAGTGGGTTGTTTTTTTAAGGCTATTCATACTGCTATGCAGAGGATGCCTGTAAGTTGGCAAGCTGTTAAAGGCCCCTACTATTTTTAAAATAGGCCTAATGTCAGGGGCCTCTTAGTTCTACATGTATTCACATTATATAGAACAATGTGTCCACCTGGTAAAAACTAGAGGCTGCACGAAACTCAGGCTACAATACGACCATTCTGTTCTGCTCTAACGATTCAATCAGAGGCGCGGGAAGGTATTTTGAGTGGGGGTGCTGAGGTGCTGTCCGATGTGCTAATTACGCACCGGACAGCACGGCGGGGGGGGGGCAAAACCCCGCACGCACGCACGCACGCACGCACGCACGCACGCACGCACACACACACACACACACACACACACACACACACACACACACACACAAACAAATTCAGCCCGGGACGTTCAGACGCCCCGTCCGACACGCCGGCCCGCCGCCCACACATGCGGGCCACCCTTGTAGCCTACAGATAAATTATACATCTACTATGCTCATATACTGTTATGGCTAGATTCCCCAGAGTCAAGCCATAACATAAAAGAGATGGACAACAGGAGTAAGGTGCAAAATGAAACCTTCCTTTAGTTAAGGTTTCTTAAAAATGTCCGTGTCATGTGTGAATGTGTCAAAGTGGATATGTAGGAGTCAGTAGCCTTCAATAGTATAGCAAATGGGTATAGTCAAAAATGGTTGCCTGTGCCTGGCTGTAAACAAAAAGAAGTGCCAATGCACATGCAGCTCAGACATTCAATCAATGCCATGTGGTCTAACCAACAAATGATTATAATAGTCATTATGAGAGCACTTGTCCAGTATTAAATAACCAACTTCAAGGAATACAATATCATGCACAGTAATGTCAATCACTAAAATTAATGCAATAGTGAATTGGCCACACATCTCTGTGTCCTTATTATTCAATATGAATATTATTGAATATTAATATTATTTAATATAATTATTTAAAATTATAATATAATTTAACTTGGAATATCATGAGCATATGACTCTATCCTTATGCATCTAACTTTATGCACAATATAATAGTCTGGGCAACCCTGCAGCACGTTCTAGGTGCTGATTGGCTCTCTAGGTTGGCATTCTAGCTTCTGACTGGCTGTCCAGGTTGTCAATCAGAGCCGTGGGCATATTATACTAGTCGTAACATCGCTAAACTTTTTTCTTGATGGTTTTCTCAGTCAACTAATGCTATTGCTAACAGTAACATAAATTAACACAGCCCTACCTATATTAACACAGCCCTACCTATATATATATATATATATATATATATATATATATATATAGAGCACGCACAAGAGCGCAAGCACACACACACACTACAAAGATGTAAAATATTATTTGACCAACAATGTGGAATTTATTGCAGCAATAACCATAACAAAATAATTCAAATACCACAAACTTGATATTGACCAATACAGATTATGCACGGCGGCAGCAGCAAAATAACCATAACATAATAATTCAAATACAACAAACTTGATATTAACCAGTATACAGATTATGCACGGCGGCAGCAAATAACCAAAAATGATTAATAATGCATGTTTTACCTATTTGAAGACCCCAAATGTGGACTTCCGTTCAGGGGTGTTGTCGATGAATCTTTTCATCAGTGGCTGGATGTCCATCCGATCAAGAATGTCACTGTGTACGTGCATTACGGCCAGGTATGTCAGTCGTCTCTGTGTCATGTTGCTCCGAAGCCAGATTTTGAGGCGGCGAAGGGTGGAGAAGGAACGCTCAGAGGAAGCAGCAGAGACAGGTAGACATAGACAAAGTTCGATCAACTGTTCCACTTCTGTCAGGAGTTCCCTGGTTTGAGGATGCAGTGCTCCGATGAATCCTGCAACGTCTTGAGCTGTCTTGAGTCCTTTTGTCTTGGAGAGGTTACCCAGCAATGTGAGCTGCATATGTAGACGAGATTTATCAAACTGATCGGGCACCTGTGCAGCAGTGATCTCTCTCGTGCCTGAGTATTCTCCGTTTGCGGCATTGATGACAGTTTGCTCTCTCAGGGCAGCGACTTGTAGGCCTTCTTGGTCGAATCTGCGATCCAGCTCGGTTGTCACAAGATCCAAGGCCTCATAGAACTCACGCCGCCACTGCTGCTCTCCTACATCAGTCACGATGGCCTCTGTCTCCTCCGTATCTCTTAATCGGGCAGGGGTTCTGTTGATTCGTGGAGGAAGGGGCATTTTCAGGTTGTTTCTTTCTGCACAAGCAGCCACTTTGGCAGTCATCTCCTGGATAAATCCATCTTCTCTCAGTCCATGCATGCGCTGTCGTAGCGCACTCACACACTCCAGTGCCCCCTTCGCACTTGCCTTCTCACTTTGGAGAGCTCTGGCTACGGTCTCGCATGGTCCAAAAAGAGCCTCACAGCACAAAAGGCCAAAGTATGTTTTGGCTTTTGTGGCTTGTTTGTATAGACCAGATACTTTTGCCCGAGTATCTCCCCTGACTGTCTTGTCTTGCTCAAGCATCTTCAGTGTCTGCAAAAGGGCTGTATATGAGGAGACAACCCGTGAAATCGCCCTTGTGCGTACGGCCCACCGAGTCGGGCATAATGACAGCAAGTTGCAAACCGCCTCATCATCACCAAACATGGACTGGAACAGCATCTTGCGCTTTGATGACTCCCCGACCACCACTGAGACACTCCGTACAAAGTTTAATGTGTCTGCAACAACACGAACTTCCCTCGCCACTTCTTGTAATACCAGATCAAGTGCATGGTTACTACAGTGCACGTATAGTGCAGATGGACACTGCTCTTTCAGTTTGGCTTGCACACCCGAGATGCGGCCCGACATATTCGCAGCACCATCGAAGCAAAATCCCCTGAGACGCTCCAGTGGCAAATTGAAGCGCAGAAAAACATCGTTTATGCAAGAAAAAAGTGTTTCTCCAGTTGAATCAGGTGCACTGTAAAATCCAAGGAAAGCATTCACTGCCTCAAGTTTTGAATCCACGTATTGCAAAGTAATGGAAAATTGCTCTGATGTACTTATATCAGTGGTCGCATCTGCAGTAAGACCATAGAAAAGATGCTCTCTCGCTTCGGACACGATTTCTCTTTGAACAGCATGGGCGAATATCTCCAGTATTTCATTTTGTACCGTGTCGGACATCCAGTTGTCTCTTCGCTGCAGCCACTCCCGGCATTTTGGCAATGTAAATGTCCGCTCCATCATCAGTTTCCATAGCACCCCATCTCGATTGTTATGGCCTCTTAATGATAGTCCTAAACTGCCGATGAATCTTACTGATCTGAATATTAGCTCTAGGACTGTTCTGGCCGTTCTTTGCTCTTTCTCAACAATCTCCGACAGTAGAGCATTAATGGGAGTGTTGAGAGCAAGCATTCTCTCCGATTCTGAGTGAATGTCAGACAACTCGTGCTGGCTAAACTTTGTGGTTGCTTTACGCCAGTTACTAAAGCCTCCTACTGTAAATGAACTTGTCTTTCTGTCATTATGTCTTAAGCCCTTCTCTATGGCTTTGCAGCAGGTGAAGCAAAGAACGGTGTCTTTCTCCGTGACATAATGCACCCATTTCCACCGGGTAAACCAGCTTTTCTGAAATGACCGCTCGAAGGTCTCTGTCCCAATTTTCCTGGCAGGAAAACTTATGTCTGGTCGACACGGCTCATCAAACCCCAAAACGTTAGGTGTCGGGTCTAGCTTGTCAACTGCACCACCTGGTGTGTGGCCATGGCTAGCGTTAGCCACAGCTGAAGTGCTAGCTCCAGTTTCATCGGTGCTGCTGCTGCTCAGAGGCTGGTGCTCGTTGTTGGTGGTTGTAGACAAATGTCCTGCCCCTGCATCTTCTAATTCAATATTTTTAGCAGATTTAGCGTTGTTAGAGAGAAAAAATTCTGATATCCGTTTTTGCGCCATGTCAGTTACTTGTGTTGTTGTGTGTCACGTTAAAAGTAGCCGACTAAAAACTATCAACAAACTTTTTTTCCACATCTTTTTTATTTTTCTTCCCTGAAGCAAAATAATGTATTACATCGTTTTAAATGATCATTTGAATAATAATATAAAATATAATCTCAGGCACAATGAAATGAAATAAATATATATAATACAAATAAAATACATTTGCAGGCAGGGGTGCTCCGCTCCCCCTCCCTGCCGCTAGGGGGTGCTGCAGCGCCCTCAGCACCCCCCTTCCCGCGCCCCTGGATTCAATTGATAGACTCTACGTCAAAACAATTAGCTTTCATTGTTTCCAATGATAACGTCACCTTAAGTGGAGGAATGCAAACCTGTTTTCAAATGTAAGGTTTTGACTTTGTTTGACATTTCTCAGTAATAACACCCTCAGACACCCAATATCATTCATGCTATGCCATCAGTAATAACTCAGATGTTAAGGGGGTTGAAGCTTTTCCTCCCAAATCAGATATGCTTTGTTTTTCAACAAAGGTATACATTTCCTGCATAATATATGTTTCTCACAATTGTTTTTTTTTGCAAGCTGCACACAGGTGACACTGAGTCTTCTCGAGTAATAGATTATAAACTACACAATGCTTAAATAGACTCCAAAGTTATTATTTCATATGTGACATACGTAAGAAAAGGGAGGGAAGAGTCAATTATATTGAGTAATTGATTTTATATTGGAACATTTATTACTCAAACCTGTTTTATGGAAGAGGAAAAATATATATTTCTGATAAACTAATATTTTATCAAATGGTGAATTAATATAACATTTAGAATCATTGAGAAGGGGTTATATCCAGGGACTAGCTCACCTTTAAATGACAATAACATTTCTCTGCTTTGGACTGATGAGTATATGATTCTTGTATGTTAAATGACTAACACAAACCTTACATTTATGCATGTGCATGTGTCAGGAAGGCTCCCAAATCATTCTGAAGGGCCTATCCTATTTTTGTAATTAAATGATAATGTGCTAATCCATTACTTTGAGTTGTCTGCACTCAGGAAAACATCCCTATCAAGTGTTAACCCAATAACTAGGACAGCTCTGAAGGCCAAGGGTCAGAGAGAGAGGGTCACACTCTCCAGGGAACACAACTTGATGCTTATATATCGGACTATTGTGACTCGCTCTGCGGTTAAAACAGACGGTGCATGCATGCGGTTTTGCGGTAAGTGAAAATCGAGTACTTATTTATGTGTTAATGATTTTAATCGGCTACGTAATGAATGTTAAGGCTTGATTTAGTGTGTAAGCGAGTGGTAGCTACATCAGTGCTAACGATGCTAATCGTAGCCTACAAGTTAAAATCATAGACTGTATATATAAAGTTTAAACGAAATAGACAAGTGTTAAGCGTTAAGTGGGATAATACTGTAGAACAAACAGCTTCTGTTTGAGGTTGATAAAATAAGGTCATCCTTGTAACTTAGAGAGATATTTTATTATGTAGGTAGGAACTGTATGCATCGCTAAGCTTAATTTAAATTGGCTATGCTCAAGTACGTAGACAAGCTAACGTCGAAGTAGTGAAATCAACCTCACAATAAGATGTGTGTATATTACAATTATTAACGTCATATTTCAAGATGATTAGGTTAGATATTACAATATGGTTGGTTGAGCTGGAGTTCATTATTGAGCTTACACGTTAACGTCACAGTCATCTGCAGAACGAACCCAAACCTTGTTGTTTTTATTAATTGCATTACCAAATGGGTATCAAATAAACAGTAAGCATTGGTAACACAACTTCCAAAGTTACAGTAAAATAAAAGGACCCTGACTCGGACAATACACAATCCAACATGTTCAACAGAAGAGAATCAGTTATATTGTTTGTACACATGGTACTTTACATATATATCTGTTTGTTTAAGGTGTCCAGGTGATGCAGATAGGCTGGACCAGAGAGTGAGAGACAGAACTGGACTCCTCACAGCATTGAACTTCAGCTCAGGTACAAAGACTCTTTTTTTCATACTGTACAAAGAAACAAGAAAGATATTGGTTTAAATGAATGAAGTATTGACTTCATTCATTTAAACCAATATCCAATATTGATATAATACACTGATATGTATTCCATTAAACAATACTAAATACTAGATCACCTACACATCAGTTAAGTTGAGGGTTTTTTCCATGCAAAAAGTTACATTTTAGATATTTAGCAATATGACTTTGTCAGCTTTCTAATTTAATGTATTGAAGGCAAAGCTATTTAACACATAGTGAGAACTGCTACTATTTATCTCTCAATATTGTCTGTAAAACGTGGTAAAAGTTATACTTTCAGTGAGACAACAGAGCAAGCTTCTACAGTTGCACTACGTTTTGATAACAGTTAAATATTATTTTGATAATAAAATATATTTCAATGTTGATGAGCTTCATACTGTTCATTCATAATCTGATCGTCTTTGTAGCTCACTGTTGAAATAAACAAAAAACATTACAATTACAAAATAATTATATCTACAGCACCTAAACACACAAACACACCGCTTTCATAAATAACACACTTGTTCTGCAATAATATGTTTTATGTTTTCTGTCATTTTTGTTAGGAAAGGACATGCCTGAAAGACACGACATTTTCTCCTTCTCTGAGGGTCAAGAAGAACATCCAAGAGGAACATTAAAAGCTGATGCTATGAGATTTTAAGACCAGTACAGGACATTCACTAAGAAACTACTTTTATTGTGAAAACACAGTCAGCTGATCGAATGCACCTATTTCCACATCTATACTCCATCAGCTGATTATTTCTATTTGCCTTGCTTTATGAGCTTCACATCACTTGTGCCTTGTACTGCAGAGTTTGCAATGTCACAAATAAATGGGGCCAACCTTCAGTCAGATGTGAATGTGTAATACAATTTATTGAAATGTGAACCAAAAGTGAATCAAATGTTTTAAATAAAAAGCACATATGGACAGAAGATGTAAACCTATTAAATGTATAAGTAAACACATTTAGTAAAATAACATGACAGACTGTCACGATCTGTCCGTGTTATGTTTTGTCTGTCTGTTTCTGTCTTTAGTTTCCTGTTTTATTTTGTAAAGTGTTCACCCCCCGTTTCCTGCCTGTTGTAATCTGTCTGTGATTCCCTGTCAGTTTCCCTGGTGTGTCTAATTTACCCGATTGTGTTCACCTGGTGTTCCTGTGTTTTCTCCTCCCTCCTCACCTGTGTCTTGTTTGTGTGATTAGTCTTGTGTGTATTTAAGTTCTGGTTTTTCTGTCTGTCTTTGTCGGTTCGTCTTGTGTTATGACCTGGTCTGCGGTGAGTGTTCTGTTCTGTCTTTATGTTTATGTAGCCTTGAAATAAAGGAGTCATTTTGTCACTATAATCTGCATTTGGGTCCTACTTCCCACACACACCGTAACATTACGAACCGACCAAATATGGGCCCAGCAGATCCGTTTGAGCAGGAACTTTTGGATTTGACCTTTTCTTTGTCTGTCTGCGCTCATCGATGGATGGGAGCGTCCAGTGTTCGGCAGAAGAGGGCCGCTCTGGTAGAGGCGCACCGGTTGGCAGCAGAGAAACTATGTTTTGTGGAGTTCTTACCTGACTGGATTTTGGACTTCCTTGAAACATGTGATTCCCGGCCTGCTAGCCCCAGGCATGCTAACTCCATGTCTCCCAATTCCCAACCTGGCACCATACGCCTTGGTGGGTTCCGCCTGAAGTCAACCCGTGCTTCTGCCCCAGTTCCTGCTCCTGTCCAGGAGTTGTATTACGGAACTCGTCTGGCTTCGGGAGGTCCACGGAGTATTCAGGCGGCTGCTAAGAGGAGTCGTCGCAAGGCCAGGTTAGCCCGAGCCCCAGCAGCCATGTTTCCGGCTCCAGAACCTGCCCATGCAGCCATGGTCCCTGCACCAGAGCTTGCCCATACAGCCATGGTTCCGGCCCCAGTTCCAGCCATGGTTCTGGCTCCAGTACCGGCTCCAGTACCCCTGGTCCCGACTCCAGTTTCGGCTCCAGGACTGGCTTACCGGCCAACGCCAGCTCCCCGTGTCCTGTCGGCATACCGGCCGACGCCAGCACCCCGTGTCCTGTCGGCGTACCGGCCGACTCCAGCACCTCGTCTGCTGCTGGCTCCCCAGCCGACGCCAGCTCCTCGAGTCCTGTCAGCATACCGGCCAACACCAGCTCCCCAAGTCCTGTCGGCGTACCGGCCGACTCCAGCACCTCGTCTCTTGTTGGCTCCCCAGCCAACTCCAGCTCCCCGTGTCCTGTCGGCGTACCGGCCGACTCCAGCACCTCGTCTCTTGTTGGCTCCCCAGCCAACACCAGCTCCTCGTGTCCTGTCGGCGTACCGGCCGACTCCAGCACCCCGTGTTCTGTTGGCAAACCAACTCTCTCAAGTTTCCCCTCCAGACACTTCTCAAGTCCCCTCTCAAGTTCCTACCGGAGTCCCCTCTCAAGTCCCCTCTCAAGTCCCCTCTCAAGTTCCTACCGGAGTCCCCTCTCTAGTTTCCTCTCTAGTCTCCTCTCAAGCCCCCTCTCCAGTTCCCTCTCAAGTCTCCTCTCGAGCTACCTCTCGAGTCCCCTCTCGAGTCCCCTTTCAAGACACTTCTCAAGTCACCTCTCTAGTCCCTCCTCTGGTTCCTTCCCCAGTCCCCTCTCAAGTCCCCTCTCAAGTTCCTACCGGAGTTCCCTCTCTAGTTTCCTCTCTAGTTTCCTCTCTAGTCTCCTCTCGAGCCCCCTCTCGAGCTACCTCTCGAGTCCCCTTTCAAGACACTTCTCAAGTCCCCTCTCGAGTCTCCTCTCGAGTTCCCTCTCAAGTCACCTCTCGAGTCCCCTCTCGAAATTCCTCTCAAGTCCCCCCTCGAATTCCCTCTCTAGTCCCCTCTCGAATTCCCTCTCTAGTCTCCTCTCGAGTTCCCTCTCAAGCCCTCTCTCGAGTCTCCTCTCGAGTTCCCTCTCAAGACCCCTCTCAGGTCCCCTCTCGAATTCCCTCTCTAGTCTCCTCTCGAATTCCCTCTCTAGTCTCCTCTCGAGTTCCCTCTCCAGTCTCCTCTCGAGTTCCCTCTCCAGTCTCCTCTCAAGTCCCCTCTCAGGTCCCCTCTCGAATTCCCTCTCTAGTCTCCTCTCGAATTCCCTCTCTAGTCTCCTCTCGAGTTCCCTCTCGAGTCACCTCTCGAGTTCCTTCTCAAGTCAACTCTCGAGTCACCTCTCAAGTCAACTCTCAAGTGTCCTCTCGAGTCACCTCTCAAGTTTCCCCTCAGGTCTCCTCTCGAGTTCCCTCTCAAGTCCCCTCTCAGGTCCCCTCTCGAGTTACCTCTCGAGTCACCTCTCGAGTTCCTTCTCAAGTCAACTCTCCAGTGTCCTCTCGAGTCACCTCTCAAGTCAACTCTCCAGTGTCCTCTCGAGTCACCTCCCAAGTCAACTCTCCAGTGTCCTCTCGAGTCACCTCTCAAGTTTCCCCTCAGGTCTCCTCTCGAGTTCCCTCTCAGGTCCCCTCTCAGGTCCCCTCTCGAGTTACCTCTCGAGTCACCTCTCGAGTTCCTTCTCGAGTCCACTCTCCAGTTTCCTCTCAAGTTCCCTCTCAAGTCCTCTCTCGAGTCCCCACTCAAGCCCCATGTCTTGTCCAGTTGGAGGTCCCGCAGACTAGTCTTCTGCCGGGGGTCCTGCCAACCCCATGTCCTGTACCGTTGGAGGTTCCGCTGGGGGTCCTGCCAACCTCATGTCCTGTCCAGTTGGAGGTCCCGCAGACTAGTCTTCTGCCGGGGGTCCTGCCAACCCCATGTCCTGTCCAGTTGGAGGTCCCGCAGACTAGCCCTCTGCCGGGGGTCCTGCCAACCTCATGTCCTGTCCAGTTGGAGGTCCCGCAGACTAGCCCTCTGCCGGGGGTCCTGCCAACCCCATGTCTTGTCCAGTTGGAGGTCCCGCAGACTAGCCCTCTGCCGGGGGTCCTGCCAACCCCATGTCTTGTCCAGTTGGAGGTCCCGCAGACTAGTCTCCTGCCGGGGGTCCTGCCAACCCCATGTCCTGTCCAGTTGGAGGTCCCGCAGACTAGCCCTCTGCCGGGGGTCCTGCCAACCCCATGTCCTGTCCAGTTGGAGGTCCCGCAGACTAGCCCTCTGCCGGGGGTCCTGCCAACCCCATGTCTTGTCCAGTTGGAGGTCCCGCAGACTAGCCCTCTGCCGGGGGTCCTGCCAACCCCATGTCCTGTCCAGTTGGAGGTCCCGCAGACTAGCCCTCTGCCGGGGGTCCTGCCAACCCCATGTCTTGTCCAGTTGGAGGTCCCACAGACTAGTCTCCTGCCGGGGGTCCTGCCAACCCTTTGTCCTGTCCCGTTGGAGGCCCCGCCGACTACTCTCCTGCCGGGGGTCCTGCCAACCCCATGTCCTGTCCCGTTGGAGGTCCCGCCGACTACGCTCCTGCCGGGGGTCCTGCCAACCCTATGTCCTGTGCCGTTGGAGGTCCCGCCGTCTACTCTCCTGCCGGGGGTCCTGCCAATCCTATGTCCTGTGCTGTTGGAGGCCCCGCCGACTACTCTCCTGCCGGGGGTCCTGCCAACCCTGTGTCCTGTCCCGTTGGAGGCCCCGCCGACTACTCTCCTGCCGGGGGTCCTGCCAACCCTTTGTCCTGTCTCGTTGGAGGTCCCGTCGTCCACTCTCCTGCTGGGGGTCCTGCCAACTCCTGGTCCTCTTCCGTGGGGGATTCTGCCGAAGCCTGTCCCGCCGGCTCCGGTTCCTGTCCGGTCGACACCGGGTCCTGCCCGGCCTCCGGAGTTGTCTGGTCTTCGCCCTCATGCTCGGCCCCCTGAGTTCGCCCGCTGTGGCCTTCGCCCCACTATGGACTCTGCCTTGCCCCCGGGTCGTCCGCCCGAGTTCCCCACCATGGACTCTGCCTTGCCCCCGGGCCGTCCGCCCGAGACCCCCACCTTGGACTCTGCCTTGCCCCCGGGTCGTCCGCCCGAGTTCCTCACCTTGGACTCTGCCTTGCCCCCGGGCCGTCCGCCCGAGTTCCCCACTTTAGACTCTGCCTTGCCCCCGGGCCGTCCGCCCGAGACCCCCACCTTGGACTCTGCCTTGCCCCCGGGCCGTCCGCCCGAGTTCCCCACTTTAGACTCTGCCTTGCCCCCGGGCCGTCCGCCCGAGATCCCTGCCTGGTCCCCTACTGGGCTCCTGGGTGGTCAGCTTAGTCCCGTCCTCCGGACCCCCTCCACCCACCCTGCTGGACTGTGTGGGATTTTTGTTTTTGGGGTTTAGGGACGTCTGGGATCCGCCCCTTGAGGGGGGGGTTCTGTCACGATCTGTCCGTGTTATGTTTTGTCTGTCTGTTTCTGTCTTTAGTTTCCTGTTTTATTTTGTAAAGTGTTCACCCCCCGTTTCCTGCCTGTTGTAATCTGTCTGTGATTCCCTGTCAGTTTCCCTGGTGTGTCTAATTTACCCGATTGTGTTCACCTGGTGTTCCTGTGTTTTCTCCTCCCTCCTCACCTGTGTCTTGTTTGTGTGATTAGTCTTGTGTGTATTTAAGTTCTGGTTTTTCTGTCTGTCTTTGTCGGTTCGTCTTGTGTTATGACCTGGTCTGCGGTGAGTGTTCTGTTCTGTCTTTATGTTTATGTAGCCTTGAAATAAAGGAGTCATTTTGTCACTATAATCTGCATTTGGGTCCTACTTCCCACACACACCGTAACACAGACTAGGCTTGTGCAGTTGGTATCAGCTATGCCCAGCATGGGCTCCTCCATCAGGCCTGGTCCTCCTCGCTGAGGAAAGACCCTCAGTCCTCTCCAAACCAACAGAGAGGAAGTCCATCACACGGAGGTTTCTCCCTGAAGTCTCTGCAGCTCTCTGGACACCACGCTGTCTCAATTCGTACACACTGAATATGAGAGGGGGAAAATGAAAATAATAAATGCTTTAGACAATAAGAAATATAAAGTTGACTGTTGAGTTGCTCAGTTTTTTTAGATTGTCAATACTATTACTGTATAACTAATATCTCAGGTTAAGAGGCACATTCAAATAAAGATTGGTCTTTAAATACATGTTGTCTTTTGAATTGTTTGTCTAAAGTCAAGGATCTAGAACTGGTACTTAGTTTTAATGATACAGTCTGGTTATTATGCTGTTTGGAGGAGGCCTCACAGGTAAGAGCACGAACTAGCTACCATCACATGTACCTTAGCTTAACTTAAATGTATTAAAGGTGTAATTAAGTGATAACAAAATATAAATAACTAATGTCATGCAAACATATTAATATTTGCTTGATTCCAGTGTTGAATTTAGCACAATTGCATACAAACGTTAAGGGATTTTAAGATTCTGAAGTATTATGCTAAAAACTCAATAACTTAGATTATTATTTATAGTTTTGCTGAATAGTTTCATATCCGCTTACCTTAGAAACGTAAAATGCCACGACAGTGTGCAGATGGGGAGCATGTTAGCTTAGCTTGGTAGCTTCAGCTAGCTCTGGAACTTTCAGCTCGGTGGCAGCAGGTCCCGCCTGGGCTCCGCCTCTTTGCCCTTATTTGAAGCAGGCTGGAGTAGGAGGGAGTTGAAAAAACTGTAACGGACCCTGCCGTGTTATCTGATTACTATATGCCTTACATTCATAATTTCAGCGGGCGGGAGCGAGGGGGAGCGGCGCTGTGGAAGAGCAGAGTGGCACGTGAGAGGCGAGCTGTCATCTTCCCTTTACAACCTTCAAAAATGCCTGTAGCTAATGAGATTAAATATAACAATAAAAAATAACAAAATATACACAGCTAGATCAGATCGCGTTTTAGATGTGACATTAGAGTAGAGGGGAATTATTGAAACGGGATTTGTACACGGCATCCTCCGCTGCGAAAATGTTGGGCAGGGCTGAAAAGTGGGGGGGGGCAATGGCCCCCTGCCCCCCCCCCCCCCCCCGCTTCCGGCGCCCTTGCTCTGGGGACAGAAAGCTGACCAGTCCCTGAAGACCTGAGAGTTCTGGATGGTTCATAATTTAGCAGGAGGTCAGAAATGTATTTTGGGCCTAAACCATTCATTGCTTTATAAACCAGCAGCAGTATTTTGAAATCAATTCTTTGACACACTTGGAGTTTCAGGCTCTGCACTTTCCATCCTCACCTCATACCTCACAGACCGTACCTACAGGGTAACTTGGAGAGGGTCCGAGTCCGACCCTTGTCAATTAACTACAGGGGTCCCTCAGGGCTCTGTTCTTGGTCCCCTCCTCTTCTCCCTGTACACAAACTCGCTCGGATCAGTCATTAGCCTGCATGGTTTTTCATACCACTGCTACGCTGACGACACCCAATTAATTCTGTCCTTTCCCCACTCAGTGACCCAGGTCGTCGCACACATCTCTGCTTGTCTAGCTGACATCTCTCAGTGGATGTCTGCTCATCACCTCAAGCTCAACCTTGACAAGACTGAACTGCTTTTCCTTCCAGGAAAAGATTGTCCCACTCTTGACCTGAAAATCAACATCGGCACCTCTGTTGTTTCCCCGACTCAGACTGCAAGGAATCTGGGTGTGATCCTAGATAACAACCTGTCCTTCACTGCAAACATCGCTGCTACAACCCGTTGCTGCAGATACACGCTTTACAACATCAGGAAGATTCGTCCCCAGCTGACCCAGAAAGCCACGCAGGTTCTGGTCCAGGCTCTCGTCACCTCACGCCTAGACTACTGCAACTCCCTCCTGGCTGGTCTACCTGCATGTGCCATCCGACCTCTGCAGCTCATCCAGAATGCAGCGGCTCGTCTGGTCTTCAACCTTCCAAAATTTTCCCACACCACTCCGCTCCTCCGCTCCCTTCACTGGCTCCCGGTAACTGCTGGAATCCACTTCAAGACACTGGTATTTGCATACCATGCTGCGAATGGATCTGGCCCTTCCTACATCCAGGACATGGTTAAACTGTACACCCCAGCGCGTGCACGACGCTCTGCATCAGCCAAACGACTCGCTGCACCCTCGCTGCGAGGGGGACCCAAGTTCCCATCAGCAAAAACACGTGGGTTTGCTATCCTGGCTCCAAAATGGTGGAATGAGCTCCCCATTCACATCAGGACAGCAGAAAGCCTGCACATCTTCCGGCGCAGACTGAAAACTCATCTCTTTCGACTCCACCTCGAGCGATAGAATTACTAACAAAGAACTGCTAACAGAGCACTTATATACTAATAAAGGACTGGCTTATCTATAGCCAGTTGAGTAGCACTTGAAATGTATGGCTCTATGATACCTGATGTACTTATATGATTCTGTTTTCTTCAAGGTTGTGTCTTCCTGGTCGAATGTACTTATTGTAAGTCGCTTTGGATAAAAGCGTCAGCAAAATGCAATGTATTGTAATGTAATGTAATGTAACACAGGAAGCCAGTGTAAAGACTTCAGAACAGGAGTGATGTGATCCACTTTCTTAGTGTTGGTAAGGACTTGAGCAGCAGCGTTCTGAATCAGCTGCAGCTTTCTAATGGATTTTTTAGTGAGACCTGTAAAGACACCCTTACAGTAGTCAAGTATACTGAAGATAAAAGCATGGACAAGTTTTTCCAAATCCTGCTGTGACATTAGTCTTTTAATCCGAGATATGTTCTTTAGGTGATAGTAGGCTGATTTAGTAATTGTTTTAATGTGACTGTTGAAACTCAGGTCAGAGTCCATGACTACACCTAGATTTCTGGCTTTATCTGTTGTTTTGAACATTGCAGACTGAAGCTCAGCGCTAACTTTTATACGTTCTGCCTTGGCTCTAAAAACCATTACCTCAGTTTTATCTTTGTTTAATTGGAGAACGTTCTGACACATCCAGTCATTGATTTGTTCAATGCACTTACTCAGTGTTTGAATTGAAGCATAGTCTCCTGGTGAAATGGTTATATCAATGTGTGTGTCATCCGCATAGCTATGGTAACTTTTTTTGTTGTTTTTCATTATCTGAGCCAGTGGTAACATGTAGATGTTAAAGAGAAGAGGCCCCAAGATGGTGCCTTGAGGAACCCCAAATGTCACATTTGTCAACTCAGATGTGTATTTACCTATAGAAACAAAGTTGTTGCTGTCCTTTAAGTAGGATTCACACCAATTTAGAACTGTTGCCGAAAGTCCCACCCAGTTTTCCAGTCGGTCTAGTAATATGTTGTGGTCAACAGTTTCAAACGCTATGAGATATAAATATATGGGATATATACATGAGAACTAATAAAACTAACACTGAAGATCTGCCACTGTCTGTGTTTAAGTGGATGTCATTAAAGACCTTTACAAGAGCAGTCTCAGTGCTGGGGTTTGGACGAAAGCTTGACTGGAACACATCCAAACAGTTATTTAAATGCAAGAAATTACTCAACTGTTGAAAAACTACTTTTGCAATGATTTTACCTAGAAATGGGAGGTTTGATATGGGCCTGTAATTGTTCATTACTGAAGCATCTAGATTATTCTTTTTTAAGACCGGTTTAATGACTGCCATGTTTAGGGCCTGTGGAAAAACACCTAAGTGAAGAGATTTGTTAACTATATGAAGTAGATCTGAGGCCATGCAATGAAAAACATTTTTGAAAAATCCTGTTGGAATAATATCAAGCAGGATTTCAGAAGTTCAATAATGTCCTCTAGGTTTTTATCATTAATCTGATGGAATTGTGTCATGGTGTTTGAATTGATTTTAAGTGGACATAGGGACAACACATTTGCTGTACCTGATGCAGAGGCACTGACTGCTTGTCTAATTTTCTGAATTTTGTCAGTGAAGAAGGAAGCAAATTCATTGGAGGAACATTTTTGTGAACAGAAATAGAGCTCTCAAAGAAAACACAGGAATGATCAGAGAGTGCAACATCAGTTACCACAACCTTAGAGATATTCAGACCCTTTGTGATAATTAAGTCCAGAGTGTGCCCCTTATTGTGCGTGGGCTCCGTCACATGCTGAGTCAGTCCATAGTTATCAAGAACACAAAACAGCTCTTTAGCCCCTCTGTCAACATGGATGTTAAAATCACCAACAATGACTAGACGGTCAAAGTCAATACACACTATAGACAGCAGTTCAGTAAAGTCATCAAAAAAGCTTGCACAGTTTTTGGGTGGTCTATAGATATTTAGGAACAGAGCTCGAGAGGAACATTTCAGCTGAAGGGCCACATATTCCAACGAAGCAAAGTTCCCATAAGATGTCTTCCTGCATTGAAGGGAATCATTGAACAAAATAGCAACTCCACCTCCTTTCCTATGAATTCTTTCCTGACTCATAAAACTGAAGTAGGGAGGGGTTGATTCGATAAGAACAGCTGCACTGTTATTTTGTTCAATCCAAGTTTCTGTAAAAAACATTAGATGGAGATTGTGCTCAGTGATAAAATCATTGATTAAAAACGTTTTTCCTGCCAAAGACCTGACATTTAATAAAGCTAGTTTAAGTTCGTTAAATACGCTATCAGTCAGATTTTTTTATGACAAGCTGTGGCTGACATGGAATCACTGCTAAATTTGATAAACTCACACAAACGTTTGAGCGCTTCCTGTTTCTAAGCTGATTCACCGCTCTCAATCTATTACCTATCAACACAGCTACTGGCAGGCAGGGCCCCGGCATGTCCTGGAAAGAGTTGAGAGTGCCATACGCCCTTGAGCCTGGACCCAGGATCAGTTTGAGTTTGCTGCGTTTTGTACACACGCATTCTTATCAGGCTTCGGAGACCGCAGATGCTGTCTTGAAGATGGGGGAGGTGGTTGACATAGGCACGGTGATGAAGACGGGGGAAATGGTGCGCGTCTCGGCTTCGGTGATTGTGGTGGGCGTCGTTGAGGGGTGGGGGTAAAGGACATGCTGCCAACCCTGCGTATCGCCTTCATGCGGTCATTGATCTCCAGGAAGGACTTGGTGCCAGGCCTTTGTATCTCCTTCATGTGGTCGAACTCCAGGAGGGTGGGCGAGGGTGAAAGGGTGAACGGAGAGTAGAGAGAACTGGGGGGTGAAGGAAGAGTATACTCAAAGGTGATAGGGGGGGTGAAGGGCGGTGGAGACTCTTCCACTTGTGTCATAAGTCTCCCATAATCAAGACATTCCTCAGGCGGGTGCAGTGATACTTCTTCAAGGTTTTCTGCGATGTGTTGTGTCTTTCTCTTGTTTTGATTCCTCTTGTTGCTTGTCCTTGGCAGAGGGAACAGATCGATGACTCAGGCAGTTGAATATGTTAGAGATAAACAATTTCACTCCTGACTTGTTCAGGCAAACTCCATCTGCCTTAAAAAGATGTCTGCGGTCCCAGAAAAAGATAAAATTGTCAATAAAATGGACAGAATGGTCAGTACAGGCAGTTGAAAGCCATGTGTTCAGTGCAAACAATCTGCTGAATCTCTCCACTCCTCTTCTAACTGGAGGTAGAGGGCCACTGATGAACACCTCCTCATTTAGAGAGCTGACAGTTTCCAACAGACATTTAAAGTATTTTTTTAGCACTTCTGACTCTTGTTTCACAACATCATTTGTTCCAATGTGCAGTACCAAATTGTTCACAGGATTTTTCACAGGATGTTCAGCCCCAATATGCAGGATCTTCTCAGCCAAGTCAGAGACCATATCCTTGGGAAAACCGAGTACTTTGGTGTTGTTCTTACTACACAGACTTTTTACATCTCTTACAGCAGAATCACCCACAATCAGAGTTTCAGGCCCAGTCGTTAGCTTTCCCTCTAGCCTTTAACTTTTAGAGTAGCTATTGGTCCTTACCCTGCTGTGTGAAGAGGACAGGTTATCCAGGTCATCAGAAAGAGCTCTCCGGTTCTGGGTCAGCTTGGTGGTTTAGGAGGATTGTTTGTAGTTCTCCTGTTAGCAGCTGTTTCCTAGTATGAATAGGGGTTGAAGAGGCGCTCTTCCTGGGTGATAACAATGCAGGCCAGCCGGTCGCATCACAGATTTCAGAGCGCTGGGCTCTGCCTGTTATTCGTCCTCTCAAATCCCATGGAAATGATTTACTCTTAGGCTTTGCACCCAGAGAGTTCCAGGGAGGACTACCACTTGTAGATTTATTACCCAGTACACAGCCCTCCTGTTCCTTGGAATCCTTGTAGCTGCTAATTAGCTGTGAGTTAGCATGCCTTTGTCCATTATTTTTGCAACACTCGTAAAGTGGTGTCATTCCAACCTAGTCCATTCACTTCCACGTTAACTTCCAACCGTTGCATTTTTATTTCCAACACGGCCATCTTCTGTAGAAGTTTGTGGAAGTCATCTGTAGAGAACGGAGGCATTTTGCTGCTAACTAGCTTAAGCTAAATAGCATGCAGTACCAGGCTTTAGCTGTTGCTAGGCCACGCTACTATAAGACTGAGGTCGTCGTAAAAAATATTAAAATACGGCTGAAACCCTCCATTTATTTAAGAAAAATAACTGTCCCAGTGATAAGTTAATGTCCAGGAGCCGCTGCTCAAAGTTTTCAGAAAAGAAAAATAGGAAAATCAGTATAAAAAAGTAAGCAGAGGCAAGAGCAAACAGAAAAGCGTCTGCACTGCAAGACAGCAGGAAGAACACCCCCCTACCCCTCACACAGGACTGGTGAGGGGGGGGGGGGGGCTGTGGGTCAGTAGGTATCTGACCCCCCCTGGACATAGTGCACTTAGGTTTTCCCATGCTCCTTAGGGACACGGGACCCGGGAGAGCCTTCTCCACTATCGTCCATGCACACTCTACACGAGGTAAGCGTGTGTGCGGCTGTTCAGGGGCAGTGTGGCTGATCGATGTTGTAGGACGACAGGGCATTTATCCATCGGGGCTCCACCCACCGTGTGAAATAGAACGATAGGTTACGTATTGTAACCCTAGTTCTATAAGCGCAGGCGGGCCTAGGGGCCATGTCTTTCCTATGCCGCTCGCTGAAGAGGGTGTATGATGACAGTCAGGAGGCGTATATACTGTGGGCCTGCGCGCACATTCAGCTAGGCTTGCCGATTGGCCGGCTACATTGATACAACTTCAGTGTGTGAACACTCGCATATCATTGATGAGAGTAGTACCCATAGAATCCAGTAGAGGGCTCCGCCTGTGCTTATAGAATCGTTTAGTTTTTTACCGTGATAACGACATTCCCCCTCACTGCCCTTGTGTTTCTGCCTGCCTTCTCGATTATTCCTCGTGTGCCCTCGTTGTAATTGTATTACTTGTGAAATTCGGGTTTCTTCCTCGTTTAATTTAGCTGTTTAGTTTGAACGTCGCTGCTCCCCTTAGTTTTGCATTTGACCGTTTTTTTCATGTAATCTTTACTATAATTAAGCTCTAATTTGTACCATTGTACTGCTTTTGGGTTGTTTCCCCCCGCCCTTAGAAGTCCATTTATTGTCAAAATATTCATTGATTTATATTATTATATTATTATTATTATTATATTATTATTATTATTATTATAATATTATATATGGTTAGGATCTTCGATGGTGTTTATTAATGATGCTCAGCATTGCAGTAAAAGGACAAACTGTTTTAATTCCAACAGACTTTCTGAAACATCTACACTAACATCTGTGAATGCCAAAGACGCGTTATTATCTGATCCTGCTGCCGTGTCAATAAAACAATAACATTGAGTCATGATCCTTTGTTGGCTTTTCCTTCATGTCATTGTCACAGAACAGATTTGTTTGCTTCAACTTTCACTCTGGCAGTATTTGATGTGTTATTGGCTCCACATCTGTTCTTTTCTCACCCATGGCTGACAATTTTGTTTTCGCAGCCAGCTGATTATTAAAACACTGACTTCTGTGTGAAAGCAGCCATGTTGTTTTATGACGGAAGGAGCCAGTTTGTTTCTTCTCCTTCCTCCTCCTGTTTGAGTCTCCAGACAGAAAGAGATTGAGATTGTTTTTATTCCGCTGCGTCTGCCACTGGCTCAGACTGAAAAACCCTGAATGCTTCCTCTCTCTGTAGACCTTAGCTTTAAATAGCTTTCCTTTTCTGCTGCGGACATTCAAGACACACAGAAACAGCCCTGACCTCCTCCCTCTGCTGACAGACAATTTATTGGTTTAGCTCTTCAGCAGAAGTCAGAGCTCACAAGGAACATGAAGCAGCGTGATTAAACATTCAAACCATATTGAGATATTAGTGACGAGGTAACCTTTTCCAAAATGGAGAGCGAGTTGTGGAGGTTGCTCTTCCGGCTGTGTCTGCCTGCAGAGCTCCCTCCCCCACACAAAGAGCGCAGCGGCTGCAGAGGGTAGCAGCTTGGAAATGTTTTCCATGAGAAGTGACACTGTGGGGGAAGGGGGGGGGGGGGGGGGGAATTGCAGACCCTTCACTCAACTGCTGCAGACCTCATTAAAACCGGTTTTGTTGGTTCACCTCCGACATCCTGTCCGATCAAACATCCCCATCAGAACGGATGAAGCCCCTAAGAGAAAAGCACCTGGCTTTAACACCAATATGTTGTAGTGGCCAAACTGTGGAATTACATTCCATTACTTTACAGTTAGCTAACACTTTTACCCAATTGACTAATCCAAACACATTCAAACACCATCGGGAGCATTTGGGGTTCAGTATCTTGCCAAGGGACAATTCCACATTTTGACAGCAGGGCCTGGGGTATACGCGTAGCTATAGGTGGGCCAAAAGGCTGAACAACTATCTGGAAAATCTGTCACAGCAGCCAGTGAATGTAGCATATTATAAATTGTCTGACTTTCAATACTTTTTTATCTTTCAAAAATTGCACATATTAGGGTCAGTTTATTTTGAATGGCAGGTACCACTCACTCCCACCAATCCACGGGCGCGAGTGGCGCTCCGATTTTATCCAGTGAGCATGCGTAATGCATTGTTGTCCGGAATCAGTAGCCTTTTGGTAAACTAGCTTGACAAAATGGACATTATTTCAGTGTTCAACACTAAGCCCTGTCGACTCCTGCTGTGACCATCAAAGGTATTTGGACTGTAATAGTATATTTCATTATTAATTACAGGTTAAATGTTTATTCGGTAGTTATTGTTTTTGATAGTTTTGCAATTGGATTGGAATTGGATTTTACGCAATGTGTGTGTGTGTGTGCGTGTGCATGCCTGTGTGTGTTTATGTGGCCGCTGTTCCAGTAGCTAGATGTAATAAACGAGAATACGAATGTCAGTACCGCTCTGTGTATCCATGATTTATTTAGTTGGAATGCCAACTATCTGTTATTCTGCGCACGAAAAGTTTATTATTCCGCTGGAATTTTGCACCTCTTCTCCTCCTGCATTGAACATCGCAGAAACTCCGTTCAAACATCAAAACGTTCAGCTCGGTCAGGAATCGATGGCTATTACTTTTCTCATTCATAACTTTCATAATTCTAGAGATACATCCCATAATTCATCACATTTTTAACATTGAAGTCAATGGAGAAACTCTTCAGACTTGAAACATCTTCAAAATCTTCATGCGACTTCAACTGCTAACTGTTCCTTCATACTTTCACACAGAAACCTCATTCCAACTTTAAAATGTTACACATCTTTCTGACATTATTCTTGTAAAACAACTTTTAAATCTGTTTCTTACTTTTACAGATATTTAACATTGTTCAGACCTTGTTAAAGAGGTTTTCTTCAGATTTTAGGGCTGTCAGTCGATTAAAATATTTAATCGCGATTAATCGCATGATTGTCCATAGTTAATCGCGATTAATCGCAAATTAATCGCACATTTCTTATCTGTTCTAAATGTACCTTAGAGGGATATTTTTCAAGTTTTTAATAGTCTTAGTATCATATGAGTGGACAAATATGCTTTATGCAAATGTTTGTTTCATTTGAACAATGACAAATATTCTCATGAATATTCTCAACACAACAACCTCTGAACATTACAAATATCCGCCTCAATTCAACCTGGAACCTCTCTCATACAATGTGTGTGTGTGTCAGAGGCGGTTCTAGGGGGGGTCCAGTGCCCCCCTAACACTGACCTCTGACCCCCCTGTGGCCCCCCCTAACAATGAAAAGTTTTTTTTTTTTTGTATATTTTCTGGTACTCGGTTTGCCAAAAACGGCAGGATTTGTTGCTGTAATGTGAGATTGTGCAGACACCCTTATGTAAAGTAGAGATGTAACTGTTCATTGCCTTTATTTTTATATAAATATGGTGTTAGTGCAAACATTGCACTATAACTTAAGCTGAAGCTAACAGTAATAACTATAAGATCTATCTGAAATAAATAAGTGTACTGAAACAAATACCAATAACTGTATTGCATTGTTTTCTTATGCGCAATTACTTCATACTGTCTAGTTCTCTTTTTCGTCCTGCATTTATTGTGCCCCCCTCAGAAAAGAACTGGCCCCCCAGTGGCCACCCCAGTCAAATTGGTCTAGAACCACCACTGGTGTGTGTGTGTGTGTGTGTGTGTGTGTGTTTGTGTGTGTGTGTGTGTGTGTGTGTGTGTGTGTGTGTGTGTGTGTGTGTGTGTGTGTGTGTGTGTGTGTGTGTGTGTGTACTGTGATGGATCGTTGGAGCTATGTGCAACTCAAGGCATATGCTCGAACGGGAGCTGCCTGGACGCTGCAATCATGTTGCGCGCACTATCCGTGCCGAGTGTGCTGACTTTTCGTACTATGTCCCACTGTCTGGCTACCTGCATAAAGTCAAGTGCTCGGCGCAGTTGTCGGCAAAATGCCGCTCCTCTGTTTTCATTGAAACAGCTTCTTATATCCGTTAGCGCAGCTAGCTAGCACCAGATGCTAACAACAACAACAATACACGTAAGGTGTGCGCTTTCTCGCTCGCGCCGCACATACACCTCCCGGTCTTCCCAGGGCCAGCCGGTGAGCGTGAAAGTGTGGTCTGCCACAAGCGGGCGGCAGGAGCGGGGCTGTCAGCATCAGCTTGTAGATGGTATTTTAAACTCGATGCGCTGTGAAACTATGGGGCGGCCGAGGACAAAAAATACACATGCGTTAATCGCGTTAAAATAATTTGTGGCGTTAATTTTTTCTTTTAAAACTGCCATAATTCCCAAACCCTACATTCCTGAGACATAATTTTTCATGACAAATGTAGGAAAACATCTCGTAGCTTGGAAAATGACAAATAATTAAGCAAAAATAATTAAACAAAATGCCTCTTGAGGGCACGAAGTGACAAAAACATTCAACATTCCTCCATTAAAGCCCATTGTAATTTCAGGCTGATATTTCCTCACGGTAGCAGCCGCACACCTTTAGTTAAACTGCCAAAAAGGCCACATTATTGACCCGAAAGTACACAAAAATTACACTTCAGATACTCAACTTCCTTGACATGCTTCACGTTATGAAATTTCACAGATATCGTTTACGGTTCTTCCACAAAACATTCACATGTAAGAGGTTTATCTCTCATTCAGAACAATGGAAACCTGTGATCTCCGCACACCTTGTTAGCTCAAATATAAACACCTGTGTCATGGAACACGATGATGTCATCACTCCAACTGACATGCTCAGAGCAGCAGACTTCAGATAGCAGTGTGCTAACAATCCACCCGTGAAGACATCTTCGGGACAGTTTTGAGATTTCTTCAACACAATGCTCGCCTTGAAACACGGTTTTCTCATAACTTCAGTGAAAATACTCCAAACGCCCCAAAACTTCACAGGTTTGGTAACGATGCAGCCATCAACGCATCTAAGCGTATTATGGGGTGTCATCGAATGCCGTTGCCATGGCGACAGATCATTCGCCATCAAGTTAGTTCAGAAGTTTGCAGTTCAAATATTCTGCTGCTTTTCCAAGCCTTTTTACTTTCTTTTCTTCTCTCATCACACATTCAAGCCCCCAGTGTTCATGTATCATTTCAATCTAAATTCTTCACTTTCTTCTTACACATTACATTTCAGCATAGCAGTTTAGCGTCAGATTTTCAGCATAAAGCATTCCCACTAGCAATTTCTTCAGGAAATGCATTCTCTAGTTGTTGATGTTGTTGGCAGCTGTGTGTTTGTGCAGCCGTGCCATACTGTGCTGTTGTTGTGTGTCTGTAACATGACTTCCAATATATGTGCGGCTCGTCTGAATACACTTTTTTGCAATCAGCCAAGTATAGTTGGCTTAATGGTGGCTTATTTAGTGGGAATGCTGAATTCCAACTATCTGTTCTTCTACGCACGAAATTCTTTATTCTTATTATTCCGCCTGTTATTTTTGCCAGTCTCCTTCTCCCGCATTGAACATCGCATTACTTTTCCCATTCATAACTTTCATAATTAGTGCGAATGCTGTTTACAGTTTTGGGAACGATGCAGCCATCAACACATATAAGTGTATTAGTATTAGGAACACGATGATGTCATAACTCCAATTTACATGCTCAGAGCAGCAGACTTCAGATAATGGTTAATGGTCCTGCCCTCAACAGCTCTAAGTCAATTATGGGGTGTCATCATATGCCGTTTCCATGGAAGATCAAGAGAAGAGACAGAGGGCGATAGAAGACTGAGAGGGCGATCAAGAGAAGAGAGACAGGGCGATCAAGAGGAGAGGGCGATCAAGAGAAGAGAGAGAAGGCGATCAAGAGAAGATAGAGAGAGGGCGATCAAGAGAAGAGAGAGGGGGTGATAGAAGAGTGAGAGGGTGATCAGTTAGGGCTGATTAGATTCAGCCCCTAGTTTTGCTGATATAGGCTTAGTTTGTCGGGGGACATCTTACTTCTTCCTTCTCTCTGTCTATACCTGTGAACTCTCATGTTCCGATTAACCCAGCTTCCCCAAATGTCTTTCTTTTTGGTGTCTATATACGCCGGGATCCGGAGTCATGGATGATCCTGTTGCTGCGGTCCTGTGTCCTGGATCGCGAGCCCTGGATCTTAAGTCGTGGCTGTGGTCCTGGATCATAGGTCCTGGATGGATATCCTCGTGGATTCATCTTCCTATTATACACACATGCATTTCCAAACATTTGGACTACCTATGTTGCAAATGTATTATCTTTTCAATTTACACACGGCATCTATTGCACGTCTGTCCGTCCTGGGAGAGGGATCCCTCCTCTGTTGCTCTCCCTGAGGTTTCTCCCATTTTTCCCTTTAAACTGTGCGTTTTCTCTGGAAGTTTTTCCATGTACGATGTGAGGGTCTAAGGACCGAGGGTGTCGTATTGTCATACTGATATTCTGTACAAACTGTGAAGTCCACTGAGACAAATGTAACATTTGTGATATTGGGCTATATAAATAAACATTGATTGATTGATTGATCAAGAGAAGAGAGAGAGGGCGATCAAGAGAAGAGAGAGGGCGATCAAGAGAAGACCGCCTTTTTTTTTTTTTTTTTTAAGCGGACTCCTCCCCACTTTTGGCAGCACCCCCTGAGCAAAATGACTTCCCGCTGCTATGCGTAGCAATGGCAGGAACTGTTTCGATAGCGTTTTTGCTGAGCTTTTTGATTACAGAATTGAAAACATCGTTGCTTGCTTTAAAAGTAGCACAATTCATTATGTCAAACTTGGAAAGTATCCCTGCCCTAATGCCCAAGTAACTGGTAAGTGAATATGTTTTGCCGTTTGATGTCTGGACCGTTGCATAAAAAGGACCGCAGCTCCGTGTTGAGGGTTTCTGCCCCGTTGCTGTCAAACTCTGTTGGTTGTTTTTTTCAATCAGCCAGTCTTTAAATAGTTTCATAGCCCATAATGTGGTCCGTCTTTTCACCTTTCTTACTTCTCTGCTGTTTTCTTGTCCCTCGTCATATTCTTTTCTTCACTGGGGCCTCATCAGCCACTAACCATTCATCCAAATGACTGTGCTCTCCAAATATATTACAATTAATATTAAAATCATCCATGTTGCTCTCAGACGGTAGACAACGGAAAACTAAAGACAAGCACACAGTTTGAAAAGCAAACTGTCTATACAGTTAAATCGACCAGACCTTTTTCTGCAGATGTGAGTGTCCTTAACAACGGTCCATAAATCCTTGACAGCGGTCTGTACTACTGGATTAACAACGTGTCACGTGTTCAGAATCGAGTATTCAACTAAACCAGCCCTGGGGGGCGCCAGAGAGCTTCAGGGGAGGCGCAGCGTGAGAAAAAAATAACCAGAAACAGTGAAATCCAGCTAGTTAACTTCAGCTAACTTTATGCGAGCGACAACATGAATCGATTTTTTTGTGAAGTTACCTAAAGTGAAAGAGGAGACAGCATCTGTCAGAAAACGTCAGCTTTGTTTTGAAACAAAAGTTGTGGCTCATCGGACATTTATAAGAGAAAATCCCTAATGTCAGAGTGCAAGTGAATGCAGCACAAGACGCGAGCCGCCTTGTAATTCCTCCCCCGGCCCTGGCGCGAGCGCAGAAATGTGATTGGCGGCGATTTCATTTGAACGGGACGGCGCATTCGGACCCAAGTACACAAGGAATGAGGTATTTGCGGTCTACAATGACAGAGAAGAGACTGTCAAGTTTGGCTGTACTCAGCATTGAATCAAAATGCACTAAAGCTTTAGATCTTAATAAGTTTGTGAGGCGTTTTGCTGAACAAGATGGTAATCGCCGCATTCAGCTGTTATAAGCATGTCAACTTGATGCTCTGCTCACGGATGACTCAAGTTGAAGAAACAGTACTCAAGACTTTGACGTCCGCCGCAACTTTTTCAGCCTGCGTGTGGTTGACTTGTGGAATGATCTGCCAGAAAGCGTTGTCACATCCAAGACGGTTAACTGTCTCAAGTCCCGCCTTGACCATTACTGGTCAAACATCACCTTCACTTTGGACTATGTGACTGTTGCCAGCATCCATAGGATATAAAGAACAGTGATCTACTTATTATGAGCGACTAAAAGGCCTTAGGCCTATTACAGCCGTATCCTATTGATTGATGAGCATAAAAAACTGTTAAGATGATGACCTTACGTGTGTAAATATATTTTCTTCTTTGTGGGGGTCTGCCCCCAAAAAACTGTTTTAAGTCCTGAGAAAGTCAAATAAGACTGTGTAAAACTACACTGCCCAGCCAAAAAAAAGTAACCACTGTGATTTAACTAGGCCAGTAAGGGCATTCCACTGGATAATAATTCCCCTGCATTATAGCAATAACAACAATAATAATAATAATAATAATAGCAATAATAATTGGGAGGGGGGTGCGGCTGTTCTTATGTTCTCTGAGGGGAGGCTCACCTTCCCACACTTTGGTGTGAATGCGACCATACATTCTCAACAAGGCCATAGAGATACAGTATATTAGGACATGACATTGCATTTATATCTTTTTATTAGAGTTCCAAACATCTTTGGTTTGCCTGGAACTCGCAATGACTTAAACATTCTGTATTGGTTTGGTTTCTTCTTGTCTTTACCAGGATGTTGAAAAAAACGTTGCCTCTGTTGACAAAGGAATGAAAACCAGCAGCTTGGTCACAAGGATGTCTCTTCCACCTGAGAGAACATTTGCATTATTGGTGAGGTTAAAAATGTTTAAACTTTATGCAAATGCCTTCAACAGAAAGCACAAAGCATTAACTCCATGGAGGCACACAGGTAAGCGGCGGTCTTAGTGGAGCAGCATCCTATTTTCTAAACCTCCCCAAGGGATGCATTCTGCTAACTCCACTGAAAATCAACTCATAAAATCAACACATACTTCACCGGTGTGACCTGCCCTGAGGGAACACATGTACTGATAAACTTACAGTTTGCAGTGCAGCCTGCCATACACATTATGTATTGAATACCTACTGAATAGCTACAAATAGTCCAATATGATGATATTTAACATTATACCATTACATTTAAAGGTCACCTATTATGCAAAATCCACTTTCGCATGTATTTTATACATAATTATGTGTCTCCTCTGTGTTAAGAGATTCTGAAAGTGTCAGAAAAAAAGATTCTCTCTCTTTTTGTCCTGATCCATTTATATATAAAACCTGTCTGAAAATGAGCTCATCCGATTTGGCCACTTTGTGAGGTCACAATGTTATTTTGGGTTCTGCAATCATTAGCCAATAACCAACCAAGGTAATACCTGTCTCCTCCTAGAGCACCAATGTTTTTTTCCCCAACCAAACACATCCACAGAGGGGTGTGGCCAGCAGCAGTTAATTAGCATTTATAGCTGCAGACACTGAATCAGCACTCTTGAAACAGAGAGGTAAAGGACATGCTACAATGATCTGTTTTGTATTTCAGCCAAACACTTCAGAGACATGTTTTGTATATATATCTGAGACCCATGGGCTTCACTTCCACTTTTCAAAATCCTGTTTGTGTCCCCCCCCCCACCTTCAAATGTATTTATTATAATATAATATAAACTGACACAGCCTCTGTGTCAGTCAAACTCGACTCTGTGTGTGTGGCACAAGTCATTTGGTGCCACTATCCCCAACATCATCGATGTTTGTCTGAATTAATATGATAATATTAACAATCATATTATTCGTATCAGCTGTCAATCACTGTTATGATGCGGCGATTCGATTACCATTCTTTTCAGCAAAACACCTCACAAAGTGATTAAGATCCAAAGCTTTAGTACGTTTTGATTAAATGAGTACAGCCAAACTTGACAGTCTCTTCTCTGTCATTGTCAGGGTTGCCAACTTTGGGTACCTGGCTGGAGTGAGATTTTGATATCATGGGTTTAATTACACATATGCGCACTGTAAGGGAATAATTCTTCCTTACTCCTAAGATATTTAACCTTTCTGCCTGTTGACATTTACGACGAACCCTAAGTCTGTTATCTGTCTTAAGGAATGGGAAGTTTCAGCTATTGTTGACATTACCAGTTTTATGACCGGTCAACTCTCGGTCACAGAGCCAATGAGTCAGATAAGTGATTCAGTGTCTCCAGGTGTTCACGTATACCTTCCCCCAATATGTGGGTTGACTCTCTGTAAACTAGTTAAAGGGTCTACCAAGATGCGAGGCTGATCAGAATTGACATGACAACCCACCCGTGCAGTCAGAACCTTTTGCTGCTGTGACTTGTGATATGAATTCTCCGGCCGTATCCTTGTAATAAACTACCAGTGTTTGACATCAAAGCTCCAACTCTCCTCGTGTCTCTCTGAGTCCTGACTCTGCATTGCTGCAGAAGTTTCCCTTACATACCTTAGGGACCTGTGTGTCCACTGTGTGGACATTAACTACAGGTCGCGGTACTCCAAGTGTACAGGCATGCAGTTCGGCCCCAGGGCAAAATAAAAATAAGCTGGGGTGCTACATAGATACCCAGTGCAGGGGCCTTCCACGTGGAAAAAGACCCGGAGACTGACGAGCTTTCCCCGCAGAGTCCACCTTGTGGACATCATTGTCCGTGGTGTGTACAGAATAACATGTCCATATCACGGACATTAATACATAGAGTGGTGTCCATGAAATAGACATTGCAAATAAGTGTTTAAAACGTGCGGAAAACTGTTTGAAATGTCGGGAAAAGGGTTGTGAATACAGACCCAGAGCACAGGTGGTGCAGCACCTGACTTTTCAACCCCGGAATACGTGTTTGAAAGGGGGGGAAAAGTATTGTAAATAGAGGCTATCACAGGCTATGTCAGACATCCATGAAATACACCGGGAAAACCACCTATTTGTACCCGCTCAAAGAGCCCCAAACCACGGACGAAGCAGCTCCAGAATCTCTCCCTGATATGGGCAAACAGGCTGTCAGGTGCTGATGGAAAGCAGGCGGAAATTCATTGATTGTTTTACCCAGGAAGAAGGCTTTACAAGGCGGGTAAAGTGCTCCAGCATCTCTCCCTGACATGAGCAAACAGGCTATGTCAGACATCCATGAAATACACCGGGAAAACCACCTATTTGTACCCGCTCAAAGAGCCCCAAACCACGGACGAAGCAGCTCCAGAATCTCTCCCTGATATGGGCAAACAGGCTGTCAGGTGCTGATGGAAAGCAGGCGGAAATTCATTGATTGTTTTACCCAGGAAGAAGGCTTTACAAGGCGGGTAAAGTGCTCCAGCATCTCTCCCTGACATGAGCAAACAGGCTATGTCAGACATCCATGAAATACACCGGGAAAACCACCTATTTGTACCCGCTCAAAGAGCCCCAAACCACGGACGAAGCAGCTCCAGCATCTCTCCCTGACATGCACACTTCCATAACCTCGCGCACCTTGGGTCCCCGGGCCCCCGAACTTAAGCACTCCCCCACGGACTAAACCCAGATGATCACACCCTCAAGAACCTCGTGCCCCTGGGAACCTTAAAGGGGTGGATTTTGCGGTGCTCAACTGCCCGCCCACCAGCATCAATATTCGGCCTTATTCACAGCACCACTCACTCTCCTGTGGAGGATGTTATCATGCCCCTGGTTAGATATAAAGGGGTGGATTTTGCGGTGCTCAACTGCCCGCCCACCAGCATCAATATTCGGCCTTATTCACAGCACCACTCACCCTCCTGTGGAGGATGTTATCATGCCCCTGGTTATATATAAAGGGGTGGATTTTGCGGTGCTCAACTGCCCGCCCACCAGCATCAATATTCGGCCTTATTCACAGCACCACTCACCCTCCTGTGGAGGATGTTATCATGCCCCTGGTTATATATAAAGGGGTGGATTTTGCGGTGCTCAACTGCCCGCCCACCAGCATCAATATTCGGCCTTATTCACAGCACCACTCACCCTCCTGTGGAGGATGTTATCATGCCCCTGGTTATATATAAAGGGGTGGATTTTGCGGTGCTCAACTGCCCGCCCACCAGCATCAATATTCGGCCTTATTCACAGCACCACTCACCCTCCTGTGGAGGATGTTATCATGCCCCTGGTTATATATAAAGGGGTGGATTTTGCGGTGCTCAACTGCCCGCCCACCAGCATCAATATTCGGCCTTCTTCACCTGCCCTGCTGGAGGTTCACACCTTAACTTTTGTTTACCCTACTCTGCCTTACACATCCTCCAACACACTTGAGCACTCCTCACTCGGACTGAACCCCTCCATGCACACCACCAGAACCTCGTGCCCCTGGGGACCTTAAAGGGGAAAACACCCTTATTTTCAGCATATTGCTTTACCTTCCCTCTCACACTGCTCACTATTGCCACTTGTTCACTCCATTTATCCAGTACCAACTCAACTAGGGTGTAATAGTTTTAAAAAAATAGGACCAAGTAAGTTAAATAAATAAATTTTATTTACAGATTTATATACGATTATATACAATATACAATATACAATTTTCATTTCATTTAGACAAGTAAGTTAAATAAATACACTTTATTCACAGAATTATATACAATTATATACAATATACAATATACAATTACAAGTGTCCGAAAATAGTGCCTCGTAAGGCGGGTAAAGTCCCCTGACAACTCCCCTTGCATTCCTCCATAATTTAATTTCATAACATGTTAACATGAAGGGGCCAGAGTACAACAACACATTTCATATTTACAAGTTGATCATTGGCTTGTGCACTGGTAACATTGTCCGTATCGGGTGAAGTTGGTGCAGAGTCTGGCACCCTCTCTTCACCCAAATCGAATTCTTCGTCTGACGTCTCGGCATCGGGGGAGTCTTGGTAGGGAGTGGAGCTATGCTCCTCTCCAGAGCTGCCACTGTCAATGTCCCCCAAATTGTCTTCACTCCCCGATGATGCTGCTGCCGCTGCTTGCAGTGACTCTGTGAAGAGCAGCCTTATGTCCGCAGCCTCCTTCAAAGAAGGATTTTTTGCTTAGAATTTGTCTGCCGTAGCCGTGTTATGGCACATAAAGTCAGTCACTCGCTGGCGGTTGTCTATGTCTTGAAACCTCTTTGCGTTATCGGCATGGACTGTTTGGAGGTCGGTGAAATTAATGGAACCTTTTAGTCCCACATCAGCCCATGCCAACCTCAGGAAGTGGGCAAGGTTCCTCGACGGGTTCTTCCCCGCTGTGTATAGGAAGTAGCGGTTCTGGGTGCAGGTCAGCGTCCTCTTGATTTCCAGCCACCTCTTCATCCATCCGAATTCTTCTATGGTGAGGTACAGCTGCGCTTCACCAAACGCGTTGGCCGTCTTGTGGTTGCTTACCTGTTATGACAGAGGTAGAGAGCGTCAATACAAGTATCAATCATGCACAACATGTTTATCACTGCCAGAATAAACACATTTTGTAATAGCACTCACGTGGATGAGGTAGCCGAAGTCTGTGCCTGTTATCTCCGCCTTTCGGACCTCACAGTTGGTCATGTTGGAGTAGACCCCCGGCCGGTGGCCGTAAATACAGCTCCAGTGGAGGGTCATGTAACCATAGAGCAAGAGCCGGGTTGCGGTAGTGGGATTGCTGGCCATCAGGTTCAAGAGCTGAGGGATGCGATCTTTGGCCACAGTCAAACAAGTCATGATGTCTTTATGGCTCGGCAGGCCTTCCATTTTGTCCCGCTTCACCTGCATCTGATGGATGATCACCTTTTTCCTCAGGGACCTCAGGATGGCAGCAAGTTCGCGTTGGACGACAATCATGTAGTTTTGGTTGAGTCTGCTTCCCTTGCATGGTGTGGCTGCCATGTATTTCAGAAAGTGTGAAATGTTTTTGATGTAGAAGTCAGAGGTGGTGACCTGTAGGCTAGTATCAGGCTCCGGGACCAGCTGTTGGCAAAGGAAAACGCATCAGTACATCGTATTGCGTCAATGTGGAGAACACACACAATGATGCTGACATCATGGACAGTTTTTTGATGTTACTCACCCACGTATCCTCTTCAGATCCCTCAGAATGAGCCAGTCCGACTTGCGTTTGAAACCGTGTGCCATGAAGCTGAGGAAGGATTTCACTCTGCTTATTTTCGAGACTGCATTTTCTTGGAGCCTCACTGTTGGGTCGATGCCCTCATAATGCTCCCGGTAGCCTTGCAGATACTCCTCTGTGAAACATAACACAGTACTTTAATGACAACACATTGTGTATTACAGAAACTGCATTTGTGACACATCTAACACACTTACCCATTATGCATGGGAATGTTATATTCCGCATTATATTCCCCCGGCCCCTGCCGCAGAACCAGGGGGAATTTATGGGAGGGGAGGTTGATGAGGCCTCGGTATCTACGGATGCAGGTTCTGAGGAGCTGGATGCAGGTGTCTGAGAGGCAATGGGGGACTTGCTGCACGAGGGAATGGGGGAATAGCTGCACAAGGGAATGGGGGACTTGCTGAAGGATGGACCTTTGGACTTGGACTGCCTCGTTGGTGTCGCCTCTGTTCGGGGTCGTTTCCTTAGAAACACCCGCTCTTGTTCCTCCCCATACTCTTCATCAAAGCCATGCATGTTATCTGCTATCCTCTGGTCATCCCTCTGTCGCTTATGTTTTATCCTCTGCTGCAGCTTGAAGCGCAGGGATTTCACCTCAGCAGCATATCTGTCCCTCTGAGCCCTCATTGTGTTTGCCTCCATCCTCCATTCCTTACAGTCCGGGTTGTCACATTCAATCACTGGGGACAAGGGTGGAGGTTGTGAAAGGACCTCATCATCCTCAGTGTCCACATCCCAAGTGGTAATCATCGCTACTGTGGGGTTTGTCAGTCGGAGCGCTTGAAGGTCCTTCGTTGCCACTGTCATTTTGACTTTAATAACAGCCACACATAGCTCCTCCCGCGACAGCTCGACATGGTCCCGGTACAAGTGCCGGTCCAGCCTTGTCCCGGTATAGTTGCATCCTGCAATGATGCAGGGATGCAGCCTTATATTTGTACGTCCATTTGCCAAGAACAGGAGAATTCTTCTTTCAACCAAGTTACGCACACTATGGTTTCTGAGCAAATGCTTGCTCAGGGCACGGAAGGAATGGTTACAGATCGGACAACACAGCAACATCCTATCTGTATGCATGGGCATTTTGGTACCGGGAAGTGTACCCTGTAGAATGAGAGTGAAAAGACTCGAGAACGTTGCACTCAGCTAACTAGAAAGACCCTATCTCAAATCTATCCAGGTTATATTCAAAACGTTAATTTTTCATTTGCATCATCGTGCGAAAGGTGTCCCATTTAGGCACTCGTTAGGCGGGCAGAGATCCCTGTCATCTCTCGGCCTCTCCAGAAGAAGGGAAATACTATGTTGTCTTTTTTGGAGAACCATGAAAACCGGCCAAATGTATCCGAAAATAGTGCATCAGGTAGAATCCCCTCAAACTCTCCTTCCATTCCTCCAGAGACCAGTTCAAAAACTTAAAGTTTTGTAAGAACCATGATTGGGGTCCTCCAGGCAACAATTGTATCCGAGCCAAAGCACTCATGTAGCGGACGCTTTCCTCCATGATGTCAAACAGCCGTTTTAAAAAAAAATAGTGCCTCACATGCAGGTAAAGTCCCCTGACAACTCTCCTTGCATTCCTCCAGAGGCAGACAAAGTTTAAGTTAACTTTTGGAGGAACCATAGAAAAGGGTGAAAATGGATAAAATGTATCCGAAAATAGTGCCTCGTTATTCTGTGACATCTCCCCTTGCATTCCTCCAGAGGCAGAAAAAGTCAGAGTTAACTTTTGGTAGAACCAGAGGAAGGGGTGAAAATGGATAAAATGTATCCGAAAATAGTGCCTCGTTATTCTGTGACATCTCCCCTTGCATTCCTCCAGAGGCAGAAAAAGTCAGAGTTAACTTTTGGTAGAACCAGAGGAAGGGGTGAAAATGGATAAAATGTATCCCAAAATAGTGCCTCATTATTCCGTGACATCTCCCCTTGTATTCCTCCAGAGGCACTTTAACTTTGTTAAGAACCATGATTGGGGTCCTCCAGGCAACAATTGTATCCGAGCCAAGCACTCATGTAACGGACACATTCCTCCATGGTGTGAAACAGCCGGTTTTTTTCTAAGTGCTCTCAAAAACCGGGTTTCCGATTTCGTGCAGATGGTAGCTTGGAAAACATGAATAGATTTATTTGACGGGGGAAGGGAGGTCTCGAATCCCTTCTCCGGTGTAAATTGCGACGGGGCAGTGAAAATGTGTCCGGGGCTTCCGCCGGAAGCGCCGAAGACTTGAGCAGTTTTGAGCCCCTCCTCCGTTGGCACTCAGTCGTTTTTTCGAGAATTTTAGTGAATAAAAATGGATACATTGTACCCCAAAATAGTGTCTCTTAAGCCGGGTAAATGTACAGGAATCTGTCCATTACATGGACATAAACTCCCCATCAAATGTACATGAAATGGACAGGAACACAAGGGCATCAGAGTGCTTGCTGTCCCTGCTCTAAGCAGAGCTCCAGGGTCATGCACATGGCTTTATTACCCCGGAATGAGGGTGTGAAAGCTGGGTAAAGTGTTCCTGCACTGTTCCAGGCTGATTAAAATGTGTGAAAATGGATAAATTGTACCCCAAAATAGTGTCTCTTAAGCCGGGTAAAAGTTATGTGAATCTGTCCATTACATGGACATAAACTCCCCATCAAATGTACATGAAATGGACAGGAACACAAGGGCAGCAGAGTGCTTGCTGTCCCTGCTCTAAGCAGAGCTCCAGGGTCATGCACATGGCTTTATTACCCCGGAATGAGGGTGTGAAAGCTGGGTAAAGTGTTCCTGCACTGTTCCAGGCTGATTAAAATGTGTGAAAATGGATAAATTGTACCCCAAAATAGTGTCTCTTAAGCCGGGTAAAAGTTATGTGAATCTGTCCATTACATGGACATAAACTCCCCATCAAATGTACATGAAATGGACAGGAACACAAGGGCAGCAGAGTGCTTGCTGTCCCTGCTCTAAGCAGAGCTCCAGGGTCATGCACATGGCTTTATTACCCCGGAATGAGGGTGTGAAAGCTGGGTAAAGTGTTCCTGCACTGTTCCAGGCTGATTAAAATGTGTGAAAATGGATAAATTGTACCCCAAAATAGTGTCTCTTAAGCCGGGTAAAAGTTATGTGAATCTGTCCATTACATGGACATAAACTCCCCATCAAATGTACATGAAATGGACAGGAACACAAGGGCAGCAGAGTGCTTGCTGTCCCTGCTCTAAGCAGAGCTCCAGGGTCATGCACATGGCTTTATTACCCCGGAATGAGGGTGTGAAAGCTGGGTAAAGTGTTCCTGCACTGTTCCAGGCTGATTAAAATGTGTGAAAATGGATAAATTGTACCCCAAAATAGTGTCTCTTAAGCCGGGTAAAAGTTATGTGAATCTGTCCATTACATGGACATAAACTCCCCATCAAATGTACATGAAATGGACAGGAACACAAGGGCAGCAGAGTGCTTGCTGTCCCTGCTCTAAGCAGAGCTCCAGGGTTATGCACATGGCTTTATTACCCCGGAATGAGGGTGTGAAAGCTGGGTAAAGTGTTCCTGCACTGTTCCAGGCTGATTAAAATGTGTGAAAATGGATAAATTGTACCCCAAAACAGTGCCTCTTAAGCCGGGTAAAAGTTATGTGAATCTGTCCATTACATGGACATAAACTCCCCATCAAATGTACATGAAATGGACAGGAACACAAGGGCAGCAGAGTGCTTGCTGTCCCTGCTCTAAGCAGAGCTCCAGGGTCATGCACATGGCTTTATTACCCCGGAATGAGGGTGTGAAAGCTGGGTAAAGTGTTCCTGCACTGTTCCAGGCTGATTAAAATGTGTGAAAATGGATAAATTGTACCCCAAAATAGTGTCTCTTAAGCCGGGTAAAAGTTATGTGAATCTGTCCATTACATGGACATAAACTCCCCATCAAATGTACATGAAATGGACAGGAACACAAGGGCAGCAGAGTGCTTGCTGTCCCTGCTCTAAGCAGAGCTCCAGGGTCATGCACATGGCTTTATTACCCCGGAATGAGGGTGTGAAAGCTGGGTAAAGTGTTCCTGCACTGTTCCAGGCTGATTAAAATGTGTGAAAATGGACTTCCGGCTGAGTGATCGATGGAGTAAGACGCAACTTTTAGGAGCTCCTGCAATATGCTCTGAAATGTGATTACAGGCACATTATTTATGAGATAGTTCTTGGTGTAAGAGTATTTAACAGTTTATTCTCGACTTTTTGATGACCAAAATGCCTTTTAAAGGCAAAAGTACAAATAATTCGTCCGCCCCGTCTCAGAGGCCTGCTCCCCATGCTGCATCCTCGCCTCCGAGTGATCCCTCCTCCCTTCGCAGCGGAGCTGCGGGGCCCGCTGTCTCCCCCGATTTCAAGGAGGAGATGCTCGCTTCACTCCGTATTGAGATGGCGGCTGTTTTCAAAACTGAGCTCCATGAGGCCCTGAAGGACAACTTATCATCCATCAAGGCAGAGCTACAAACAGTGATGGCGGATTTAAGTGTCAGTATTACGAATATCAAGACTGATGTGAGTGCCCTGAAATCTACCGTAGCGGAAATGGAAACTTCGCTCTCGACCTGCACGGATGATATCTCTACAATGCAGGCTAAAGTGGAGCACCTGTCCGCTGAACTGGAGAGAGTGGATAATAAGTGCGAAGATCTCGAGGCCAGATCACGACGTAACAACGTAAGGATCGTGGGTGTACCGGAAGAAATAACCATCACTAACACAACTGCTGCTATTTCCACTCTGCTTAAAGAGGCTTTTAAGCTGGAGAAAGAGCCACTTCTGGACCGCGCCCACCGCACCCTCCAGCCGAAGCCGAGACCTGGCGAGCGCCCCCGCACCATAATTGCCCGACTTCACTACCATGCGGACTGTGCTGATATCTTGCGGAGAGCCAGAGTCCAACAACGGATCAAGATCGGTGACTTTGTCGTCTCCATATTCCCTGACCACACCTCGAGGACAGCCCGTGCCCGTGCTGCCTTCAATGACGTCCGCCGTCAGCTCCGTGAGATACCGGGGATACGTTTTGGTCTGCTTTACCCAGCGCGACTCCGCATTACCCATGGCGGTAACGAGAGGCAGTTTAATTCACCGGATGACGCCGAGACATTCATTAAGACACTGGTCAAGTAAGGGATCTCTTAACACACCATTATGAACACCTCTGGAACAATTATTTACTCTTTATTTTACTTAAATCCATACACCAAGTTCTCTGTATGTGGAAGTTGATCTGGTTATAAGTGCCTTGCTCTATATCAATCTCAAGTTTGCAGGAGCTTAACCTAAGTTTACCTAAGTTTAGCTTTCACTATTAGGTCACAAGCTGTTAGCCATAGGAATTTGACTCCTTGTGGAGTTAGCACTGGGTTCTCCATCGTTTGGGGATGGGGTCGATGTAAGTGCTATGGGATGGGTGGGAGGGGTTGGGATTGTTTACTGTGTGTTTTTTTATTTTATTTCATTTATTTTTTCTATTGCTTTGTTTCCCTCTATGTCTCTTTCGGGGTGGTGCTTCATAGTCAGTTGTCTCTTTATAGAAAGTCCTCAGTAAATGTCTACCAATACTAGCAATTTAGGAATCGCTCCTGGCTCACCAGTGAAGTTTGTAAGCTGGAACATTAAAGGTATGGGGAGCCCCTTGAAGAGATCCAGGGTATTTGCTCATCTGAAACGACTTAATGCAGACATAATGTTTCTACAAGAAACCCATATGCGCTCCACAGACCAGGTCAGGCTTAAGTGTCCATGGGTTTCTGAGGTGTTCCATTCAAACTTCAACTCTAAGTCCAGAGGGGTTGCCATTTTAATTGGCAAGTCTGTTAATTTCACATCTTCCAAGTGTATAGCTGATGACAATGGCAGATATTTAATTATCTCAGGCACGCTGTTTCATGTTCCTGTATTGTTAGTCAATATTTATGCCCCAAATTTTGATAACCCACACTTCATGAACAAGCTTTTTGAATGTCTTCCGTCACTGCATAATAACCTGCTTATATTTGGAGGGGATATGAACCTCGTTGTCGATCCCAGTCTAGATCGTTCTTCTCCTAAAACGCTGACCGCATCACTCATGTCAAAAACTCTTTCTGACTTCATGTCCAAGAACGGCTGCGTTGACCCCTGGAGATTCTATAACCCCCACATTAAGGAATATTCCTTCTTTTCTCATATGCACAAAGCCTTTTCTCGAATTGATTATTTCTTCATCGATGCCAAACTTATTACCAAAGTGTCGTCAGTTAAATATCATCCTATTGTAATTTCCGACCACGCTCCTCTTTCTCTGGATATTTGGATTTCACCGCAACCACGATACTCAACGCCGTGGAGGTTTAATACTTTGCTGTTGTCAGATGACAAATTTAATACATTTATTGCAACTTCAATTGATGATTTTATTACAAACAATCAAAACGACAATGAACCCATCTCTTGTTCTCTGCTGTGGGAATCATTAAAAGCCTACCTACGGGGCCAAATCATCTCTTATTCTGCGCAGTTAAATAAAACTCGTTCTGCCAAAATTAAAGATATATCGTGCAAGATAAAAAAAAATAGATCAGCAATTAGCCATTTGTCTCTCTCCCAATTTACACAAAGATCGAGTTGAATTACAGACGGAATTTGATCTCATAACAACTACTGATGCAGAGCACCTTCTTTTACGCTCACGTTCAACGTATTATGAGCATGGTGATAAGGCGAGCCGCCTTTTGGCCCACCAATTGCGTCGTCAGGCAGCCTCACGTATAATCCTCCAGATAAAAGATTCATCAGGCACGTTGCATACCGATCCTAGTACCATTAACTCAGTCTTTGGCTCATTTTATTCTTCTCTATACAAGTCTGAATCGCCATCTGACACTTCTGAGATGGGCGCTTTCTTTGACAATCTCAATTTCCCTACTATAGGTCCTGGTGTTTCAAAAGAACTTGATTCTCCATTAACCTCAGATGAGATCTCCCTCGCTATAAATAACATGCAAAATAAAAAAGCTCCTGGCCCTGATGGATTCCCAGTAGAATTTTTTAAAAGATTTAAATCTAAATTGGCCCCATTAATACACTCGGTGTATAAGGAATCTCTGCGGAATGGTTCTCTTCCTCCCACTTTAAGACAAGCCTCCATAAGTCTGCTTTTAAAAAAAGACAAAGATCCGGATCTCTGCAGCTCTTATAGGCCACTTTCCTTAATAAATGTGGATGCGAAAATACTTGCTAAGGCTTTGGCACGTCGATTAGAAAATATTCTCCCAACCATAGTTTCTGAAGAACAAACAGGATTTATAAAGGGACGTCAACTATTTTACAATGTCCGCACCCTTTTAAATATTATCTACTCCAAAAACACCGCTACGACCCCTGAAGTATTGATCTCACTTGATGCAGAAAAAGCATTCGATAGGGTTGAGTGGGACTATTTACTTACTGTACTGAGTAAATTTGGGCTAGGTGATATATTTATTTCATGGATACGCCTTCTTTATACATCCCCACAGGCTAGTGTTTCCACTAATGGCGTTCAATCTCCTTATTTTACTTTATCCAGAGGAACCCGTCAGGGATGTCCACTATCTCCTTTGCTTTTTGCGTTAGCCATAGAGCCTTTGTCAATATATCTGAGGACCTCAACCACTTTCACTGGGATATCGCGGCTGGGGATGGAATTTAAATTGTCCCTGTACGCGGATGATTTATTGTTGTATGTCTCAAGCCCCAGTAACTCTATACCAGCAATTTTATCTTTTCTTACGAAATTTGGTTCATTCTCAGGTTACAAAGTGAATATTTCCAAAAGTGAATGTTATCCTGTTAACGCTCTGGCATCACAATTGAACCAGTCCGATGTCCCCTTCAGATTGAGCCCCTCTGGCTTTAAGTATCTAGGAATCAATGTAACAAGAACACTAAGTTCCCTTTTCGCTGCCAATATCTCCCCTTTGATGTCTAAAATCAAGTCAGACCTTCAAAGATGGAAGAGTTTACCTCTGTCGCTTATAGGTATAATTAACACTGTTAAAATGAACATTCTTCCTAAGTACCTATTTATTTTCCAATGTCTCCCTCTATTCCTACCTAAACAATTTTTTAAGACTCTTGATCAGGTTATTTCTGGCTTTTTATGGAATGGAAAGGCACCCAGAATAAGCAAATCTATTCTTCAAAGATGTAGACTTAACGCTGGACTGTCTCTCCCGAACTTCCAATTATATTATTGGGCTTCACACATACACAAGATTTCATTTTGGTCAAAATCAGTGCATCCTCCGTGGTCTAGATTTTGTGGCACAGTCTTGTGGCTCATCCTCCGCTATGGCACTACTTACCTCTCCCATTCCCACCAACCTCTCTGGACATACAAATAATCCTGTTGTGAGTTCTACTCTTAAAATATGGTACCAATTTAGGAGGCATTTTAAGTTTACTTCTGCATCCACTTTAGCTCCTTTATTGGGAAACCATTTATTCGGACCTGCCTTATCTGACCCCACTTTCTCTGTATGGCATGAGAAGGGCCTGAGGACTTTTAGAGAGCTTTATAAGGATAATACCTTTCGTAGTTTTACTGATATATCAAGGGAATTTGAACTCCCAACATCTCACCTTTTTCGTTATTTCCAAATTAGACACTGTACCAAATCCCTGTTTCCATCCTTTCCCTCTCTACCCCCTAATCAAATATGGGATGAGTTTCTTTGTTCCGATCCCCTTCAAAAGTCACTTATTTCAAAAATATATAACAAACTCCTCACCGATGACAGCTCACACACCACTAAAATCAAGGCTGCCTGGGAGGCTGAGCTAGGTGTGAACTTGGGTGATCACTGGTGGGACACTGCTCTTAACAGGATTCATACGAGTTCATCCTGTGCTCGTCTCACTCTCATACAGTTCAAGGTGCTGTACAGGGTTCATTTCTCAAAGGCACGATTGTCACAAATATATCCCACTGTTATTGACATCTGTGACAAATGTCAAGCCTCTCCCTGCAACCTATCCCATATGTTCTTCTCCTGCCCATTAGTGTTTTCCTTTTGGCAGAAGTTTTTTGAGGATATCTCAAAAATACTCTCACTCACTGTGAAAGTCTGTCCCCATATTGCCATATTTGGGTGCCCAGAAGATTACAACAGATACAGCTCGGGGCAATTAGATATTTTGGCATTTACTTCGTTATTGGCAAGACGACTTCTTCTTCTTCACTGGAAATCCAAAAAAGCTCCTTCCAATGCTAAGTGGCGCAGCGATGTCATGTCTTTTCTAAAATTGGAGAAAATTAAGTATTCATTAAGAGGCAGAACCTCTATGTTTTACACTAAGTGGCAACCCTTCTTAACCTTCTTCCAATCTCTTGCATTTTTGGTTACTGATTGATGGACACCCCCCCCCCCCCCCTTCCTCTTTATTACGTATTTATGTATTTGTCTTTGTATTGTTTTAGTATTATTATTTTATTATTATTATTGCTATTATTATCTTGTTTAGTTCAGTCGGTACACTACTCCCTTACATTTGGCTATCTGGTCTGTTTGAGTCCCTGTCAATGTACCAAATGTCTTTTTTATGTGTCTTCAATAAAAATATATATAAAAAAAAAAAAAAATTTGTGAAAATGGATAAATTGTACCCCAAAATAGTGTCTCTTAAGCCGGGTAAAAGTTATGTGAATCTGTCCATTACATGGACATAAACTCCCCATCAAATGTACATGAAATGGACAGGAACACAAGGGCAGCAGAGTGCTTGCTGTCCCTGCTCTAAGCAGAGCTCCAGGGTCATGCACATGGCTTTATTACCCCGGAATGAGGGTGTGAAAGCTGGGTAAAGTGTTCCTGCACTGTTCCAGGCTGATTAAAATGTGTGAAAATGGATAAATTGTACCCCAAAATAGTGTCTCTTAAGCCGGGTAAAAGTTATGTGAATCTGTCCATTACATGGACATAAACTCCCCATCAAATGTACATGAAATGGACAGGAACACAAGGGCAGCAGAGTGCTTGCTGTCCCTGCTCTAAGCAGAGCTCCAGGGTCATGCACATGGCTTTATTACCCCGGAATGAGGGTGTGAAAGCTGGGTAAAGTGTTCCTGCACTGTTCCAGGCTGATTAAAATGTGTGAAAATGGATAAATTGTACCCCAAAATAGTGTCTCTTAAGCCGGGTAAAAGTTATGTGAATCTGTCCATTACATGGACATAAACTCCCCATCAAATGTACATGAAATGGACAGGAACACAAGGGCAGCAGAGTGCTTGCTGTCCCTGCTCTAAGCAGAGCTCCAGGGTCATGCACATGGCTTTATTACCCCGGAATGAGGGTGTGAAAGCTGGGTAAAGTGTTCCTGCACTGTTCCAGGCTGATTAAAATGTGTGAAAATGGATAAATTGTACCCCAAAACAGTGTCTCTTAAGCCGGGTAAAAGTTATGTGAATCTGTCCATTACATGGACATAAACTCCCCATCAAATGTACATGAAATGGACAGGAACACAAGGGCAGCAGAGTGCTTGCTGTCCCTGCTCTAAGCAGAGCTCCAGGGTCATGCACATGGCTTTATTACCCCGGAATGAGGGTGTGAAAGCTGGTTAAAGTGTTCCTGCACTGTTCCAGGCTGATTAAAATGTGTGAAAATGGATAAATTGTACCCCAAAATAGTGTCTCTTAAGCCGGGTAAAAGTTATGTGAATCTGTCCATTACATGGACATAAACTCCCCATCAAATGTACATGAAATGGACAGGAACACAAGGGCAGCAGAGTGCTTGCTGTCCCTGCTCTAAGCAGAGCTCCAGGGTCATGCACATGGCTTTATTACCCCGGAATGAGGGTGTGAAAGCTGGGTAAAGTGTTCCTGCACTGTTCCAGGCTGATTAAAATGTGTGAAAATGGATAAATTGTACCCCAAAACAGTGTCTCTTAAGCCGGGTAAAAGTTATGTGAATCTGTCCATTACATGGACATAAACTCCCCATCAAATGTACATGAAATGGACAGGAACACAAGGGCAGCAGAGTGCTTGCTGTCCCTGCTCTAAGCAGAGCTCCAGGGTCATGCACATGGCTTTATTACCCCGGAATGAGGGTGTGAAAGCTGGGTAAAGTGTTCCTGCACTGTTCCAGGCTGATTAAAATGTGTGAAAATGGATAAATTGTACCCCAAAATAGTGTCTCTTAAGCCGGGTAAAAGTTATGTGAATCTGTCCATTACATGGACATAAACTCCCCATCAAATGTACATGAAATGGACAGGAACACAAGGGCAGCAGAGTGCTTGCTGTCCCTGCTCTAAGCAGAGCTCCAGGGTCATGCACATGGCTTTATTACCCCGGAATGAGGGTGTGAAAGCTGGGTAAAGTGTTCCTGCACTGTTCCAGGCTGATTAAAATGTGTGAAAATGGATAAATTGTACCCCAAAATAGTGTCTCTTAAGCCGGGTAAAAGTTATGTGAATCTGTCCATTACATGGACATAAACTCCCCATCAAATGTACATGAAATGGACAGGAACACAAGGGCAGCAGAGTGCTTGCTGTCCCTGCTCTAAGCAGAGCTCCAGGGTCATGCACATGGCTTTATTACCCCGGAATGAGGGTGTGAAAGCTGGGTAAAGTGTTCCTGCACTGTTCCAGGCTGATTAAAATGTGTGAAAATGGATAAATTGTACCCCAAAATAGTGTCTCTTAAGCCGGGTAAAAGTTATGTGAATCTGTCCATTACATGGACATAAACTCCCCATCAAATGTACATGAAATGGACAGGAACACAAGGGCAGCAGAGTGCTTGCTGTCCCTGCTCTAAGCAGAGCTCCAGGGTCATGCACATGGCTTTATTACCCCGGAATGAGGGTGTGAAAGCTGGGTAAAGTGTTCCTGCACTGTTCCAGGCTGATTAAAATGTGTGAAAATGGATAAATTGTACCCCAAAATAGTGTCTCTTAAGCCGGGTAAAAGTTATGTGAATATGGGGTGAAGTATATGGACACTTGAGCACCAGCAAGACCCCCACCTCCATAACCTTGTGCACCAGGCGAACCTGTGTACCCACACTTAAGCACTCCCCCACGGACTACACCAAGAGGGAACACCGGTCAGAAGGTCGTGCCCCTGGTTATCTGAATTACATTAAAACTGTTATGCATTGAGGATTTTAGTCCGAGACGAGTGCTTAAAATTTGTCCTGCCGGTGGCAGGGACTTTGCATTATAAGTGGACGTACATTTCCATTGGGCGGACATTTGTACATTTGAAGGACAAATCCCATGTTAACTCCTTTCCCTTACACGTACTAAATGACTGCTATCGTGTCAGCAGCGGGACCTTAGCATATATATAGCATATATATACAATACAGTATATACAATTACACAATATTGGACGCAGACTATAAAGGGCACAAAGTTTAATTCACTAATGAAAGTCAAACATGTTTGTTCCACTGTCGCGATAAGCAATTAATTGACTTATCGTACGATAAATAAAAATGAACTTGATAAATTGCCATTTACATGAGGATGTGACTAGCAGTTTGAAAGGATGTACTTGAATTATTATTATATATTATCATTATGTCAGTGGTCTAAAATGGTCATAAAATGGTGCCGACAATATTATCGTTTATCGCAATAATTTCCGGGTAAAATACGGGTCGGGGATTGACCAACCGGCTCCCACTGCTCTGCTGTCTGTTAACTATGGGCATAGATATGTCTCATAATTATTTGTGTGAACATAAAAATAATTTGTGTGTAAATATGTGATTTGTAAATGTAAAACACCATCCACAAATGCATTTAAAAGATTTGCAAACTCACAAATAAATTTACAAATGTAAAACGGATCTGCAAATAAGCTAAATATTTTCACAAATAAAAAAAGGATCTGTGAATATCTCTTTAACATTTACAACTTTCAATCAGGCATTTGTGAATCCATTTTTTATTTGTCGACCAAAAATGCGATGCGGGTCTCAAATCTCTGCTCGTGGATCTCACATTTCTGCTTGTGGATCGTACCAAAATTATTTGGTACGGGCCCTTCGGTTCGGTACACGTGTGTACCAAAGTGTATCGAACTAATATCACGTTAAACGTAAACAATTGAGAACGTGAACAACTTTTTGGAAGTAATCTCAGGTGCTGCGTCGCAGCATTCAGAGTAATTTGCTCACATTGGGTTCAACCCGTCATAGAGCGACCAAAGTCATTTAATTGGACGAGAGGCATACTATGAGAACTGGTCACAGGGATGCGTTCAAATGTAGTCAGTAATTTGAGGAACTGTCGAAATGGCGAACGCAGATAAAGTTGAGCTCGAAAATCCTCCAGCATCATTGAAGTCTCCGATTTGGGAACATTTTGCTTTCTTAGTTACGTACAATGATGACGGACAAAGACAGGTGGACCGAACCAAAGCTGTGTGTCGGCATTGTTCAACTAAGATTGGTTACGCGGCTGGCAATACATCAAACTTGCACACTCATTTGAAAAGGCATCACCCGAACGTGAATATCATCGGTGTTGAAGTATAAGTTGAGTCATGACAACTGGCGACATTCTATTACTTTCGTGATAGGAATCCAGGGCGTGTACATTGAGGACCCATTGTTGACTTACCAGGAAATAAACATGTCGATCGCCTCGTTTGTCGTTTACGTTCATCTTTTGCTATATCTGCCTTCCTACGATCATTTTGCTGCTATCATTCATTCAGTACTCATATGTGAGGTTGTGGGTGAGAGGTCGATATCGTGACGCTTACAGGGAGGTATCGAACATTACAAAGTAGGTGACTGTGTGGATGCCTGTTCAAAACATTGCAAACTTGAATAAATCATTTAAATTATATATTTGTGTCCGACTTTTCACTGATGTATAGTAGCTTTGATAGCTGTCCATACCTTCAGACAGCCTAAAAGTAAAACACAAGTTGTTTATTCACAGCCCGAATGCTCATCGACATTACTTAACAATAAAACAAAAGGGTGAGTGATTTGTCTGCTCTCTCTGTGGCTCCGTCATGTCTCCTGATCCAAGGAGATGGCAGCTTAGCTGTTTTGCGCCCTATACGGGTCTTTTATGCCCAATGTTATCACAAGCTTTTAGACTGTTGGAGCACCACCCAATGGCGGTGGTGGAAGGTTCACCTCTGCTCCGCGCCGTCCCTTGATGAGTGGTCTGCTATTACATTACATTACATTTAGCTGACGCTTTTATCCAAAGCGCCTTACAATAAGTACATTCGACTAGGAAGACACAACCTTGAAGAAAACAGAATCATATAAGTACATCAGGTATCATAGAGCCAAACATTTCAAGTGCTACTCAACTGGCTATAGATAAGCCAGTCCTTTATTAGTATATAAGTGCTTTGTTAGTAATTCTATCGCTCGAAGCGGAGTCGAAAGAGATGAGGTTTCAGTCTGCGCCGGAAGATGTGCAGGCTTTCTGCTGTCCTGATGTCAATGGGGAGCTCATTCCACCATTTTGGAGCCAGGATAGCAAACCCACGTGTTTTTGCTGATGGGAACTTGAGCGTAGTGCACGCGCTGGGGTGTACAGTTTAACCATGTCCTGGATGTAGGAAGGGCCAGATCCATTCGCAGCCCTGAGGGACCCCTGTAGTTAATTGACAAGGGTCGGACTCGGACCCTCTCCAAGTTACCCTGTAGGTACGGTCTTTGAGGTATGAGGTGAGGAGGGACAGTGCAGAGCCTGAAACTCCAAGTTCTTGGAGAGTGCGAAGGAGGATCTGATGGTCTGGGTGTATGGGAGAAGGAATATGCTGTGGAGAGAGCTGCTGGGGTGGATGTGTTGGATGGAGTAATCCAGGTCTCAGTGAGAGCAAGGAAATCCAGGGACTGCAGGGAGGCGTAGCCAGAGATGAAGTCAGCCTTAGGAACAGCTGACTGGCAGTTCCACAGGCCACCTGAAACTAGATGTTGGATGTCAGTGGAGCATGTGGGATAGACGAGAGCATGCCGGTTATATCGATTACGAGATACACGGGGCCAGTGATAATTGCGAGAGGACACATGAACAGGAATGGAGAAAATACACATGATTATAGCATAAGGGGCTAAACAACAAAATGAAATAAAACACCAGCGATACTTAGCTCAATCAAAGTAGGATTTGCCTCCTCTTTGCCACCCTCGTGACTCCAGCAGGACTCCAATGTCTTTGTCAGTCTTACTCCAGCAGGACTCCAATGTCTGACGCTGAAGCTGACGCTCCAGGAACTAGCTACCTAAAATGGAGCCTGATTGCTGAGTTCTCACAGCTGTGGGGCCACGCCCCTCTAATTAGTTACATCTCTACAGCTGATGGGCGACAGCAGAGTGGCCCTGCCTATATTGTAATGCGGCTTGAGTGCCGACTGAGACCTGTGTTACAGGATCACTTGAGCAGATCTGAGATTTAAAATCTCTCAAAAGCGCCATTTTAGCTACAATAACTGCAGAACAATTATACAGAGTAGAATAAATGAAACAGAGAAGTCTAATTAAACAAGAATATAACTTACAGTGGTTGCTGCGTCAACAGGTAGTGTCGTCACCCGGTCGAGATGCACACTGAGTTCTTCAGATTTTAAATGCGGTATTTGAGTGCTTTTTAGCTGGAAGATGACTAAGTCACGCTGTTGTACTTCACGCAATCAGCAGAGTGGCCCTGCCTATATTGTAATGCAGGCTTGAGTGCCCGACTGAGACCTGTGTTACAGGATCACTTGAGCAGATCTGAGATTTAAAATCTCTCAAAAGCGCAGTTTTAGCTACAATAACTGCAGAACAATTATACAGAGTAGAATAAATGAAACAGAGAAGTCGAATTAAACAAGAATATAACTTACAGAGGTTGCTGCGTCAACAGGTAGTGTCGTCACCCGGTCGAGATGCACACTGCTATAAGAAGAAGGACTCAGACACCGAGATATGAGATAAGCAATAAGCTGAGTTTACTGGTAAAAGGTACACAAAACAGTACAGAAATACGTACAAAATACAGAGTACCCCGGACTCAAGTTCTACCACTGTGCGATATACGTATCACTACAGCTAGCCAGAACAAGAGTGTCCAGTATTGAAATGTTACAGTATTTGTGGAGAAAACTTCTGTAGCAGCAATGCAGAGCCAAGGCTCAGGAAAGGATGGAAGCAGGAGCGGCTTTAGTCAAACACTGATATTTATTGACAGTATAATACGGCCGGAGAGATCACAGAGCATTTCACACGTTACATGTGAACTACCAAGCCACTCTGAAGCCACAGCGCAGAAACACATTTCCCTTACAACCCCAAAAGCCCGCTCCTCCCATCTTAATCCTTACCAGACCTTGGGACAAAGACCCATCTGTATTCCCAACTCAAATGAACCAAACCCCTCACCCACAGGAAGGCAGAGAACTTCTTGACCTGTGTCCTACTCACAAAGCATATGTTTCTAATTTGACAGTTTCTCAGAAAAGCTAAGAAACTCAAGACACAAAGAGATCGGATTAAAATATTCCCTAACAGTTTCACTCTTTTTATCAATTTATGATAACCAATTAACATTAGTCTAAGAATATTTTCAGTCAATACTTAAATCAATAAGCGTCTTCAGAGTTGTATGGGCTCACATACATCAATTACATCAAAAGTAAAACAAGATTGAAAACATTTCAATCACCATGATTGAACGCAGTCAATCATAATAGAAAAAATCATCTCTCTTCAGTGTTTGGCATCATTTGTCAAAAGCACAATAATAAACACACATGAAATACAAAAATATAATAGCAAAATATATGTTTCAAAAATAAGATCTTTTATCATTTATCACTCAGTTAATCTCATTCATCAAACACAAATTCAAAATCAGCTTACATCTCAAAGATTTACTTCAAGGCAATTACTTATTAAAACACAATTAGAATTTAGGATTATAAGAAATCCAGTATAAAATCAGAATCATGAGAGATCCAGCTAAAACTCCCAGTTAAGGTATAAATTCACAGTGATGAATCGATCAATCTGTAATCTGTAAAGTTACAGTGTCCTCAATCTTTAACATTACTTTACGTTTACTTCATTACGCTTTATTCAAGAGTAAGGCACTTAGTAGTACATATATTTCATTCAAATACATTTGTTCAAAATCTGAAAAGGAAGAATCAGACATTTATTGTATAACAACCTGAAAAGGAAAAGTTAGGCAAATATTCAAAGACTTTTGTAAAACCTGGAAAGGAAGGTTTAAATATTTAAAACTTGAAACATCATTGTAGGTCTTTCTGTGCATGGAAAATACATTGAAGAGTAGTGTTGTTAAACCTGATTGCTGGACAATTAAGGATAGTAACATTATCTGTTATAATATTAGAAATATCTTATTGTTCAATATCTTATAATCTGAAAATCTCAATTAATTTATTTTGTTTAGTGTGAAAGTGTAATCTGATCTGACAAAAATATATTTATCACCACTATTTTACACATATCTGTTCATCGGAAATATAAGAACCATCATTAATTGTACATCTGTAAACATCTGGTCATGCAATTCAAATGTTATCTTTGTACAAAAGCTGGAAGAACCTGTCCTCCTGACTCGTCCTCCTTCTCTCTTTATGACACAGAATGTCTGGTGTGTAAAGGCATCCTGATACTGTATAGATTAGCACTGAGGTGCTGATTGGCTCAAAACTCTTCTTCATCAGAGCGCCATATTTCACCCCCCAAATTGCTCTGCTTTTTGTGTGGCTCATTAGTGAGCACTGTAGCTGATCCCCCAGTGAAATGGAGGCTCATCTGCCTGCATTCCTTCTGCTCGAGAGCAGTGCAACTGCCTATTCCAAGTGGCGTGATGAGAGAGGTTAGGAAAAGATCTGCTCCTCCAAGAAACATGGAACCTTGTATGAAGCCTCTGAAACCATCGCTCGTCCTGCAGGGTTGTCTACTTGGGCCCCCCTAGCAGAAAGTTGAAGATTAGAATCCTCTCATTTCGAACGACCTCGTGCCCCCTTGCCCGTGGCTGGGGGTGCTCTCTGCAGCCGGAGAGTGTGATCCTCTCTCTCTGACCCTTGGCCTTCAGAGCTGTCCTAGTTATTGGGTTAATACTTGATAGGGATGTTTTCCTGAGTAAAGACAACTCAAGGTAATGGATTAGCACATTATCATTCAATTACAAAATAGGATAGGCCCCTCAGAATTATTTGGGAGCCTTCCTGACACATGCACATGCATAAATGTAAGGTTTGTGTTAGTCATTTAATATACAAGAATCATATACCCATCATTCCAAAGCAGAGAAATGTTATTTTAAGTTAAATGTGAGCTAGTTCCTGTGGATATAACCCCTTCTCAATGATTCTAAATGTTATATTAATTCACCATTTACCGTTTGATAAAATATTAGTTTATCAGAAATACATTTGAAATAAATGTTCCAATATGAAATCAATTACTCAATATAATTTACTCTCCCCTCCCTTTTCTTACATATGTCATATGTGTAATAACAAGTAGGAGTCTATTTAAATATGGTATTGTCTATAAGCTATTAATCGATAAGACTCAGTATCAGTATGCAACTCGCAAATATCTCTTCTCTCTTTCCTATCCCTCTCTTCCCTCTTCTCTCTATTCTCTCTTCCACATCTATCTCTCTTCCTCATCTACCACCTCTTTCCTCACTTCCCCATGTCTTTCGTCTCTCACTCACCCATCTCTTTCTCTCTTACTTCTGTTAGATATGAAATAAAACATACGAGTCCATGTAAGCATGGTAGAGGTCATAATCCATCACTCGAGAAGACTCAGTATCACCTGTGCACAGCTAACAAAAAACAATTGTGAGAAGCATATATTATGCAGGAAATGCACACCGTTGTTGAAAAAAAACAAAGCATAGCCGATTCGGGAGGAAAAGCTTCATCCCCCTTAACATCTGAGTTACCACTGAAGGCATAGCATGAATGATAGTGGGCGTCTGAGGGTGTCATTACTGAGAAATGTCAAACAAATTCAAAATCTTACATTTGAAAACAGGTTTGCATTCCTCCACTTAAGGTGACGTTATCATTGGAAACAAGAAAAACGAATTGTTTTGATGTAGAATCTATCAATTGAATCGTCAGAGCAGAACAAAATGGTTGTATTGTAGCCTGAGTTCCGTGCAGCCTTTAGTTTCACCAGGTGGAAACATGGTCCATATAATGTGAATACATGTAGAAGTAGACAGTAAGAGTCCCCTGACATTAGGCTTATACTAAACATAGTAGGGGTTTTTAACAGATTGCCAACTTACGGGCATCCTCTGCATAGCAGTATGAATAGCCTTAAAAAAACAACCCACTCTGCGGTAACGAGAGTCATGTGTCTGACCCAAATGCCCTAAGTGAAGCCGTTAGTCTCATCTGACTGACCCAAGGGTTGATGCTGGTGTGACAATGAGGCTTCCAAGTGTTCAAAGCAGATGTCAAGCTTTCAGTTCATGGCTCGATGGGGGGGGAGCAGACCAGTGGCGGCGCCAGAGATTTTCTCTAGGGGGTGCTGTGGGGTAGCTTGACATTTCATAGAGGGTGCTCAAACATTAAGGGTTTCCCATTAATGCACCAGCGCTACAGTTGAATTTTGTACTGCAACACTCCCCACACGCACACACAGTGTACCCGCGACTGTTACAATGAAGGCTCGATAATCAGCTCACGGCATATAGGTGTAAGCAGGGGTAAAGTGCTATTTTTACAAGTGGGGGGTGGACCTGATCTCCTCTCATTTCATTTCATTTCAAACCTTTATTTAGACAGATAGGTCCCTTGAGATCATGGATCTCTTTTACAAGGGAGACCTGCATCAATTAGTTCCACATGAAACATAAAAACAAACAATAGAGGACATCATATTTACATATTCACCAACACTTACAAACACCCATAGTGTCATAAAGCATTTCGTGCAGACGTGCCTTAAAAACATTCAGAGAAACAAAAGTGAACAATTTCAAATTGGACTGTAGGCTGTTCCAAGCAAGTGGAGCTGCGCACATAAAAGCTGTCTTACCTAAGACAGTCCTCACTCTTGGTACATCTAATAAGACTACATCCTGTGATCTCAGACAATAGCTGCTTGCAACTTTCTGCTTTACCAGAGAACAGATGTAATACGGGAGTTTGCCCAACATAGCTTTATAAATAAAAGTGTACCAGTGACTGAGCCTCCGTACAGAGAGTGATGTTAAACCTGCCTTGGTATACAGTGTACAGTGATGTGTAAGCGTTTTACAATTTGTGACAAATCTCAGAGCGCTGTGATACGCAGCATCCAATTTGCTCAGGTAATTGGCAGGTGCATTCATATACAACAAATCACCATAGTCCAGCACAGGTAAAAAGGTCACAGTGACTAGCCTTTTCCTGGCCTCAAGCGAGAAACAGGACTTGTTTCTGTAAAAGAACCCTAACCTAACCCTCAGTTTTTTAAGCAGGTTATTGACATGAAGTTTAAAAGAGAGACAATCATCAAGCCAGATACCAAGGTATTTGTAACAGGCAACAACTTCAAGTTTTGTTCCTCACGTAGTTACAATATCTGAAACAGGCTCTGGTGTCTTTTTTGCTTTTGAAAAGAGCATTACCTTGGTTTTATCCACATTTAAAAGAAGCTTTAATTCAGAGAGCTGAGTCTGAATAGTGTTAAAAACAGCCTGTAATTTAACAACAGCCTCATTAATGGAGGGACCTGCACAATACATCACAGTATCATCCGCATAAAAATGTAAAGTAGCTTCATCCACATTCTCACCTACGCTGTTAATATATATGGAGAATAAAAGTGGTCCTAAAACAGAACCTTGTGGTACACCATTAGAAATGTTTAACCACTCACACGACAGTCCATCAAAATGAACACATTGGGACCTTTCAGAGAGGTGGTTCACAAACCACCCCACTGCATGGCTGGATATGCCAATACTGAGTAGCCTCTGCTTTAAAATGCAATGATCAACGGTGTCAAACGCTTTGGAAAGGTCAATAAACAGAGCTGCACAACTCTGCTTATTATCTAAAGTACTAGTAATGTCATTTACCACTTTCATTGTCGCAGTGATGGTGCTGTGTTTCTTTCTGAATCCTGACTGGTGTTTAGTCAGGATATCATTTAAACATAAAAACTCCTTTACTTGTTCACTCACAAGTCGTTCGAGCACCTTAGCCAGAACTGACAATTTTGAGATTGGCCTATAGTTATTTAAAATAGTTGCCTCCCCTCCTTTCAGTAAAGGCAAGACATAAGCAGACTTCCATACTTTTGGGATTGTATTTGTGCTGAGGGAGAGGTTAAAAAGAGAAGTAAGAGGTGGAGCAATAAAATCTGCAGCTATCTTTAAAAAGAAAGGTTCTAAGTTGTCCGGGCCAGCCGGTTTCCTAGGATCTAACTTGGATAATGCTTCATGAACAATACCAATAGTTAAAGGAGTAAAACTGAAAGGGTTTTCCAGACCACATTGTTCAGAGTCAAGGATTGGAGCGTTCACAGAAGCAGAAGTACAGTCAGTGACAGAATCAAACAGAGAGCCACAAGACACAAAATGCTTATTAAGGCAATTTAGCATAGTAGCCCTGTCTGATATAATGCTAGATGCTGTGGTGAGGCACGGAGGTAGCTCATTTGGGATGTCACCAGTGGAAATCGATTTTATTTCCACTGGTGACCCCCACCCTCGGACCCCTCTAGTGGGGTCCGAGGGTATGCTTCCCCTCGAATGGGTGCTGGCCATTGGCCTAATCATATCACCTGTGTTGGCTTTATGTTTTTGGTCAAAAATGTCTTTGTTTCACATTTGCATTGATGTAATCAATAATCTTTCTAATTTAATTTAATTCCGTGGAAGTCGGAAACAGTACCGAAGGAGTGGCAGACCGGGGTGGTGGTTCCCCTTTTTAAAAAGGGGGATCAGAGGGTGTGTGCCAATTACAGAGGCATCACACTACTCAGCCTCCCCGGGAAAGTTTACTCTAAGGTACTCGAAAGGAGGGTCAGGCCGATTGTCGAACCTCAGATTGAGGAGGAACAATGCGGATTCCGTCCTGGTCGTGGAACGACGGATCAGCATTTTACTCTCGCAAGGATCCTGGAGGGGGCCTGGGAGTACGTCTACATGTGTTTTGTGGACTTGGAGAAGGCGTATGACCGGGTTCCCAGGGAGTTACTGTGGGAGGTGCTGTGGGAGTATGGGGTGAGGGGGTCTCTACTCAGGGCCATCCAATCTCTGTACTCCCAAAGCGAGAGCTGTGTCCGGGTCCTCGGCAGTAAGTCGGACCCATTTCCGGTGAGGGTTTGCCTCCGCCAGGGCTGCGCTTTGTCACCAATCCTGTTTGTAATATACATGGATCGGATTTCGAGGCGTAGTCATGGGGGAGGGGGTCTGCAGTTCGGTGGACTAAGGATTGCACCACTGCTTTTTGCAGATGATGTGGTTCTGATGGCTTCATCGGTCTGCGACCTTCAGCACTCACTGGATCGGTTCGCAACCGAGTGTGAAGCGGCTGGGATGAGGATCAGCACCTCCAAATCTGAGGCCATGATTCTCAGCAGGAAACCGATGGACTGTCCACTCCAAGTAGGGAATGAGTCCTTACCCCAAGTGAAGGAGTTCAAGTATCTCGGGGTTTTGTTCTCGAGTGAGGGAACAATGGAGCGTGAGATGGGCCGGAGAATCGGAGCAGCGGGAGCGGTACTGCAGTCGCTTTACCGCACCGTCATGACGAAAAGGGAGCTGAGCCAGAAGGCAAAGCTCTCTGTCTACCGGGCCATTTTCGTTCCTACCCTCACCTATGGTCATAAAGGATGGGTCATGACCGAAAGAACGAGATCGCGGATACAAGCGGCCGAGATGGGTTTTCTCCGCAGGGTGGCTGGTATCTCCCTTAGGGATAAGGTGAGAAGTTCGGTCATCCGGGAGGGACTCGGAGTTGAGCCGCTCCTCCTTCGCGTCGAAAGGAGCCAGTTGAGGTGGTTCGGGCACCTAGTTAGGATGCCACCTGGGCGCCTCCCTAGGGAGGTGTTCCAGGCACGTGCAGCTGGGAAGAGACCAAGGGGTAGACCTAGGACCAGGTGGAGGGATTATATCTCTTCGCTGGCCTGGGAGCGCCTTGGGATCCCCCAGTCAGAGCTGGTTGATGTCACCAGGGAAAAGGAAGTTTGGGGCTCTCTGCTGGAACTGCTACCCCCGCGACCCGACCACGGATAAGCGGAAGAAGATGGATGGATGGATTTAATTTAATAAAAATAATAATAATAATTTTCGGAAAAAAAAAAAAAAACACATATTTCTTGGGGGTGCTTAGGGGGTGCTTTGGCAATCCTGGGGGGGTGCTTCAGCACCCCCTAGCTCCCCCCTGGCGCCGCCCCTGGAGCAGACCCATGTGAGACAGTATCAATCAACGGCTGTAATGTTCAGTTTGAGGAGCGCCATTCTGTCTGGGAGCAGGAAATGGTGTCCATTCTTGGACCAGACCATTAATGTCATGTAGAGCAGCCATAGCATCTCTGCGACTGCACTCAGCCGGACTGTAGCAGGGGAGAACTGGGTGACTCTCAGTGAAGCCGTCCAAGGCCATAGACATCAATGTCTCTCTTTACCATTGGCCTAATCATAAAACAAATCAGTGGGAAAAATGTGGAACACTAATCCATCATTTGAAATGTTGAGTTAATTTAAATAATTACGTATGGGTTGAAATCAAATTAACATTGGATTGCACGGATCAGAATCTAATCAATACACCATTTTCCCAGCTCTGTAATGAAAAGGATAACAAGCAGGGATGCAAACTTGTCACCTTTCGGCGAAATTCGCCGTTTTGAATCCAAAATAGGTCATTTGTGTGATTTATGTAGATCTGCAAAAAAAATATTATTGGGGTTTGGGGGGTCTGGGAACCGGAGTAATCTGCAGCCGCGAGCTGTTATGTGCCATCATGACACGCATGGTGTTCTTTTTTTTATATATGATAATGAAGCGCGAGCTGTGTGCTCGAGTCTTCCTGCCCGTCGGCTCTGCTCATGGATGTATAATAAGGCTCTGCTGCTCCGCGAAGATGGTCTAGCTTCAGCAGCCACATTACCTACGGGTGCGTTCGTTAATATTAGCTGTGTGGTCCGGAGTCACTGTGGCACAGACTGGACCACTGGTGAACAGCTGTTAGAACGGGCCGTTCAGGTGTTCAGAGCAGAACTCCCTGTCGGAGCGGCAGAGCGTGATGTGCACTTAAAAGTTTTTCTGTCGTAATATTATTTAAGGAATCGTTGAGCTAGCTAACTAGCATACATTGTCACTATCTGCTATCGTTAGCTTTAGTACTCAGATCTTGTACTTGAGTAAAAGTAGAAGTACCAGAGTGTAGGAATACTATGTTACAGTAAAAGTACTGCATTCAAAATGTTACTCAAGCAAAAGTATAAAAATATTCTCATCAAAATATAGTGGAAATAGCGACAATAAAAGTAGTCATTGTGCAGCAGTGGCGGTTCTACGGGGTGGCAGCTTTGTTTTGAAAAAAATATTGTGGCTCATCGGACATTTATGAGAGAAAATCTCTAATGTCCGAGTGCAAGTGAATGCAGCACCAGACGCCTCCCCCGGCCCTGGAACGAGCGTGGAAATATGATTGGAGGCGATTTCATTTGAACGGGGGACAGCGCAAAACGACAAGCATTTCTGATCCAAGTAGACAGGAGGAATGAGGTATTTGCAGTCAGTGGCGGCGCCAGGGTATGGCTGGGGTAGGCTACAGCCATACCAAGAAATGGTTTAGCCCCACCTTGAAAAATGATGTTAAGGTAAGCCAAATAAAGTCTGCCAACTCGCACGGAGTAAATTGCACATTTAGTAAGTAAGATTGATTTCAGTAGCCACTTGTCTGGAAATACCGAAGACTAGAAACGGTTTTGAAACCTTTTGTCACGTAGTGATCGTCTTCTCAATAGAACATCTTTGATAATGTCTTCTGGCCAATCAGAATCAAGATAACGGCGTGGTGTTGTTGCAGGAAGTCCCGATACATCGATACAACATTACGTAATGAAATAAGACCCCATGGTTTGGTGATTGATAGGTGTGTGGGCTGTCTTTCATTTTGACACACAGAACAATGGGGGCTATCCACAATGTAAAGTAATTCACACAGCCTCTTCCCTCTTCTCTCTGTGAGGAGCAGCAGGTTCAGCTTTCAGAACAAAGTAACAAAAAACTAAAATACCAATACCAATACCATCCGTTTTTAAATATGTCGTGTAGTAATAGATGTATTTCTTTTTCTTCTCAAGAGAGTGCCAGAATGTGTATTTTATGTTAGTATTTCAAAAGATCTCTGGGGGGAGAATCCCCCAGACCCCCCTGCAGGGGATTGGGTTTTCAGCATGTCAACTCTTTCACCTGTGGGGAAATTGCAGGATTGGCTCCAGGTCGCCCTTTTTATTTACTACAAGACAAATGTGCCTTTTTATTTCATACAGTTCAATTTGGATTGAGACAGGGAAATAATCTAAACCTCATGCGTGGTGTTTCACTGTTAAGGGGAGCGTGTATGTAATTACATTGCAAATACTGACTTGAGCCCCACCACTGTATGGGTTAGCCCTACCATAGATTACCCAACACAAATGTTCTGGAGCCACTGTTTGCGGTCTACAATGACAGAGAAGAGCCTGTCAAATTTGGCTGTACTCAGCATTGAATCAAAACGCACCATAGCTTTAAATCTTAATAAGTGAGGCGTTTTGATGAACAAGATGGTAATCACCACATTCAGCTGTAATAGGCATGCCAACTTGATGCCAACAACTCTGCTCACGGATGAGTCGATGAGAATAATAAACTGTTAAGAGGCAGTTAGTTACCTTACGTGTGTATAATATTTTTCTTCTTTGTGGGGGTCCAAAAGAAAGTAACCACTTTGATTTAACTAGGCCAGATTTAACTAGGCCAGTAGGTAAGGGCTTTCCACTGGATAATAACTGCAGCGATGTATATGTTTTAGCTGAATACATGTTTGTTAACCCTAACTGATGCAGTTAGTCACTTCTTTAATGTTTGTTCTTTCTGATGTAAAGTCAAGGTTGTAACTGTTTGCAATTAAGTTGTGGGGCGCTGAACTGTTCTTTTGATTCTTTTGATATATGATAGTAATTACTTGTCTTTCAAATTTGAAGAAGGGTGAGCAAGCATCTTGAGGAACATTCATCATTATCTCCTCCAACAAATATAGTTTATTTAATAATAACACTGAATATGTGAATCATAACAGTGATTGAGAGCTGATAGGAATAATATTATCATATTCATACAGACAAACGTCGATGAGACAGTTAATTAATGTACTTATTGCAGCAGTCTGCATTGATTTGGTACCCCTGCTGGTCTAAGAGTGAGACAAACTCATTCAGTTATTGTTCAGTTAAAATTCATTAAATGATGTCTGCCACCTTATGTGTTATATGTAAGGTTTTACTGATGTGCCACAATAATGTCACCAAATGTTATTGAGTTAAAATATCAATATTGTGGCTTACCAAGTTAACATTGATTAAATCAGCGTATACTTCTGCCAGGGGATGCCACCCCTGAAATTCTCCTGCCACCCTCTAGCCACCCCATGAATATTTTTCTAGATCCGCCCCTGTTGTGCAGATTGGTCCATTTCAGAATAATATATATGATATGTTTTATAATGATTGATCATGAAAGTGTTCTCAAAGCCGGTAAAGGTGCAGCTAGTTTGAATGACTTTGTATACTGCAGGGTAGCTTGTGGATTTACTCCAGGTGGAACTAAAGTCTGATTTAACACTTGATTATATTTCATATCATTCATCCACATCTGTAAAGTAACTAAAGGGATTAAATACATGTAGTGGAGTAGAAGTACACCATGTAGGCTACCTCTGAACTGTAGTGGAGTAGAAGAACAAAGTAGCAAAACATTTAAATACTTAAATAAAGTACAAATATCTCAAAATTGTACCCAAGTATAGTACTAGTTGAGTTTATGAACTTAGTTACTTAACACCACTGGCTATACAGATAGAAAGACTAAGCCTTGCACAGAGGCATGAAAATACTTTTTTTTTCCTCAAAATGCTCAACAGTGCTGCCAAAATTATAAACTGACTGCTACACAATTAAAATGAATGCTCTTATATATTTCTATTAAATGTGACTCTTTAGCGTTTCTGTTATTATTACCACTGCTGCTTTAGTTGTTTTAGTTGCTCTGTCTGTTCGCATTTGGAAATCTCATGATTTATGGGCCCGCGAAGGAGAGGCCCAGGGAAAACAACATCTATCTTGGAACTGCAATTACTTATCTTAAAGAGATTGCACCATCATACTCCTTTAAAAAAAAAATTATGCACACAATAAAGACCTCATCAAATATAATTGATCCTGGCTTAACCAGCTACCTTTACTCTATTGTTCTTAAGCTCAGTAGTTTAACAACTATTAGAATTGTAGTAATGTCTGTAGACCAATTGTACTAGAAATCATTTGAAACAGTTTAATAAAGAATGTTAAACTATAGTTAAAAAAACTGTAATTGAACTTCAACTTATATCAATTATCTGATTCCAGTGGCCAGTTGGAATAGACAATCAACAAAGTTTCCATTTTGCAGCAACAGCGCAAAAGGTTTCAACCACAATTAGTATTATGTCTGAGTCTAGTTCTGTCTTGCTTTGTTTCGGAATGTGTTCAATACATTACGTTTTTTATTCATTATTACCATACAATACATAGATTAAGAATAAATGAAACAAATAATACAACATTGACCTAATTGAGCAGACAGATTTTTTTTTTAACCCTGATCTCCTCAGGCCGGTATTTATGACCAGCAGTGGTGCCTCTGATGGTCTCAGGGTGTGAGACAGATGCAGGACATAAAAACACTCTTTTGCTTTTTATTTTCATTTTGCAGCACATTTGCAGCACATTTGCAGTACATTTATACTATAATATATAATTTTGCTTTACATCTTTACATTATTATTTATTTATTTTTCTCAAGTCATTTACTTTTGGTGAGATAACTAAAGTTTAGTTCACTTAACCCTGGCTATGGACTGATTCATTATTAGTTGTTACAAAGCATACACAAGACGGCGGATAGGCAAACCAATATAGAAACAATTAGACAAACAAACATGAACTCGCAACAAACATCAGCGTGACAGCAAAGCTCATCCAACTTAATTTAATCCGAATAGAGAGATTTCAGAGGAGGTAGGGAAATATCTGTTTAATATGAGTGCCTTCTTACTCATATATACTTGTACAAGTGCTAAGAACGGAATCTGTTGAAGAGCAATAACTAATTTATTCTCAATCAACAACCACTATGCCAATTTAGTGGTGCTTTGCTCACCCCGATCCGGAGAGCATAGACTTTTTATTTATTCAGTACCTTTTCTTCTCCAACAACAGTCAAATTTAACAACCCATCAGTTCATTACAATGATGAAATATAGTGCTATGTCACATTCTCGCGTACCACCCTTCCCATTAATGACCAATTAACCTATATTTTGATGTGTGCATCCCGGGCAGACACCCAGTTTCTCCAGCAAGTAGGAAACTGCGGCGCAGACAAAATAAATGCTTTTAGAAAAAATCGGCAATGGTGTGAGGAAAATATATATGACACTGTGCTTTTCTTCCTCTTTGCCTGCGGCCCCCGCAGGGGGGGTGAAATCACACACACACTGCAGCAGCAGCAGGCAGATCCGAGGCGATGCCTGTTGTTAATTTAACCGGTTGACCGCTGAAATCTCCAGAATTCGGCGATTTGTTTCAATACAAATCTATCACATTGCTCCTAATGCAGAAGTCCACTTTACTGATGCTCTCTTTAAGGTCTCTCCGAATATTTGCTGTGTGTAATTGTCTGGTAATTTAATTCTAAAAAACACATACAGAGGAAATCAGTCAAAATCGATATTCCTAGGTTATCATTACCCCCAAATATTCTTATTGTTTTTTACGTGAGCTGTGATTGCTCTGACGGCACATGCCCCAGCAGCAGTCACAGGGAAAATCGGCCGGGACGAAATCCCTTAGACACCGATTCCCCAGGTTATCATTAAAACCCCAAATGTAAAGAGTAGAGAAACCCAAAAAAAAATACACTTACCAGTTCTGAAAATCTTTTGGTATCCTGCCGACAACGCCAATTTGTGGAGAAAACTTCTGTAGCAGCAATGCAGAGCCAAGGCTCAGGAAAGGATGGAAGCAGGAGCGGCTTTAGTCAAACACTGATATTTATTGAGAGTATAATACGGCCGGAGAGATCACAGAGCATTTCACACGTTACATGTGAACTACCAAGCCACTCTGAAGCCACAGCGCAGAAACACATTTCCCTTACAACCCCAAAAGCCCGCTCCTCCCATCTTAATCCTTACCAGACCTTGGGACAAAGACCCATCTGTATTCCCAATTCAAATGAACCAAACCCCTCACCCACAGGAAGGCAGAGAACCTCTTGACCCCTCTTTACAGTGTGTGTGTGCAAGTATGACGTCTCTTTCAAAGAGCACGTCCTGTTCTGAGTGAAACAGTCTCTCTTATCAAAGCTTAGTTACATTACAACTAGGGCTGTCAAGTTAACGCGTTAATAACGCGTTAACGCAAACAAAATTAATGCCACTAATTATTTTAACGCGATTAACGCATGTGTATTTTTTTGCCCTTGGCCGCCCGTAGTTTCAGAGCGCATCGAGTTTAAAATACCATCTACAAGCTGATAATGACAGCCCCGCTCCTGCAGTCCGCTTGTGGCAGACCACACTTCCACGCTCACCGGCAGGCACCGACTGGCTACTGGGAGGACTGGGAGGGTGTGTGTATGTGTGGCCCGAGCGAGCGAGAGAGAGACCTTACGTGCATTGTTGTTGTTAGCATCTGGTGCTAGCTAGCTGCGCTAACGGATATAAGGAGCTGTTTAAATGAAAACAGAGGAGCGACATTTCGCCACAACTGCGCCGAGCACTTGACTTTATGCAGGAAGCCAGACAGCGGGACATTGTACGAAAAGTCAGCACACTAAGCACGGATAGTGCGCACAGCGTCCAGGTAGCTCCCGTTCGAGCATATGCCTTGAGTTGCACATAGCTCCAACGATCCATCACACACACACACACACACACACACACACACACACACACACACACACACACACACACACACACACACACACACACACAGTATTGTATTATTGTATGAGAGGTTCCAGGTTGAATTGAGGCGAATATTTGTAATGTTCAGAGGTTGTTGTGTTTAATATTCATGAGGATATTTGTCATCGTTCAAATGATAATAAACAATAAACATTAGCATAAAGCATATTTGTCCACTCATATGTTGATAAGAGTATTAAAAACTTGAAAAATATTCCTCTAAGGTACATTTAGAACAGATAAAAAATGTGCGATTAATTTGCGATTAATCGCGATTAACTATGGACAATCATGCGATTAATCGCGATTAAATATTTGATTAGGTCAGCTGAGACCCCCTTGCACCATATGTAAAACTCACACCCTACACAGAGCAGCAGGGAAACAGATAACACCTTATCCTAACTTCCTGTTGTGTCCTCAAACCCCCTTGCAAAAACATCCGTTGATCACTCACACACATTCAAAGGTCACTCCAGGGATTTGACCTAATCAGTCAAACCACATGACATGACATTTTCAGAATACAGCTTACAGACAGCAATGTTAATACATTTGATCTCACAATTTCAGACAGATGTTTCACTATATGTTGCACATAACAGGTATAGTTGATAAATTATTATTTCGTTGTACAACAATCAAACAATAATGAGAAGTTACATCACCCACTACCCCAGCAGCCAAACAGTAGCAACAATCATACAGCATATAGCCACTGCAATGAGCACACATCATTTATGGAATCTCATGTGATCTCTAAATGAATATAGAAATACGCTGAATTAAACTTTTTAATATAACACTATAGCTGGAAACTGTGAACACCTTTAAGACCGAGAGTGATAACTTTGGATGGCTTCTTTCCTCCTCCTCACACATCAGAGGAAGAAGCCACATTTCATCTCCTCTGTCCCGTGCGCACGCTGTCATGCTATATTGCACGCACGGCTGCTTTACGCAGCTCGTCTGTTTGTGCATTACAGAGAGCGCTCAATAGGGCAGCCTCTGTCTGCACAACGCCTGTCACACTGGCTGTGTGAGGCTGTGTCACAGGCGTATGTCTCCTCTGGGGTGGATCCCCCGGAGAACATCAAAGCGCACAGCACCAGAGGATTTTCCTCCTCTACGGCGTTGCACGGAGGAATGACAGTGGAAGACATTTGCACTGCTGCACCTTGGTCTTCCCCTATTCTTTTATTCGTTTGTATTTGAGGGATGTCTCCCAGTCCTCTCTGACACACTCAGTACTGAGTGTCCTGTCAGAGTCAGTAATGTCGGGGACTCAACTGCGTGCCCTCTCTCCTTCCTGTCGGCACTTAGAGAGCTGCCCTTTTCCCCCTCTTTGATCGTTTTAACAAGTGGGACTTTGGTCTCTACTTTTTATAACGACAGGTAGCCTATTTAGCCTACCTTCATTCCCTTATGGAGAATATTCATTTTTAATGCTATATTCCCTGGGAATGTGATGCTCCATTACGCATGGCGAAATGGACATGGTTTATTAATTGAATAGGTGTGTTTTTGTGCTTCTGGTAACGGACCGACCAGTGGGGCGGAGACTACATCCTGCTTCGCCCTTAACCCAATAGCGATAGCCTTAGAGGGCGAAGCCTTATACGATATAGAACTGGGGTTACGTACTGTAACCCAGTTTCTATGAGTATAGGTGCAGCCCTCTAAGGTTCGGGCCCCACTGGCTCTGCGAATAGTTTAAGAAAAGCTCTTTGTGTGGGAGTAGATTGTGGGGCCTACATCCTATTTATACGGAAGTGAGCCCGGAGGTGGGGCCCACGTCATAGGTGGGCGTGGATTAAGTCTGTCAATGCTGCACACGTGCAGTGGGGATTAACCAATAGCGATAGCCTTAGAGGGCTGCGCCTATACTCATAGAAACGGGGTTACTGTACGTAACCCCAGTTGTTGTTGTTGTTGTTGTAGGTCAGGTGAGGGTCCCTTAAGAAGTATTTTGATAGCGAGATTTTACCAAATCAGCAGGATAATCCCCACAGAGCCTACTAACACAACCTTTGTACTTTTTTTAGTCTTTATTTAGTCACCTGTTAGCAAACAGCTGATTTTATGACACATAAAGGTTTTTGGAAGGTCATGAGTTGGCTGTTTACTACTTCATTGTTTCAAACAAACCATTGACTTTGAGACAAGGGAATAGGAAGTGGTACAATGCTAAGTCCTTTCTGTGTTTTACCACTTATTCCTGCACGGAATAAGGGCGGTTATGTTCTAAAGCAGCAATGAAAAATTGATTGTTTATTTGGAGAAAGATGTGCAGTCTCTTTTTCAATAATTTACCCTATAAGTATAATAATGTGTTTTTTAAGTCATCTGAAGAATTACACAAATTAGAGCAATACAAGGTTTAAAAGCACCTTTTATCGTTCTAATTTAGTAATGTCTTTGTTCTGCATTACGACACAGAAACTACCAGGGAAATAATACATTTTCACATCTAGGGGAATTGATTAACCAGCTACAAACAGGCCACAGCATGCGTATAATGAGTGCCATCTGTTGCCGACACCATGAGAAGGATGCGGGCTCTACCTGAAGCCTGCTGGGTTGGACTCGTCTCCTGAAGTATCTCTTCCTTCATCAGGGTGGAGGGAGCTATTCTTTTAATGATATTGATTAAGAATATGGATCCAGACGTTGAGCGATTTTCATGTCGTCAAACAATCACAAACTTCACCTTTTTAAGCAGAGCTCTGGAGCGTTGAGGAACAAATAGACTCAGACATAGGTCTAAAAATACACTTTATCCTTATCCAGTGCAATACTTGAAACAATTTTCATTCATTATTCTATTATTAACCCGCCAAGCTAATGTACTGTATGTCACAGACATTATGCTTGTAATAGAAGAATACAACACAATCAATTGGTGCAGACAATTGGCTTAGTGTCAGAGAAAAATAAATTCCTTAGTAAATTATAATTTAAAATAAATAAATTCAAACTAATAGTGCTACAGATAATGTAATATACCAGGGAAAAAGTTGATACAAGTTATTACATTGGCATATAAACTCCTTTGATGTTACTCTTTTGAAAAAGCCCGTTAGCAACAAAAAAATACAAGATGGCGGCATCTTTCCCATATTGCCCCAATGATGGCTTGGAAACAGGGGCGCGGGAAGGGGGATGCTATTTTTATTTGATATATTTATTTCATTTAATTGGGCCTGAGATTATGTTATACTATATATTATTATTCAAATGATAATTTAAAACTATAATACATTATTTAGCTTCAGGGAAGAAAAATAAAAAAGATGTGGAAAAAAAGTTTTTAGTCGGCGACTTTTAGCGTGACGCACAACAACACAAGTAACTGACATGGCGCAAAAACGTATCTCGGAATTTGTTCTCTCTAAAAATGATAAATCTGCTAAATCCTGTGCATAATCTGTATACTGGTCAATATCATGTTTGTTGTATTTGAATTATTATTTTATGGTTATTGCTGCTGCAGCAGTGCATAATCTGTGTAATATGTAGCCAATAAATTCCACATTGTTGGTAAAATAATATTTTACATCTTTGTAGTGTGTGTGTTTGTGCTCTATAGTGCCTGTAATAGTGTTCACTGGAGTCCATTGTGATGCCAATGTGTGTGTGTGGTTTTGCCAAAATTACCATGATGTGGTCAAATAAAGTTTATTCAGCTTGAAATGGCAGCCCTCTTGAAAAACGGTTGCCATTTTGAAAATTCAAGTGGTCAATGGGCGAGGGAGGTGAACATGGATATTTTTATGCTTGGACACACTTTTGAAAGATTTTTTACAGCTGTTTATTTTTCTTTGTTGTGGAAAATGTACATGACATCATGGACTTTTTGACAATTCTTCTTAATGTGTCTCTGTCTCATTAAAATGAACTAACAATCCTGAATCAAAGGCTGAAATCAGCCAGCTGAGCATCCTGATTGGCTCAACGTGCTGCTCCCCACCCACACTGAATGTCACTTATTTCCTCTTTGGCTTTGATATCTGGTTCTCCACCTGCTCCACCTCCCACAGCAGACAGATGATGCCAGCAGGCAAAGCCTGCGAGCTAGTTCAGGCAGTCAACTCGAACACCAATGATACATTAATACGTGACGCACCTCGTCCCTCTTAATAATAATAATAATAATAGATTTAATTTGTTAGCGCTTTTACAGGTGCTCAAAGACGCTTTACAGATATAGTGAAGGGAAAAGGAAGGAACAACAAATAAATATATAGTAAACAATCACACATTAAAAGCCAGATTGAAGAGGTGAGTTTTTGTAAGTTTTTTGAAGGTGGTGAGGTCAGTGCAGTCTCTGATGGGTTGGGGGAGTGAGTTCCAGAGGGAGGGGGCAGCGACTCTTCCAGAGGGAGGGGGCAGCGACTCTTACAACCAACCAAACACATTCTCCTAAACATGCCGCTCTATTTAAGCTGCCAGGTCTTCCTGCCTCTGCCTTGCTATGCTGCTGCTGCCACTGCCACTGCTGTGTTCACTTGCTATTGCTATGTTCATGTTCCTGCTGCTGTGTCATGTTGCTGCTGCTCGCCTGCCCCACCACAAACCCAGCTTCCACCTGTAGGCTCGGGGGATAGTTATCTAATCATCACTCAATGTTCTGTGTACATCTGTGGAGTGATGAGGCCCGAGCCTAGACGCCAAACTCAAACTATATGATGCTTCTAATAAACATGTCAAAGAAACACGTGAGTTGTCTGACTGAATTACATTTATTAAATAAAATAAATTCGAAACTGAAGGATAGGCCCGTTATGAACAATGTTGTAGATGGGGGGGGAAAGACAACCATGTTTCTTTTCAGATCAATTTTATTGAATAAAAACAGTTTTCAAAGAGCATGTATGAAATACAATATTAAGTGTTGCACAAACAAGACTAACAGAAAGAAGGGAATTGTCAGTGGGAATGGACATGACTCGTACAGACAGATCGGTGGGGGGAAACGAGTGACTCTTCCAGAATGTAATATTTACCAGAACAGCTAAACAGAAGAGCAGATTGCCAATTTCTGAATAATGCATGAACTTCACACCAGCAAGCTAAGATTTCCTATTCAAATCTGATTATTTATTTTTTTGACCTGGTACATGTACTTGAAGATATGGTGGTTTAAGCAAATAAATATATGTTTTATAATGTATCTTCTCTTTTTGGAAAGAAACAAAAACTGACATTACAAATCCTAAATCCATGTGTCCTTACTGGCTTTTTCCAGGGCTTTCATTCACATTAAATGGTCTTGATATCAGCAAAATGTCAGAGACAAAGCTAGTAAGTGGACTAAGAATTACAACATTGCTAAGACATATTTTTAGGGGACTTCACAGGAGTTTTTCACAAATGTTGACATAAAAGTTAATGGTTTGGCATGCTTGTCCCAACCTGCAGAAGGCAGTAGCGCCATCAGCCCCTTAATGAACACCTCACAGGAAGTCAGTGCTCCCAATTGCTCCAATTTGAACTACAAAAACAGAAACATGATGACATTCTTGTGCCAGTCATTTAACTCCGCACCAATGTTGTGAAGTTAGCACCTGTAGAGAAAACCAGTGTGGGTGTTCTCACCACCGACTCACACAGGGATGAGTTATGATGGGAGATTAAACTTCTCTGATGCTGCCGTTTCAAATTGAAATGCTCAGGAAACAAAAGTGTAGCTCAAGTTAACGAATATCACCACACAAGTTTTTTATTTGGCCAAACAAATGATTTACATCTAGGCTCCAAATTGAGTTGCCTTAAAAAGTACAGAAATGTATTGAAATAATGCAATAACAAATATGGAAGGGGGCTTGGTCATACCATGGAATTTTGAGAGAAAAATATTTGTAAATAAATAATTTGTACTCGTTTTTAAAAAATAATTCAGAGATCCAGCCGAATAAGGAGAACAATTATGCAATTAAAGAATTCTTAAACATTCAATATTTTGATTAAGATTTGAAGATACATTTGGTCATTCAAATGTTTAACGAGGCCAAAGTCCTTTTCAATATTCCATAGTCATGTGTTATTACTGTAAGAAATCAAATCACCCAACAGTTTAAAATACTTAACCAAAAAGGAACACTTTGTGAAGGAGTGAAGTTCAAACAAATCATTCAGGTATCTCTGTATGGGCCACAGATTTGATTCCCTGCTGTACTCGTTGTCAGAGCCTCCTGATTTCCAGTAGAAACACCAACAATACAAAAAAGGAAGACAAACTAAACACTTCTCTTTATTTTCCCCTCCTTTAATTTATTTGCTTTACTGTGAACAACCAACCAACCACCACGTCTGCTCATCTGAAGAAATGTCTCGCACTGCTCATACACCAGTTCATCCTGGCAGTCAATAGAATATTGAAAGCACTGTTTGGAGTGCTACAAGTAAAAAAGGCTTTCCAACTAACGGCACTTTACATGAAATGAGTTATAAATACTATTCAAAACAACTTTTAGCACCCAATACCCTTTTAAAAAAGGGCAGAAAATTAACTTTCGACTTAAGAGTCACAGTGGATGCTGCATCCCAAAAATAATTGACAACATTGGAGCAGGTGGTCAACTCAAAGCAGAATCATGGTTGGTTGAAGGAGGTTAGTGTAAACTAAAGTACACCGTAAATATGTACCAGCATTCGACCAACAGTAACTTCCCAGTTATCAAATCCCAAATCTTTACCAAACTTCAAATGCTTTGTAAAGTGTCCCCGTCAGGAACCAGGACTTCAGACAGACAGACTTCTCTACCTCCAAAAACTCAGCAGAGATAATGAAAGCGCATGTAAGACGTCTGCTATGAACACTGAGGCTCAGCCAGGTACAGGCTAATGATGTAAAACACCAACATCTGTTAAAGGAAACAATGTGTGTTGATTTGGGGTAAATTGTCATTTAATCTGGTATCTGAAGTCTCTTAGCAAATGGTTGAGTGGTTGGATTTGAATCACAGGAGATAGGTTGACCTGTAAGAGCTTCTGTGCTTTTCGGCGGGCATCAGCCACAGAGCGAGATTCATCCACCTTTATCACTTTCCATCTCAAACTGTTTTTGTTCTTCCAACCGTTTCTCTGACGGGTCGGATGGTTTAGTTCCTTGGGGCCACGACCATTTCGATGAAGGCCATCGCTCCTCCAGCCATTGCTGGTCATCGCTGTGTGAGTCTCTGGGAATGCCCGTCCGTTTGTGTAGAAGACCGGTGCAGAATCTCCAATAAGGGCGCCATCCAATCGGATTGGGCAGGACAGGCTCTTCTGGCTGAACAAGGCCACAGCTTTGGTGGACACCCCACCACCATTCTGAGAAGGCTGCAAAGGTATTCCTGAAAGCGCTGGAAGGGACTGTTGCTGTAAAAAACCAACAGAGGGAGCCTCAGATGATGAGTCCCAGGAAGTGTGTATCTGGAGTCTGGCTGTATGAAAGCGAGTCAGGCCCTCAATGTTGGTCAGTCTGAGACAGGGTCGCAACTGCAGCTCTTGTGATATTTCTACAGTCCGACTAGGTGTCCTGCTACCGATGATGGCCCGATGGTCTACTCGAAGATCTGGAGGACGAACCCCTTGAATCTTGGGGATGTCGGAGATGTTCCATGACGGGTGCACCTCGCTCTTCTTGGCCACGGCCTTTCTTCCTCGTCTCTTGGCGGTGGGTCTCATATTTCGGTTGGATGGTTTCAGCATGTCTTGAGTCAGCGGTTGGTTTGTGCTGGAGCGGTAGCTGTATACATCCTTGCTACGAAGAACAGTGGGCTTATGGCCCTCCTCAGCCAGCTCCTGCAGGAAGGTTACCAGCTCCTCACTGCTTGAGAGGTCACGGGACATCGGACTGAGGATCTTCAGAGCATCCAACAGGACATTGTGCCCCGCTGAAGAGATCCGGGTCCAGGAATGAACCGCCCTCCGTTCTTCATTGGCAAATGCCAATGGCCTGCCAACGGCGGGACCTCGCGCCGCGTCAGCCATGTGTCTATTCCTGGAGGAAATACAAGAAGACTTTAGTTAAACTGGGAATCTCTGTCTCTGTCTGTCTGTCTGTCTGTCTGCACAACGACTACTTTTACTGTCGCTACTTTCACTATATTTTGTTGAGAATACTTTTCTACTTTTACTTGAGGAACATTTTGAATGCAGGACTTTTACTGTAACAGAGTATTCCTACACTCTGGAACTTCTACATTTACTCAAGTACAAGACCTGAGTAGCCTACTTCTACTTTAATCAAGTATAAGATCTGAGTACTTCTACTTTTACTCTAGTACAATATCTGAGTACTTCTACTTTTACTCTAGTACAAGATCTGAGTACTTCTACTTTTACTCAAGTACAAGATCTATACTTATACCACCTCTGTTTATAGCCTATGAAAAAAACTATTAGAAAACGAAGGCTAAAGCTAACGTTAGCAGATAGTGACGATGTATGCTAGTTAGCCAGCTCAACGATAATATTGCGACAGAAACACTTTTCAGTGCACATCACGCTCTGCCGCTCCGACAGGGAGCCCTGCTCTGAACACCTGAACGGCCCGTTCTAACAGCAGTTCACCAGCGGTCCAGTCTGTGCCACAGTGACTCCGGACCACAGTTAATATTAACGAATGCACCCGTAGGTAATGTAGCTGCTGAAGCTAGACCATCATCGCGGCCGCAGATTACTCTGGGTCCCAGACCCCAAAAATATTTTTATTGCAGATCTACATGAATCACACACACAACCTGTTTGCATCCCTGAATTTATTGTTTTGGTTGTGTGATTTAATAAAAAAAATTATAATTTAATTTATTTATTATATATAATTAATATATTTGAATATTATTTCACATTTCATTTGCAATGTTGAATGTTCAATAAAAAAAGTTCTGTTTGAAAGGATGTACTTGAATTATTATTATACATTATCATTATGTCAGTGGTCTAAAATGGTCTTACAATGGTGCCGACAATATTATCGTTTATCGCAATAATTTCCGGGAAAATGTATCGTCCAACAAAATTAATTATCGTGACGGGCCTAGTTGGAGCATTGCCATTAGCGCTTTAACATTGAACATTGAAAGGTGACACCTTTGCTTTGGTTACCTTAAACTCAGAACAACCATAGCTGACCAGTTTGAGCTTAACAAGTCTGTATGCATCGTTTGGAATTTAAACACACATCTTATAATCAGTTTTATCTTCTTCTATAGGGAAACAAATGCACACACGAGACGACATGTAGCAATAGTAGCAACAAAACTCGCACTAATCCGTTTGTTGTTGCATCTATTCTGAGAGCCTTACCCGTTCATATGCAAACAATGTATGGTTCGACTGCTGTCACCTTGACCTGACTTAGAACATGTTAAACTTGATCAAGAAACTGAAGTGTGTTCTGCCTCCGAGTTCACTGCAAGATGTTAATGATACGCGTCACATGATTTATTTTCTTAAACATGAACTGCAGCTGTGAACACAAAGGCTGGGGATTTTTTTTAATTGCTAGATTAGTGCTCTGGGAGAAGCTAGGTGAGTGTCAGCAGCAGTGTAACCAGACACCTTACAAAGCCAGAAAATATAAAGAAAAAGCAAAGGTCCAAATCTGCTGAGAGAATGACCACAGCTGGCTTGTTACCAGTGGGACCATCTCTCACTTCATAAACTTTATCTAAACGAGCCTCTTTAGCTACCATGGCAAACAGTGCCTTTGGGACAGAAGAGATAACGCCCTTAGCTCATATTTGGAAATGAAGAAAATGTCAAATATTATTTGAAAAAAAGCACCAAAATAGGACAATAGACTAGGGGTGTATTTATTCTGGAACCAAGACTACAATCTCCGGGTTAAGTCTTCTGTGTGGCACCAAATATACAGTCCCACAGACAACAAATCTGCATAAAATGTTAGCGAAGATCCAAAGCAAAAATACAAATAAAAAATTCGGGCAACCAGTGCCTTTATTGGAGTAACAGCTCTGAAAGGGGGAAACGAGGGACGACAGGCGTCAAATGGTCCGAGGCCAATTCTAACCCTGGTCCTCCACATGGGGACCTAGTCCCAGTACATACAGCTCTACCAACTGAGCTATACGGCGGCGCCTCTTTGCTCCGGAATCCGGTTTACTTCCAGCTCTAAAAAATTGTCGGTCTAGAGGCAAGAGCTTCGGAGCTAAGAGGCGGCGTCGCTTACGTCTCTCTTACGTCGAGGCGGGGGCAGGGGCGGGATCAACCTCCTGAACAACAACAAAATGCCTGCGTTGTATCCAGTTTGTACACAACGATGGAAAACCTCAAACTGAATAAGTTTTATTTAGTTGTTGTTGTCGATGTGAGGGATTTCCGCGCGGTTTGGATTTTATGAAGCAGGCACGTAAACGGTGACGTCCTGACGCAGCAGCTCTGGGCGGTGTGAACAGAGCGGGAGCAGAAAAGGGAAACCGGAGCTGAACCAGAAAATCTCCCGCTCGGAGCTAGAAAGGGAAAAGCGCTGGTGTGAAAGCCACATTTGAGTAACATTTCACATAAACTGCAATGCCCAAATGTTTCAGGGAAGTCAGTGAGCCTTGCAATTAGTGTTAATTTCGTCAGCTATTTTTTAATTTAGTTTTAGTCTTAGTCCTGTGTTAAATTTCCTTTTTAGTTTTAGTCATATTTAGTCACCTTCATCCTGTTTTTATTTAGTCAAGTTTTAGTCGACTAAAAGTCTGAGCATTTTAGTCTACTTTTTGTCAATGAAAACTGAGTCTTTTTTAGTCATCAGATTATATAGAACATTTCATTCAAACTAGTCTAGCCAAAACCAATAATTTGTCATTTTAGCATATATAAATAAAGAAGATTATATCTTGTCCTTATTTGATGAACACAGGTTGAATGATTAAGCAGCTTTGCAGAGAGTATCTGGTCAGGTTTGTGGTGTTTCAGCTGTGTTATGGCCACATTGCTTCCCTTCTGATCAAACAATGCATTCGCTTTTTTTCTCCGCCTCATTGTAGCGAAAATGGGCCCAAATATCACGTTGTTTCTTTCTCCCAAGCAGTGGTGGCTTTAGACTTTTTCGTTGTCAGTCATTTTGACGGACAGGATTGTAACATTTCCGTCATAATCCATTATTACCTGTCGAGTACACAATTTATCAATCACTCGCGCTGACGGGGGGGTATTCGGTTAACGCGAGTGCGACCACTGCTCCCAAGCCCTGTTGTTGCCATTTTATTTTCTGTTGAATAAGGTTAGTTAGACCATGAGTTAGACCCGAGTCTTCCTGACAGTTTACAGTGTGCCGCTGCCCGGTGTAATTCAAATCTACCGCCACGCGCAGCACAGACACACAGCTGCTGCCCTGCCGCAGCACTGGAAATGTAACGTTATCTTTGATAATATTTCGTCTCCTCATTTTTCGTCAACGAAAGTAAAGACAGATTTTGGCATAGTTTTTATTTAGTAAACTACATTTTCGTCTCGTCACTTTTGCATGATGATTTCGTTGCTGTTATTGTTTACTGCCGTCTCGTCATCGTCTCGTTTTTGTCATGGAAAAAAAGGTCGTTGACGAACATATTTCGTCATTGTTTTAGTCAACGAAATTAACACTACTTGCAATAGTGTATTTTTTTCAAATGTATAGAGTTAAAAGGAACTAATCTAGGGCGTGCAATGATTTTGCCTCCTTTTTCACTGACAAAATTCAGAAAATCAGACAAGCAGTCAGTGCCTCTGCATCAGGAACAGCAAATGTGTTGTCTCTGTGTCCACTTGACATCAATTCAAACACCATGACACAATTCCATCAGATTAATGATAAAAACCTAGAGGACATTATTCAACTTCTGAAATCCTCCTCCTGCTGCCTTGATATTATTCCAACGGGATTTTTTAAAGATGTTTTGCCTTGCATGGCCTCAGATCTACTTCATATAGTAAACAAATCTCTTCACTCAGGTATTTTTCCACAGGCCCTGAAAACTGCAGTCATTAAACCGCTCTTAAAAAAGAATAATCTAGATGCTTCAGTAATGAACAATTACAGGCCCATATCAAACCTGCCATTTCTAGGTAAAATCATTGAACAAGTTGTTTTTCAACAGCTGAGTAATTTTTTGCATTGAAATGACTGTTTCGATGTGTTCCAGTCAGGCTTTCGTCCAAACCACAGTACTGAGACTGCTCTTGTAAAGGTCTTTAATGACATCCACTTAAACACAGACAGTGGCAGAACTTCAGTGTTAGTATTATTAGATCTCAGTGCTGCGTTTGACACTGTTGACCACAGCATATTACTAGACCGACTGGAAAACTGGGTGGGACTTTCGGAAACCGTCCTAAATTGGTTTGAATCCTACTTAAAGGACAGAAACAACTTTGTTTCTATTGGTAAATACACATCTGAGTTGACAAATATGACATGTGGGGTTCCTCAAGGCTCCATCTTGGGGCCTCTTCTCTTTAACATCTATATGCTACCACTGGCTCAGATAATGAAAAACAACAAAATAAGTTACCATAGCTATGCAGATGACACACACATTTACGTAACAGTTTCAACAGGAGACTATGCTCCAATTCAAACACTGAGTAAGTGCATTGAACAAATCAATGACTGGATGTGTCAGAACTTTCTCCAATTAAACAAAGATAAAACTGAGGTAATGGTTTTTGGAGCCAAGGCAGAACGTATAAAAGTTAGCGCTGAGCTTCAGTCTGCAATGTTCAAAACAACAGATAAAGCCAGAAATCTAGGTGTAGTCATGGACTCTGACCTGAGTTTCAACAGCCACATTAAAACAGTTACTAAATCAGCCTACTATCACCTAAAGAACATATCTAGGATTAAAAGACTAATGTCGCAGCAGGATTTGGAAAAACTTGTCCATGCTTTTATCTTCAGTAGACTCGACTACTGCAATGGTGTCTTCACAGGTCTCACTAAAAAATCTATTCGGAAGCTGCAGCTGATTCAGAACGCTGCTGCTCGAGTCCTCACTAACACTAAGAAAGTGGATCACATCACTCCTGTTCTGAAGTCTTTACACTGGCTTCCTGTGTGTCAAAGAATAGATTTCAAAATACTGCTGCTGGTTTATAAAGCTTTGAATGGTTTAGGCCCAAAATACATTTCTGATCTACTGCTAAATTATGAACCATCCAGATCTCTCAGGTCTTCGGGGACTGGTCAGCTTTCTGTCCCCAGAGTCAGAACTAAACATGGTAAAGCAGCGTTCAGTTATTATGCTCCAAATATCTGGAACAAACTCCCAGAAACCTGCAGGTCCGCTGCAACTCTGACTACTTTTAAATCCAGGCTGAAGACTTTTCTTTTTGTCGCTGCTTTTAATTGAACTATTCATATCTTAGACTGCACTGTAACTTTTATCCATGTATTTCTTCTTTTAATGTTTATTTTATTAGCTTTTCTTTTTAATGACTGATTTTAAATGCCATTCATTTGTTGTAAAGCACTTTGAATTGCCTTGTGTTGAAAAGTGCTCTATAAATAAACTTGCCTTGCCTAATCCATTCTCATGTGGCTAAATACCAGAAAGCCATCAATAGATTTGTAAAGACCCACTGGCAGAGGAGGTGGCACTGGTCTCCTGCTCTCTCCCAAATGGAGCTTTTCCCTCTTCAAGCTACCTAACTTCACTCCTTCCACCTTTGAATTCCATGCCGTCACAGTAAACCATCCTATACAATTAACCATTGTTGTTCTCTACCGTCCGCCAGGTGCCTTGGGGGACTTCTTGGAGTAATTAGATCATCTCCTCTCACATATCCCTGAAACTGGCCCTCTGGCTGTACTTCTCGGAGATTTCAACCTCCAGACGGGGAAGATAGACGAACTAAGATCTCTGTTAACCGCCTTCGCTTTCTCATTGTCTCCATCCCCACCAACTCATAAAGCTGGCAATGTCCTTGATCTCATATTCTCAAGGAACTGCACTACTTCTAACCTCTCTGTTAACCCGCTCCACACATCCGATCACTTCTTCCTTTCATTCTCTCTACCCCTTTCCAAACATAACAAACTAATCTCTTCTCATCCTGCATCTGTCCGCCGTAACCTTCGTTCCCTCTTCCCCTCTACCTTTGCCTCATCGGTGCTCTCAGCCCTCCCTTCCTCTGATTCGTTTCAACTCCTGCCTCCAAACTCTGCTGCAGAAACTCTCCTCTCTACTCTCTCATCCTCTCTGGACTCTCTCTGTCCTCTCACATCTCGGCAGGCTCGTCAGTCCCCCCCTGCTCCCTGGCTAAATGACGCACTGCGTGCTAATAGAACCGTCCTTCGGGCAGCAGAGCGGAAATGGTGGAAATCCAAACACCGTGACGACCTCCTAACCTATCAGGCTCTCCTCTCCTCTTTCTCTGCCTCGATCTCTCAGGCAAAGAGCACTTTCTTTCAAGATAAGATCCAATCTTCCTATTCCAAAAAACTATTTTCCATCTTCTCCACCCTCTTGGACCCTCCCAAAGCCCCTCCCCCCTCCTCACTTCTGTCAAGCGACTTTGTTAACCACTTTGAAAAAAAGGTTGATGATATTCGCTCTTCTTTTTCTGACTCACCTTTACTGACCGCTGGGTCACCAGTCCCTCCTTTCACCCACACACTGACCTCCTTTTCCCCTCTCTCTCCAAGTGAGGTTCTTACCCTCATTACCTCTGCCCGCCCTACCACCTGTCATCTGGACCCTATCCCTTCAAACCTCCTTCAGACTATCGCTCCTGATATTCTACCGTTTCTAACCCATTTCATCAACACTTCTCTAACTTCTGGTCACTTTCCAAACAGTCTCAAGGAGGCAAGAGTAAACCCTCTCCTTAAGAAACCCACTCTCAACCCGTCTGATGTTATAAACTACAGGCCTGTCTCTCTCCTCCCGTTCCTGTCTAAAACACTTGAACGCGCTGTCTTTAAACAACTCTCCTGTTATCTCCATCAGAACAACCTTCTGGATCCGCACCAGTCTGGTTTCAAGGCAGGTCACTCCACAGAAACGGCCCTCCTTGCTGTCACTGAGGAACTGCACACTGCCAAAGCAGCATCCCTCTCCTCTGTCATCATCATGTTGGACCTGTCAGCTGCATTCGACACGGTGAACCATCAGATCCTCCTTCGCACTCTCCAAGAACTTGGAGTTTCAGGCTCTGCACTTTCCCTCCTCACCTCATACCTCAAAGACCGTACCTACAGGGTAACTTGGAGAGGGTCCGAGTCCGACCCTTGTCAATTAACTACAGGGGTCCCTCAGGGCTCTGTTCTTGGTCTCCTCCTTTTCTCCCTGTACACAAACTCGCTCGGATCGGTCATTAGCCCGCATGGTTTTTCATACCACTGCTATGCTGACGACACCCAATTAATTCTGTCCTTTCCCCGCTCAGAGACCCAGGTCGTCGCACGCATCTCTGCTTGTCTAGCTGACATCTCTCAGTGGATGTCTGCTCATCACCTCAAGCTCAACCTTGACAAGACTGAACTGCTTTTCCTTCCGGGAAAAGATTGTCCCACTCTTGACCTGACAATCAACATCGGCACCTCTGTTGTTTCCCCGACTCAGACTGCAAGGAATCTGGGTGTGACCCTAGATAACAACCTGTCCTTCACTGCAAACATCGCTGCTACAACCCGTTGCTGCAGATATACGCTGTACAACATCAGGAAGATTCGTCCCCAGCTGACCCAGAAAGCCAGGTTCTGGTCCAGGCTCTCGTCACCTCACGCCTAGACTATTGCAACTCCCTCCTGGCTGGTCTACCTGCATGTGCCATCCGACCTCTGCAGCTCATCCAGAATGCAGCGGCTCGTCTGGTCTTCAACCTTCCAAAATTTCCCCACACCACTCCGATCCTCCTCCTCCTTCACTGGCTCCCGGTAACTGCTAGAATCCACTTCAAGACACTAGTACTTGCATACCATGCCGCAAATTGATCTGGCCCTTCCTACATCCAGGATATGGTTAAACTGTACACCCCAGCGCGTGTACTCCGCTCTGCATCAGCCAAACGACTCGCTGCAACCTCGTTGCGAGGGGATCCAAGTTCCCATCAGCAAAAACACGTGGGTTTGCTATCCTGGCTCCAAGATGGTGGAATGAGCTCCCCATTGACATCAGGACGGCAGAAAGCCTGCACATCTTCCGGCGCAGACTGAAAACTCATTTCTTTCGACTCCACTTCGAGCGATAGAATTACTAACAAAGCACTTATACTAATATAGGCTTATACTGGCTTATCTATAGCCAGCTGAGTAGCACTTGAAATGTTTGGCTCTATGATACCTGATGTACTTATATGATTCTGTTTTCTTCTGGGCTGTGTCTTCCTGGTCGTATGTACTTATTGTAAGTCGCTTTGGACAAAAGCGTCAGCTAAATGCAATGTAATGTAATGTAAAGAAGACTAGGAAAATTAAAAAAAACTAAAATCTATCTGAAATCTCCCATAAATTAACCAGGGAGCCCAGGGAAGCTAAATAGCTTCCTGGTAGAAAAGACTGTCACAATTTTCGTACTTCGGCACTTGCAAATGCTATTTTGAGTGCATAAGTGCGATCTGCTTTTTTTTTTAAACTGCGAGATTTGGCACAGAGCCATGCGGTGAAAAGAGCTGGTTGGTTTAATTGTCTATGGCAGGGGCCTGGCACGCGTGCCACCATTGGCACGCGGCACCGTAAGCAGTGGCACACTAGCAATTAGTGGAATAAGTGTGCAAAATATTTACATTTTATTTTCAGATCCTGAACGAGACCGCCGCCAGAGCGAGTCTCACCGTTACCTGCAGAAGGAAGCCATGCACGCAAGGAAGCCATGCACGCAACGCAGCCCTGCTCTCTTTATCTCCAGGCGACTTTCTGCCGCTTTCCTCCGTGGTGCAGTGCTGATCGTTTCACCATAGGAATGCACTTCACAAATTGCAGTACCCATAAGGAGCTGTACAAATGCCGCAGTTTTGGCGTGGCTGTGTCTTTAGTGGAAAGCCCTGTGGCGATCTGCTCATCGAAATAATATGCTACAAAGAAGCGGACTGGCCATCTGTGTGTTGAACTTTCCTGTCGGCTCCCAGACCGTAGTCGAGGAAACAGGGGGGATGACTCTCTGTCGTCTCCCAGGGCAGAAGCAACAAACTTCAGGTTCAATAACCCACTTTAGCTTAAATGACTGGAGAGAGGTGAGCTCTTCTTGGGAGGCCATAGCATTTATTTAGCTGTTCTTCTGTTTCACAAAATACATCACTAACCTCTGTTTCCTGCCACACACACACACACACACACACACACACACACACACACACACACACACACACACACACACACACACACACACACACACCACACACACACACACACACACACACACACACACACACACACACACACACACACACACACCACACACACACACACACACACACACACACACACACACACCACACACACACACACACACATCACACACACACACACACACACACACACACACACACACACACACACACACCACACACACACACACACACACACACACACCACACACACACACACACACACACACACACACACACACACAACACACACACACACATGATCTTATCATCCCTATTTCTGGATAATCACAGAACGTACGCTCGTCCTTATTATTATGCCGTTTAAACCAATTATTTAAATGTGTTGCGCTTACAGTAGGGGTCGACCGATTATCGGCCTGGCCGATTATCGAGGCCGATATTCCGCATTTTACAGATTATCGGTCTTTTTTTAATCTTATTGTCGATACAACTTTGGCTCTGATGCGGCCGTTTCTCTGGCTGCAGTCACCACTGTTCATGAGCAATGTCCCGCCCACAACGCTATCTGACTATTACTGAAGTGTCAATCAACACTGAAGATTTTCCGGGCTGCAGCCAGCCAGAGAGGCGGGACCTTCTCAGATTACAGGCAGGTGCGAAGAACGCAGACACAGACACAGCCATACATGTGTTTCGAAGGTAAATCAGTTGAAAACCGAAGTTCAATAAACATCCCAATCCCCTATTCTGAAGTTGCAAAAACACCACGATCTTATGATCCAATTCTATCAGTTTCCCTGGTCTATGGTTACCTCTATTGGAAGCTTGCACCGCTTCATACAGCTATTACAGTGCATGACATTAAGGATTTTGGGAGATGGCACTGTGGGCCATCTAAGCTAATTTACAGATGGCCCTGAGCCCAATAGAGATTGCCCTGAGAAATGCCCGCGGACGAAATGACGCACGAAGGGTTTGGGGGGCCGCCCCCTAGAACATTTAGATTTGTGCAGGTCTTAGATGCAGTCTGGTGCATTCTCTAGACTGAATTATAAGATGAACCACCACAATATTATATTGTACAATTTCAATTTTATTCTTCATTTCACTTGTTTGTGTTTGCTCGCTTGCACGCCCTGCATAGCTATAAGAAACACTTAAGTTGTTGGTCAAGACACTTTCCGTCTGATGAAGGCAAATGCCTTCCCAGATGTAAAAAAGTAGAAAACATTACATTCAGTTATAACTGCCAAAACAAACATTATTTACACTATTATGGCCCCGGTTAAAAATGTTTGTAATGTTATCTACTGTAAGTTGGTCGAACTAATGCCTCCTCATCCGGAAGCCGACCGAGCAGACCCGAGCAGCAGTCGAGAGGACCCGAGCGCACCCGCGAAGCACACAAAATGGCGACAGAGTTCCCGTTAGCTGGCAAATCTAAATCTCTTTGGTCAAAATGTCCGGTCAAAATAATTTCCCTTTAGAGCAATACCGCTTCAGTTGCGCCACTTATGTGACAGACAAGAAGAGTATGTGACTGACAAGAATATTCAATTCTAATGTCTAACACTTAATGTGGAGAAAGAGATGTCCTGTATGGGTTAATTGTGCGTTGATCTGTTGGTAATGCCTCAGGGTTCCGGTGGGCATGTAAACAAATGCATAATGCTGCGCTATACTTTGTTGCCTCACCCAGTTGCATAGCGACACTTATTTTTTAGGTGTCTTTTAATAAGCAGGTAGTCCTATCATTAGCTAGAACTAGCTGGATCTGATCGATATGGACATAAACACGAGTGAAGTCTAATCTGACGGGAGAGAGAGATCAGCTGCTGCTGACGAGTCGACATGCAGCTCTGCATGATAACATGCAGCGGTGAGCGGACAAAACACACACTTCAGGTTAGAATATCACACGTAGCTATTTTAATTACCTCTCAAACTACCTAAAATAGTTATAGATATGTTTAGTTTTACTGTCGGGTCACTCATTACTGATCCGCGAGCTGCATGATACTGGCATAATAGATTGCCCGATCGGGCAACCAGCAGGTGAGGCTTCATTGCCCGAGCTAAATACTAGATGGCCCCGGGCCATCGGGCAGTCCTTAATGTCGAGCCCTGTATTATCTGTTTGTTTGCGCGTCGACTGCTCAGCATTAAACAAGGTCAAAGTTTAAATCATTTGGATTTTTGAGCGCATAAGGCAGTGTGGCCTGCATAAAGACTAAGGCCAAGAAGATCTATGGCGACTCTGCAGTTGAACATGCACAATAACAGGTCCATTAATCAGAGGCAGCAACTCACAAAATATCTTTGCTTCTGCAACAGATGGACTGCTTATCTGCAGACAGACGAGGGATAATACTGTTTTGTAATGATACTTTTCAAGGACATTTCTAGCTAATTATTTTTAAACTATGGCCAAAGAATTCAAATAGATAATCTAATATATAGGTTTAGCCCAGCTCAGTGCTGTACAAAGACTTAACCACTTTATGGTGCGTGGTATCATTTGTGTTTTCCATTGAGGAACTCAACCAAGATGCGAAATTGTTGGGCCATGGCTGAAATGAACACCTTTGTATGTCTCTTTTTATCCGTTTTTTTTTTGTACTTGACTACAACACTGAAATCCCTTTATTAATGCTTTAGCAGCTTGGTCCGGGAAGACAGCAAGTTATTCTAGCACCATCTATCTATGTCTTTAGCTTGACTATACATGTAATGTGACGCGTGATAAATATGCTTTGCGTCATGTGTGAACACATCTTTATAAATTGACAGTAGAAATGTGAGTTCAGGTTACAACTTCTGCTTCTTGATTCTGGTTCCTATCTATTCCAAAATAGCAAGAGTTAAATGTTTTGATTACAAAAAATGTTTTGAGATATATATATATTTATTTTAAACATCATCAGACATGCTGAATGAAAATATGTAGCACCCAAGAAAGCTCAAAAATACTCAATATTTTAAACAAATTCATGAATCCTTATTTGTGGAATTACTCATGGGAGAGCTGTAATTATTACGTGAACAGGTCCTAGCAGATAGATACAACTTACGTCCTTGCAGATACACAATAAAGAATGGTTTATGCCGCTTTCAGGAACCGATAAGCAGAACCACATGACTACCCACTACCAGGTGGTTTGAATTCGGTTCTTATTTGGAAGCGAGTTTCGGTTCCAAACCCTACTCGTGCCAGAGTTTCCGTTAGCCGGTAATTACTGGACTATGACCGGTAAAATATGCTGAAGACCGGCAAATAGGGATGGGTATCGTTAAGGTTTTAACAGTACTACTACTTTTATCGATATCGCTTATCGATCCGGATTTTTTTAACGGTACTCTTATCGGTTCTTTTGGAGAAAAAAATAAGGTAAACTAACAAAACGTGAACAAAACTAACATTGCTTTTTATTTAAATTAAATACATAATATTTCACATCAAAAGAAACAACAATGTTTTAACAAATCGTATTAAATAATCTGATGACAGAATTGTAAACAGAATAGCTGAAACTTTAACAAAGTAAATAACTCAGTTACCTCTAATCATTAACCCATGTTTGTATCATTGAGTTAACTCTGTGTGTTGCTGCTAGCATACATAACACCTGACGTGGAAACGTTATTCGTGGATGGGGCTACAGAGCTACTAAAAAGACAGTCGAAAACGGTGCATTTCTCCGTCTGAATGTGGTGCACTTTTACTAAATGTTTCGACAAATTGCTCGTGTTGCCGACCTTACATGCTAAACTCTTTTTGCACTTTTGGTAACAAGCATTTTCCACATCGAGACGGGTAAAGTTTAACCACAACTCGGAGCGTGTTCTCTCCGCCATCTCCTCCGTGTGTGTGTGTGTGTGTGTGTGTGTTGCTGCATGTAGCAGCTGCGTGTGTGTAAACTGCCCCGCCCCCTCGCAAGCAGGCGGGGGAGAGAGATCTCTTGGAAAGATCGAAAATACAAAAAAATAATCATAGACGCATTTTGCAGTATTTTTTGCATATTAGAAACGGAGTTGGCGACACTAAAACTATATAATGTTTGTGTAGCAATAATACATATGACATATTTTTTAAATGTCTCCAGTACCGATAAAAAGACCGAAAACGTCGGAGCTTAACGGTACCACGGTCTTTAAGCTGTTAGGCCCCAAGCCTGTTTTTCAGGTCTCAGGCTCGAAAATGACATTCCCAGAACAAATGCACATATCTTCCCTTCTAAAAAGGGTTAAATTAATAATGTTTTTTCTCAAAGTAATGATAAACCTGTGAGTTGGATGTAGAAAAGTCAGAATCAATATCGATGTTTTTTATTTGAAAGAAAATTCAGATTGAACATGGTAAAAAAACTGCTACGCTGACGACACCCAATTAATTCTGTCCTTTCCCCGCTCACAGACCCAGGTCGTCGCACGCATCTCTGCTTGTCTAGCTGACATCTCTCAGTGGATATCTGCTCATCACCTCAAGCTCAACCTTGACAAGACTGAACTGCTTTTCCTTCCGGGAAAAGATTGTCCCACTCTTGACCTGACAATCAACATCGGCACCTCTGTTGTTTCCCCGACTCAGACTGCAAGGAATCTGGGTGTGATCCTAGATAACAACCTGTCCTTCACTGCAAACATCGCTGCTACAACCCGTTGCTGCAGATACACGCTTTACAACATCAGGAAGATACGTCCCCAGCTGACCCAGAAAGCCACGCAGGTTCTGGTCCAGGCTCTCGTCACCTCACGCCTAGACTACTGCAACTCCCTCCTGGCTGGTCTACCCGCATGTGCCATCCGACCTCTGCAGCTCATCCAGAACGCTCTGGATCAGCCAAACGACTAGCTGCACCCTAGCTGCGAGGGGGACCCAAGTTCCCATCAGCAAAAACACGTGGGTTTGCTATCCTGGCTCCAAAATGGTGGAATGAGCTCCCCATTGACATCAGGACAGCAGAAAGCTTACACACCTTCCGGAGCAGACTGAAAACTCATCTCTTTCGACTCCACTTCGAGCGATAGAATTACTAACAATGAACTGCTAACAGAACACTTATATACTAATAAAGGACTGGCTTATCTATAGCCAGTTGAGTAGCACTTGAAATGTTTGGCTCTATGAAACCTAAATTAGCTTAGATGGCATCTAAGCAAATTTACAGATTGCCCTGAGCCCAATAGAGATTGTCCTGAAAAACGCGGACGAAATGACGCACAAAGGGTTTGGGGGGCCACCCCCTAGAACATTTAGATTTTTACAGGTCTTAGATGCTGTCTGGTGCATTCTCTAGACTAAATTATAAGATTAACCACCACAATATTATATTGTTCAATTTTATTCTTCATTTCACTTGTTTGTTTGTTCTTGTTTGCTCGCTTGCATGCCCTGCATAGCTATAAGAAATACTTAAGTTGTTGGTCAAGACACTTTCCATCTGATGAAGGCAAATGCCTTCCCAGATGTAAAAAAGTAGAACACATTACATTCAGTTATAACTGCCAAAACAAATATTATTTACACTATTATGGCCCCTGTTAAAAAATGTTTGTAATGTTATCTACTGTAAGTTGGTCGAACGAATGCCTCCTCATCCGGAAGCTGACCGAGCAGACCCGAGCAGCAGTCGAGAGGAGCAGAGCGCATCCGCAAGGGAAAAAAATGGCGACGTCCGAGTTCCCGTTAGCCGGCAAATCTAAATCTCTTCGGTCAAAATGTCTTGTCAAAAATAATTTCTCTTTAGCGCAATACCGCTTCAGTTGCGCCACTTATGTGACAGACAAGAAGAGTATGTGACTGACAAGAATATTCAATTCTAATGTCTAACACTTAATGTGGAGAAAGAGATGTCCTGTATGGGTTGATTGTGCGTTGATCTGTTGGTAATGCTTCGGGGTTCCGGTGGGCATGTCAACAAATGCATAATGCTGCGCTATACTTTGTGGCCTCACCCAGTTGCATAGCGACACTTATTGTTTAGGTGTCTTTTAATAAGCAGGTAGTCATATCATTAGCTAGAACTAGCTGGATCTGATCGATATGGACATAAACGCGAGTGAAGTCTAATCTGACGGGAGAGAGAGATCAGTTGCTGCTGACGAGTGGTGTAGTGGACATTTTTATCTTGCGTATATGCTTAAACCAAATGCTTCTCATAACATTGTCTAAAACACCTATATGTGCTGTTTTATTCTCATACTCTAATGTGGGTTTATTCCCAAGCGCTTCAAGGGCACATAGCTGATTGTTAGAAGACTAGGGTGAGATTCACACAAAGTCACACGAGAACTTCCCTGGTTCTGAGACACTATCTACAGCTCAAGGACAGGGGTCTAATAACAATGAGACCGTGTGAAGACAGATTTCTTAACTTCCCTCCCTTTTCTGTATATAAGCTTGTTATTATATTGAACTGCGCACACTCCTGCAGACTATTTTATACTCTGTGAGACCTGTGACTCTGTATATATTTTATGTATTTGAAGCTTCAAATAAATTAACCAGAAAGACAACTCTGTCCGTTTCACCATTTATTTGTTTAACCACTCTGAGCTTGGATTTCCATAACAGTGGACACGCAGCTCTGCATGATCACATGCAGCGTGTGCGGACAAAACACACACGTCAGGTTAGAATATCACACGTAGCTATTTTAATTACCTCTCAAACTACCTGAACTAGCTATAGATATGTTTAGTTTTACTGTCGGGTCACTCATTACTGGATCCGCGATCTGCATGATACTGGCATAATCGGGCAACCAGCAGGTGAGGCTTCATTGCCCGAGCTAAATACTAGATGGCCCCGGGCCATCGGGCAGTCGTTAATGTCGAGCCCTGGCGTAGGAATATACCTGCTCTGATATCTGGAAACGGAAAAGCAGTTTTTATTGCTTATGGATTATCAGAACATTTCAATGGGGACAAAGACACATTGGATTAACTACACCATAGTTTTTATCATTTTAATGCCATTGAAGACCAGTTTTGACCAGACAAAGACCAAGATAAGCCATGTTAGCATTTTGGGCTACCTAGCGCCACATGTTTTTGTTATTTTCTCCGCGAATTTGTAATCTTTGAGTGTTGAGGTGGGTACCAATAGATTCTGTGTCTCATTACGATCATAAACGATTTGTTGGATGTGCAGCTAAGTAATAAGGGTGCTAGGAGTGATTTTCGGTGCAGTAATAGGTTAGCATTCTTCGCTCAGGGCTAATTCAGAGGGTCACGGTTAGCTTTTTTTTTTTTTAAATGAAAAAGATCAGTTAAATTAGTTTTTTTTCGGTTATATGGATATAAAACATTCATAGTTTATTAAATATGAAGGTTCCTTAGACGTTGTTTCCTGCAAATTACGGTACCCATCCCTAAATCTAATCGGTCAAAAATAATTTGCCTTTAGCACAATACCGCATAATTTGCGCTACTTATGTGACAGACAAGAATAGTCATTTCTAATGTCTAACATTGAATGTGGAGAAAGAGATGTATCCTCCTGTATGGGTTGATTGTGCGTTGATCCGTTAGTAATGCCTCGGGGTTCCGGTGGGAGGGATCACTGTGCTCTTCCTCGTTCGATTCAGACGAGTGAAGGCGGGAGCTGCGTAACTGACGATACGAACCATTTTTACCAAAACAAACACAAGTCTCACAAGAAGCGTCTAAATGAGCCCCGAGCGAAAAAATGCTGATGCACTTAGCACAGAACTCACGGTATAAATTAGGGCTGCTCGATTGTGGCAAAAATCATAATCTCGATTATTTGGGTCAATAATTGATACCACGATTATTAAAAACGATTATCCATTTACTTTGAAAACATTAATTTATTGAAAAACAAAAAGTGAACAGTATGTTTTTAACAGTTGATTACCCTGAACTTTAAGTATAATTCAACTGAAAAACCAAAAGAAAAAAATTGTTTTATTTCCATTATGTTCTTTTCATAATCGTTGCAAGCCAAAATCGTAATTGCGATTAAAATACGATTAATTGAGCAATCCTAGTACTAGTGTTCACTTCGTTGACTAAAACAATGACGAAATATGTTCGTCAACGGCCTTTTTTTCCATGACGAAAACGAGACGATGACGAGACGGCACCGACAGCAGTAAACAATAACTGCAACGAAATCATCATGCAATATCGTTGACGAAAATTGACGAGACGAAAATGTAGTTTACTAAATAAAAACTATGCCAAAATCTCTCTTTACTTTCGTTGACGAAAAATGAGGAGACGAAATATTATCAAAGATAACGTTACATTTCTGATCAGTCAGTTTTTCTCCAAGCAGTTCCATTTCCGGTGCTGCGGCAGGGCAGCAGCTGTGTGTCTGTGGTGCGCGCGGCGGTACATTTGAATTACACCGGGCAGCGGCACACTGTGAACTGTCAGGAAGACTCGGGTCTAACTCATGGTCTAACTAAGCTTATTTAACAGAAAATAAAATGACAACAACAGGGCTTGGGAGCAGTGGTCGCACTCGCGTTAACCGAAGACCCCCCCGTCAGCGCGAGTGAGTGATAAATTGTGCACTCGACGGGTAATAATGGATTATGACGGAAATGTTACGATCCTGTCCGTCAAAATGACTGACAACGAAACAGTCTAAAGCCACCACTGCTTGGGTGAAAGAAACAACGTGATATTTGGGCCCATTTTCGCTACAATGAGGTGGAGAAAAAAAGCGAATGCATTGTCTCATCAGAAGGGAAGCATAACACAGCTGGTAAAAACACCACAAACCTGAGCAGATACTCTCTGCAAAGCTGCTTTCTTAATCATTGAACCTGTGTTTTTCATCAAATAAGGACAAGGCAAGGCAAGTTTATTTATATAGCACTTTTCAACACAAGGCAATTCAAAGTGCTTTACAAAAAATGAAAGACATTAAGAAAATGGAATTTAAAATCAGTCATTAAAAAGAAAAGCTAATAAAAGAAACATTAAAAGAAAAAATACATGGATAAAAGTTACAGTGCAGTCTAAGATATGAATAGTTCAATTAAATGCAGCGACAAAAAGAAAAGTCTTCAGCCTGGATTTAAAAGTAGTCAGAGTTGCAGCGGACCTGCAGGTTTCTGGGAGTTTGTTCCAGATATTTGGAGCATAATAACTGAACGCTGCTTTACCATGTTTAGTTCTGACTCTGGGGACAGAAAGCTGACCAGTCCCTGAAGACCTGAGAGATCTGGATGGTTCATAATTTAGCAGTAGATCAGAAATGTATTTTGGGCCTAAACCATTCAAAGCTTTATAAACCAGCAGCAGTATTTTGAAATCTATTCTTTGACACACAGGAAGCCAGTGTAAAGACTTCAGAACAGGAGTGATGTGATGTTTCTTGGTGTTAGTGAGGACTCGAGCAGCAGCGTTCTGAATCAGCTGCAGCTTCCTAATAGATTGTTTAGTGAGACCTGTGAAGACACCATTGCAGTAGTCGAGTCTACTGAAGATAAAAGCATGGACAAGTTTTTCTAAATCCTGCTGTGACATTAGTCTTTTAATCCTAGATATGTTCTTTAGGTGATAGTAGGCTGATTTAGTAACTGTTTTAATGTGACTGTTGAAACTCAGGTCAGAGTCCATGACTACACCTAGATTTCTGGCTTTATCTGTTGTTTTGAACATTGCAGACTGAAGCTCAGCGCTAACTTTTATACGTTCTGCCTTGGCTCCAAAAACCATTACCTCAGTTTTATCTTTGTTTAATTGGAGAAAGTTCTGACACATCCAGTCATTGATTTGTTCAATGCACTTACTCAGTGTTTGAATTGGAGCATAGTCTCCTGGTGAAAGATATAATCTTATTTATTTATATATATATATATATATATATGCTAAAATGACAAATTATTGGTTTTGGCTAGACTAGTTTGAATGAAATGTTCTATATAATCTGATGACTAAAAAAGACTCAGTTTTCATTGACAAAAAGTAGACTAAAATAATTAGTTTTCTTTGACTAAAATAAGACTAAAATGCTCAGACTTTTAGTCGACTAAAACTTGACTAAATAAAAACAGGATGAAGGTGACTAAATATGACTAAATCTAAAAAGGAAATTTAACAAAGGACTAAGACTAAAACTAAATAAAAAAAATAGCTGATGAAATTAACACTACCTAGTACGAATACTTTATTACTTATCGGATCTGCATAAACAATATATCAACAAGCTGAGATTCCACAGATTCTAGAAATATAAGTATCATCACTGTGCGATCAAAACTCGCAGCAGGGGAAGCAAATCCAGACAACACACGACGTAGCTTTACGGAGGAAAAATGCAAATATGTCTTACCTTTTGCTTTTTCTGATCAAAAGTTGTGTTCAATGGCATTAAAACGAGAAAAACGCTGCTGAAGGTTTGAAATGATTATTGATAATCCATCATTCCATTTGTGTCTGCTGCTATTAGAGCTACAACCAAGCTTCCGGTTTTGGGCAAACGGCGTGCGCATCACTCTCAATCCTCAATGGAAATGTTTAGATGGATTTAGGAACTTCCCCTCGATTCTATTTTCTCTAATGGTGGAGGCGTCAATCCTCAAAATCGACCATGGGGGCCAGAGATATGGCAAATCCACCTAAATGACCCCAGAAGTGTTTTATTTGTTGCTAAACCTCTCTAAAAAGGTCAAATGTATCTTGTTTGGCATCAATCTTGATACAGGGTACTTATATGTTATAGTTTTTGAAGCTTTTAGTCTACTATCCCATCATTCAAGGGTGGTTTTCACTATAAGTAATGTTTGTTTTTTTGGACGAACACTATAATCTAAATTTTTTTACTATGTTTAATCTGAATTTACTTTAAAGGGGACCTATCATGCAAAATACACTTTTGTACATCTTTTATACATGAATATGCGTCCCCGGTGTGTCAGGGAAATCACCATGTGTCAGAAAACACAACCCTCTCTCTTTTCCCCCATACCCAAATCTCTAAAAACGGGGCTGCAACGGAGCTGATACAGATTTGAATTTTTCTGACGTCAGAAAAGGGATGCTCCGCCTATATGGGCAACTCTCCACCTATCAGGGGAATGAGAGACCGCTCGAAAAGCGTTTGCTCCTGCTGCTGTAATTCTCTCCGGTTTGCCACCAGCAGATGACAAACACCCACCTCTCCGCCTCTTCCAAGGGACGAGGGGACCGTGCGGCAGAGTTTCAGTTAGACTTTTTTTCGCTGGTCAACATGTCCGTTAAAGTTTAAATCTTCCGGACAAAATTAGAAAAGTGCCGGTGAAAGGTCTTCTTTGTTATTTATTGAGCTTTAAAACAAATGAATAATGACTATATAAATCATATAAGAATAATACACGGAGGACGGAGCCTCTCTTTTCCTCCCCCTCTTCTGAGAGCCCAGCATCTGATCTCAGTGCACGCTCCCCTCTCCTGCAGGGGGGCGTGGTCAGCTGCAGCTCATTTGCATTAAAAGCTACTGAATCAGCCCTTGAAAAAACAGGGCTGGAAAAGAGCAAATAGAGCGAAATTTGGGATGGCTAAAATGCATGATCTGTTTGGTATGTTTGGTATGGCCCTACAATATATTTTTCAAATATAGCAAGATAGGTCCACTTTAAAAATTCAAATAAAAATCTATATTGATTCTGACTTTTTTACATCCAACTCACAGGTTTATCATTGCTTTGAGAAAAAAAATTATTAATTTACCCCTTTTAGAAGTGAAGATATCGTCATTTGGTCTGGGAATGTCATTTTCGAGCCTGAGACCTGGAAAACAGACTTGGGGCTTAACAGGTTAAGGGCACAACACTTAAGGCGAGACACGGCAGACAAAAACATCAATTTTGAGATTTTGTGCTATTTTGATTCTATAACATGTTTTCTTTCAGGCTTTTGGAAGGAAAACGTACAAAATACACATTTAAGTGTTTATTTTACTATAGTTTGTCTATTTGCGTCTGTATATTTCTCATAAATTCACCAAAAGTTAGCTTTCTAACGTAACATAAAGTACCGCGAACGCTGTGTGCACCATGTCAACAGAGATATCGTTGGAAAGCTCCGTCTCTCCTGCACGATCTCATCGGATCCAAATATGGTCATTTCCTTTGTATCAGCAACCAATCGTGAAAGTACAAAGGGGTCTTAAACCAATAAACAAAATCTCATTGGCTGGTGTCAATTTCTGACAACGTGATTCGTTCAGAAGCGTCACGTGGTGTGCTAAAACACTTCCTGGTTAGCTTTCTGCTAGAAATTGAAATCTCAAAATGGCAAAAGATCGGCGAAAAAAAACGTTCACAGAGAAGACGACAACAAGTGTCACTTGCACGAAGCAAGGTTATACAAAAAACAAATGACCCCGAACATGAAATACCTTCACGGAGTGCGTCGATGCGCAAGCTGTCATCCAAAGAACAGGAGGGTTTAGCTAGCGCCTCACTGCAATCTTTAAAGGTCGTTTTCTCAAAATGAGTTTTTTCTCCTACTCTGAGTTCGAAATTTCAACTTCAGTAGCACGTAGAGCCACCAAACCTTCCAGTTATATTCCTAACAATATTATGAAGGCTTTTACAGAAGGGTTTGTTCATTTATCATTCATAGCCTGAATTATACAACATTGTATACCTAAAAACATGGCGAAAATTGATATTTTAGGGCTGTTGACGGTATTTTCTGATTTATGGAGTGATAAAAAGAGATATCCAAAATTCCTTCTGTAAAATCCTTAGATACTAATATGACTACAAAATGAAACAAGAATTTTGAACCTGGCTTTATCCAAAGTTCAGATTTCGATTCCTGAAATGTGTTAAAATATGTGCATATTTAATGAGATAATGGATAATTTGCATATTTAAACATGCTATTTCAGAAAACTTGTAATACAAAAGACAATTGACTGATTCTGACGGCTGTCAGGAGAGGGGGAGAGGAAAAGAGAGGCTCAGTTTATTAATATTATCTTGTTATTATCCGAAGTTACTTTACACTTTTGAATAATGTACTTAACCTACTAGGGATGTAACGATACCAAAAACTTACGGTACGATAATATCGCGATAACAAGTCCACGGTACGGTATTTATCGCGATATTGAATAATAAAAAGGGGAAAACATTTTTTTATTTTTTTTTACTCGGAAAATTTCTCTTTATTAAATAATAAATCTGATTTGTACAGCATTTTAGTAGGATAGCAGTATTGTCAAAAACAAAGTGACAGACTCGAACAAGAAAACCAGTGTTTTTGTACCTATAGTACTACCAAACAAAGTAGGCATTTTCTTTGTGCCACTGCATCTCACAAATAAACAAGGACATTTAATAATCAGACCCTGCAATAAAAATAAATCAAGGTTCACTTTTTTTTCACGTTTTTCAAGTAACTCAACTCAAACTCACTAGTCACTCACTCGGCATCATCAGACAGGTTTTTAGGAATATGAGAATGTCCACATTTCCAGGTATTTATAAGCTGGGATGTTTGGGCATTTACAATATCCCCTGCTCTGGAAAAAACTTGGTACTGATGTTGCTGGGTGTTATGCCGTGTTATGCATGCCCTCCAAAAGGAAATGATATAGTTTCCAAACCGTACTTTGCCGTACAGATCAATACATGTCTGGGAGGTTTTGCTTTACGCTGTGCGCGCTCCCGCGAGGTGCATCATGCACACACGGCATAACACCGCCCCCCCCGTTGACAGTTCACGAGCGTGCTCTCTCGTGAACAGTACATGTTATGTTATAAAGCCGTGGAGGGCGGGAGTTTATAAACCAAAGAGTAACCGCCCTTACGGGACGCTGTAATAAGTAAAGCGAACGCACCCGCAAGGACACCTGGCCTCCTATTGGTTGAGGGATTTTGACAGGATTGTTGCACAAAAGTTTCGAGCACGCACAGAATAAATCTGAGAGCAGAACAAATCTGTAAGCAGCAATATATCTGAGTGCAAGCGTACAGTTTGAGCAGAAGCAGAGCAAATCTAAGTGCAAACAGGCACTATTTCAGTGTGAGGACAGGGTTTGAGGGAAATAAATACATAAAGTATGCTCTTAAATTTAAATACCACGCTCTTGAATAAAGATAGGGAATAACCCTCATATAAATACGATGTCCTTTTGTGTTCTGTTGTTTTATGTTCATGTTGTAACCTACTTGCTGCCATGTTGGACAGGTCTCTCTTGAAAAAGAGATCGAGGATTTAAAAAACGAGACGGCAAAACATTTAAAAAAATTTTTATCGCGGTAGATTTTGTCAGTCTCACGACGGTATTGGGACGTTTATTTACAGCGATATTCGGTATATCGTTACATCCCTATAACCTACTATAATTAGTTTGATTAATATCGAGTCAATTTGTTTTAAGGCGAGACACCCCAGGTGAATAGGGTAATTTTTTTAACTTAAAGGTATCAGCTAGAAATTTCTCCAGTTAATGTCTTACAATAAGGCAATTGTCTTTTGTATTACAAGTTTTCTGAAATAGCATGTTTAAATATGCAAATTAGCCATTATCTCACTAAATATGCACATATTTTAACACATTTCAGGAATCGAAATCTGAACTTTGGATAAAGCCAGGTTCCAAATTCTTGTTTCATTTTGTAGTCATATTAGTATCTAAGGCTTTTACAGAAGGGATATTGGATATCTCTTTTTATCACTCAATAAATCAGAAAATACTGTCAACAGCCCTAAAATATCCATTTTCGCCATGTTTTTAGGTATACAATGTTGTATAATTCAGGCTATGAATTATATATGAACAAACCCTTCTGTAAAAGCCTTCATAATATTGATAGGAATATAACTGGAAGGTTTGGTGTCTCTACGTGCTTCTGAAGTTGAAATTTCGAACTCAGAGTAGGAGAAAAAACTCATTTTGAGAAAACGACCTTTAAAGATAGCAGTGAGGCGCTAGCTAAACCCTCCTGTTCTCTGGATGATAGCTCGCGCATCGACGCACTCCGTGAAGGTGTTTCATGTTCGGGGTCATTTGTTTTTTGTATAACCTTGCTTCGTGCAAGAGACAATTGTTGTCGTCTTCTCTGTGAACGTTTTTTTGGCCGTTCTTTTGCGATTTTGAGATTTCAATTTCTAGCGGAAAGCTAAACAGGAAGTGTTTTAGCACACCACGTGACGCATCTGAACGAATCACGTTGTCAGAAATTGACACCAGCCAATGAGATTTCGTTTCTTGGTTTAAGACCCCTTTGTGCTTTCACGATTGGTTGCTGATACAAAGGAAATGACCATATTTGGATCCGATGAGATTGTGCAGGAGAGACGGAGCTTTCCAACGATATCTCTGTTGACATGGTGCACACAGCGGTCGCAGTGCTTTATGTTACGTTAGAATGCTAACTTTTGGTGAATTTAGGAGAAATCTACAGACGCAAATAGACAAACTATAGTAAAATAAACACTTAAATGTGTATTTTGTACGTTTTCCTTCCAAAAGCCTGAAAGAAAACATGTTATGGAGTCAAAATAGCACAAAATCTCAAAATTGACCAGTACTTGAAAAACGATGTTTTTGCCTGCCGTGTCTCGCCTTAAAGATCAATAAATAACAAAGAATACCTTTGACTGGCACTTTTCTCATTTTGTCCGGAAGATTTCAACTTTAACGGACATGTTGACCGGCAAAAGAAAATTGTAACGGAAACTCTGACTCATGCTTGGTGGATTTAGAGGTGCACTATACCATTACTGGGCAGAGGTTGTGCACAACACATTGTAACTGACGTGTATTGAAGATAAGACATTAGTCATTTGTGGAAAATACTGAGCCTAACATATTGATTTGATGTGCTCGAAAGTATTACCGCAGCATCTGACTTTTGTTTGCTACTTTGAGATGGCAGTTACATGCTTGTCTCAACTGTTATTCGCTAGAATGTACTAAGCCACAGGTACAACGTAGGCTTATGGACTTGGCCATCTGTTGGTGTTTTATTAATGGCAAAAATGGATATCATGATAACATCGAAACAGAGAATAAAGTTCCCAAATAAAGTTCCCAACTTTGAAACGTAAGTCCATAAAGTGCAGTATCACAATGAACAATTAAAAGGTGCAGCAGGTGGCGGAACACGGGGGATTTGAATGGGACTAGAAATTAAAATCAATGTTTTGATGGCATAAAGTACCTTAAACATACCGTCAGTTTAAATGCTGTTTTATACTGAAAAACCAGAAGTTCTTGTGCACAACCAGTTGTTTAGCTTTTATTCTGAAAATCCTTCATCTCCGGTTAGCATTTAGCATGTGGCTAATATACCATTTACTATAGAGGTGAATTTAGTAGCGATATGAAACACCAGTCTGGAAACACCAGTCAAGTTTCAGTCTGGCTTCAAACCCATGCACAGCACTGAAACAGCCCTTTTAAGAGTTTTTAATGATCTGCTCCTAGCCGCCGACTCAGGTAGCCCAGCTGTCTTGGTGCTGTTAGACCTGACAGCTGCTTTTGACACTGTGGACCATAGCATCCTGTTGTCACGGCTTGAACAGTCCGCTGGCATCACAGGCTCTGCCCTTGCATGGTTCAGGTCCTACCTGACAGACCGTAGCTTCGCTGTGCAGCTAGGTGCCTTCTCCTCTGCAAAAGCCCCTCTTACCTGTGGGGTTCCCCAAGGCTCGATTCTGGGCCCCATCCTTTTCCTACTGTACTTACTACCCCTAGGCTCAATTCTCACAAAACATAATATTCCCTTCCACTGCTACGCCGACGATGTACAGATTTATCTCCCTCTCGAAGCAAGTGTCACACACTCATTACAACAGTTGATGGACTGCTTAACTGAGATAAAATCCTGGCTGAGCAAAAACTTTCTTAACCTCAACGAAAGCAAGACTGAGGTCATCTTTTTTGGACCCCAACCTCCAGCAACCCAGGTTGATATTCTAGGCTCCCTCCAACAGAACATCCTCCCCTCAGTCACGAACCTTGGGGTAACCTTCTCCAGTACTTTTAAATTCGACAAGCAGGTCAGCAGCGTAGTCAAATCCTGCTTTTTTAAAATAAGACTTTTGGCCAAAACCAAGTCGTATTTATCTTTTAAAGACCTGGAAAGGGTTATTAACGCCTTTGTGACCTCGAGACTCGACTACTGCAACGCTCTGTACATGGGTATGGACCAGGCCTCAATTAAACGCCTGCAGCTAGTCCAGAACGCAGCTGCACGTTTGCTGACTGGCCATAAAAAACGTGACCACATCACCCCAATTCTGGCCTCACTGCACTGGCTTCCAGTTCGGTTCAGAATTGATTTTAAAATCCTTTTATTTGTTTTTAAAGCACTAAATGGGCTGGCTCCGGCCTATATAGCTGAACTCCTCCAGCGCTACACCCCAGCCAGAGCTTTAAGGTCTGCTGACCATCTGCTGCTGGTAGTGCCCAAGACCAGGCTCATAACCCGAGGGCACCGAGCCTTCGCAGCAGCTGGCCCCAGGCTCTGGAACACTCTGCCCCTCCACGTGAGGTCGGCCCAGACCCTAGGGGTTTTTAAAGCCACACTAAAAACTCACTTCTTCTCTCAGGCCTTCTAGTCAGAGCGGAGCACGACTCCTCACTATTCCCTGTGTTTGTTTTATATCTGTTGTAAATTATTGTCTTTTATTGTGATTATATGTGTTTTTAATGCATGTACAGCACTTTGGCTCGACCAAAAATCGCTTTTAAATGTGCTTTATAAATAAAATTTGATTTGATTTGATTTGATTTGAAACACCGAAACCTACTGATTTCAACACTACAACTATAGACGTCGAGATATTATTATTGCTGAATATTAAATGAAGGTACAGTTTATTTGAATACGTTTGTTTACAGACGTGGGTAGCATGAGACAACATCCGGAACTACCGGAAATGATACCAGCCGTCAGGTATTTTTGGAGTATTGATTACAGCGTTTAAAATGTATTAAATGAAAAGTCATGAAAGAGATAAGGAGGAGAAAAGGCGTGTTTAGTTATATATTTAATGTACAATGTCTGAATCCTCTGTAATGCGCAACAACGAACATTGGAGACGTGGAGGGTCGGCCCCCAGCAGCGCCAACCGGCCCTCAGGGATGAGCCAGCAGAGTATATTTAACAGCTGGAAAGGTGGAGCTCCTCTCTTCCCTTCGCTCACCAGAGCCAGAACACAGCTGTTTTTCTGACTGAACCATCTTCTGCTTGTAACATTACCGCACTTTTTATTAATTAAAGTATACATTTGAACCTTCTCAGAGACTCAATTAGTCTCCTTTTTAAAGATTCTCTCCTGGACGCGAGAATAACGAACACAGTTATCAGACTTAATGTATCGATACCCGCAGCTGAAATGTCGATACTTTCTCGGAAAATTAAATATCAATATATATCGCAGGATCGATTAAATTGCACAGCCCTAAACAGAACCACCCTTTTTAATTTGTTTTGCATTTGGTAAAGCCTCATCTGCAATCACACAAATATGCTGCTGTTTAAACGTATTAACTGCTTCTATATTGATTAATAAAGGCTCCCAGTCGGTCTTTGAGTTTGCCTTCTTTTTACAAGCCGATTAACCTGAAACGCTACTGTGGGGGGGGGGGGGGGGGAACAAAATCAAGTCAAGTCAATCAAGTAAAATTGCACCAAAACCGATATGCCTTGTTTTTTTTTTTTTATTGGTCAGTAAAAACAATCAACACGGCCTTATTTGTAGCTGCATGGCGAACTTATAGGGTACAACAAGAGGCGCATTCACACTGCGGTACTTTTCCCACAAAGGTTCATGCGAACTTAGTTCATGAGAACTCTTTTATCGCGTTCACACCAAAAAGAGCCGGTACTAAAAGTAGTTCATGTGAACCTTTTTACCCCCTCGAAAGTCCCTGCTAGAGAGCAGGGACTTTCGAGCGGCTCTTTTGTGAGAAAAGAGCTATATTTCTGATTGGCTGGGCGGATTGCAAACCACGCCCCGTAAAACTTCCCAAAAGTTTTGTGAAGCCGCCATTTTATTATCCTCGCATTAGCATTAGCATTAGCCCAGCGCAGAAACGCAGAGAGACTAACTTATGGCAACACAAAATAAAACATGGGAGCGGTGGAGATGAGGAGGTGTCGGCGTTCTGGCGATTTACTCGGAAGGCTTCAGTAGAAGCTGCTGGGAGTCCCAGCAACTTCTACTGAAGTCCTCTTACAACTCCGGGGACTTCCGGCCGGGGACTTTGGGCGGCAGTATCCGCCGTGAAGTTGTTTGTAGCCTGCCAGTAAACCAAAAGCAGAAGAAGAAGAAGTGACGTCAGCGGCTTCATTTGCCTAATCCACCCCCAGGGACTTTTTCCGGTGTGAACGCGATCTGTACTTAGTTCATGCGAACTCTTTAGTTCGCATGAACTAAGTTCGCATGAACCTTTGTGGGAAAAGTACCGCAGTGTGAATGCGCCTAAGGCCAACCAAATCAATTTGCTATTAACAGCAGTAATCTGGCCATCTCGTTATTGTGGGGTTATCTATGTGTAGTTTTAGTTAGTACCATGTTTGCCGCATGCTGCATTCCGTTCTTACCGGAATGTGAGGCTTGGATGAAGTGTTGAAACACATTTTCTTTAAAACAGCATTTGACTCATTGCCAACTAATTTTTGAAGTGGCATGATGTAAATAATAGGACTGCCCCCAATTAGTCTAAATCAGGGGTCACCAACCTTTTTTAGGGTGAGGGCTACTTTCAAAAAATAAAACAAGTCGGGGGCTACTTTTACTCCTCTTTTTCTTGTTTTTTGCAGTGTATATATTTATCACATTTTAACATTATTATATGCTACCTTTAACCTTTGTGTGCTGTTTGGGTCTGTGGGATCCGTTTTCAGTGTTTACTAAAAGAACATGTATGCAATTAAATTATCTTAACCTGCCTTATTTGGGGGTGGGCCTCACATCCTCTAGGGTGGACCTCACCTCCTCTAGAGGGGTCCTCACCTCCTCCAGGGGGGTCCGGGGCAGAGTCCTGCACGGGTCTGATTTTCAAGACCCGCTCCCGCGACGTGCAATACCGAACCCGCCCCCCGCAGATATTGCCAATTAGTTCCGCAACCCGACCCGTCGGCACAAGATCCGCAACCCGACCCCGCATATATATGAGCATATTTGTAAAGTGGGGGGACACAAACGGGATTTCGAAAAGTGCGGGGGACATGTCCCCCCCCCCTGTCCCCAGTGGAAATTACGCCATGAGTGTGTGTGCGTCAAGTGCAATAAATATATAAGCAAGTTGCAACACACAGAGTGAAGCTCCGCCCCTCATGTGTTGTTAGGCTGTTCAACGGGGCTGATGTGTAGATTCTGCCAGAAGGGAAATCAGCGGGGAGGTGCCACATTGCTTTTCTTCCCGACTGCAACGCTGGTCCCGCAAATCAAGCAAGAACGTGACTGGTCGATATTCATTGTGGGGATGGGGGAGGAGGGGCGTTAGATATAGAGTTGTAGTAAGTAGATAGAGTTCGCTATGATTTAGGTTTAGTTTATGCATAGGGTAGATTCCTTTAATTACATTTCCTTTTTTGTTTTGTGTATTTTATACATTTTGGATTTGCTTGGCGAGCTATTTTTAGAACATGCCCCGCGGGCAACTCACGTTGCCCCTGCGGGTGACTGAGTGTCCACGGGCACCGTGTTGGCTACCCCTGGTCTAAATTTTAGTTGGCGAAAAAATTGTCGACACATTTTTCATTTCTCTATTACTCGAAGGAAAAAAACAAAGGGAAAATATATCTGTGCGGTGCGTGTGCTTGAACGAGTCTGCCGGAAAACCCTTCAAACTTTAATTCAGAGCTGTGCCTAGTCTTTAAGTTAATTTTGTCAGGTACGAAGTCCAAAGTGTGGGATCTTTCTGAGCGAGTACAGGACGAGCCCCGTAAGGTGACATGCAAACTCTGCAGGCAAAAAAGCCGCCTCCACATCCACGCTATCGGATCCCACCTTCCCGGATAACCTTGCTTTGAGAAAAAAGATTATTAATTTACCCCTTTTAGAAGTGAAGATATGGTCATTTGTTCTGGGAATGTCATTTTCGAGCCTGAGACCTGAAAAACGGGCTCAGGGCAGGTTGAGATGATACCGATATTTGTGGAATCTGTGGAATCTCAGCTTGCTAATCAATGGATTGGATATGCAGTTACGATAAGTAATAAGGGTATTTATACCGTGAGTTCTGTGCTAACTGTGTTAGCAGTTTTTCGCTCAGGCCTCATTTAGACGCTTCTTGTGAGACTTGTGCTTTGTTTCGGTAAAAATGGTTCATATCTTCAGTTAGCTGAGTTTCTAACCATTAAGTGAGTATGACACATTAATAGGTTTATAAATATTAAGAAGCCCTGAGACACAGTTTTGTGAAAAAACTACCCGCCAGACCCAGATTAGGGTCCTCTCGGGGTTAACAGGTTAAAGAGGTCTTACACAGGTCCTTTTGACCTGTGTGCTGCAATATGATCTAAAACATTCTAGTAGCCAACATCAGATGAATTCAGCTGCGTGAAGCAATGCAAATAAACGCAAACGATCCCATGGTCAAACTTGCCCGGGTAATAAAGGCCCAAATTCACTTTGCATTACATGCAGGCTGTCCTGGAACACACAAAACGTGTTTCGCATTTAACTTCACTGAACTACCATTTTACACCTCAGGCTTAGAGTGACCAGATGTCCCGCTTTGCGCTGGACTGCACAGCGTTTTCACGACTTTTGGTGCGTCCCGCAAATTGAGACGATGTCCCGCATATTTCATTTCGATTGGCTAAAACGCTTTTCTAAAATCTGATTTATTTTAATAAATGTTTTAAACGGCATCATGTAAGTTGCGCTGACAGAGGTCCACAGTGTGGACCTCTGTCAGCGCCCACCCGTTGACAGTTCACAAGCGTCCATAGTGTCTCTCTCCTCCTCCCCCCCCCCCCTGCCCCCACAGTTTACGTGTCCCACATTGTCCCACTTTTGGCTTTCGGCACCTGGTCACCCTATTCAGGCTAGCTAACTAGCCAACTGGTCACAATGAGCTCCTCCGCCTTATTTTAACCTGGCTCTTTGTTTATTCAAAAAGACATTTGAGATTACAGGTCAACAAAGCTAACGCACACAAAATGTTATATTTTAGTGTCACTGCATTTTGAAAAATATATATAAAACCACTAAATAGTTAACAGACTAGCCAATAATAGGGCTAGCTGAAATAATAGCGCGAACCTACGTAGTTTACTCTAGAGCGCCCCCTACACGTGCCAATAACACTCAAGTTGAATACACACCAGAACACTTGAAATGGAAGAAGCTCCTCAGTGTTTTGATAAAAGACGTCGCCATTTTTCACAAGGACTTGTGAACTGGCAGCGACAACCCTTGCTCACCAAACACTCTCCCTGCAATCTTTCCTGTGTCTGGGCAGCTAGTTGTGGAGGCTCCCTCACCCCTCTGGCCGCTGCCCCTCAACTCGCGGGACATTATCCGTCTTATATACGGGATCGGAAACATGAAGGATACCTATGTTAATGAAAGTGATCAATAAAAAAGCGGAATTACCTTTTAACTGCGCTGTTTCGGCATCCTCCGGTCTCTGCTGTGCCGACTCTCCACGGTAAAATGGCTGCAACAACAGCGGTGTGGATGATAGACCAGGAAAGAGAGGCGGAGGCAGCCGGGGAGAGAAGCGAGGGGGGCGGGCTCTGTTAACCCCGTCGAGAGGTGGGGGTGGGGAACGGACACAAGTGACTGAATCTTTTTTTATTGTTTAACTAAGACACAATTATATCAGAAATAAAATCCACAAAAAATCCAAAACAATAATGTTAATTCGTTTTTTCCATATCACAGTTATTTTGAAAGTACACATTGGGTCCTAGAAACCGAACGTAATACGTGACGTCATGACAGGGCGGGGCTTATGTCCATTTTGTTGTTTGTGACAAAAAACTATTTCGCATCTGCAACAAACCAAGCAACCCAGTTTCCTGTATTATTACCAGTAATAGAAAGTAAATACATACATTTGTAATTGTTTTGCATTTGTATGTAGATTATTTTATGCTTCTTATACCTTTACTCCACAACATTTGAAAGGCAAATGTTGCACTATTTACTTATTTTATAACATTCATTACTAGGCCTACTTAGGTTACTTTGTAGATTCAAATTATTAATAAGCAATATATAGATCAACTAAAAGGAATTTCAGCGTGTATGAAATGATGCAGTTCAAAGTCTACTCAACAACAGTGTTGCGATCAAGGTTAACTTTAATGTAGTTAATATACTAAAAGCGCTCCATAAACAAAAAGCTGTCAGTACTAAATGCTGCAAAAAGCTCAAAACACAACGGAACGGGGACACTCAGTGTTTTAGTGGTAGCTAGCTTACAGCAGATGTCCAATTATATCAGAAGGGATCATACGATCACATTGTTAATAGCCTACAAGCCAATAAAACATTTTAGATACGTTTTCAGTTAAAGTGACAGTTGGCCAATTTTAGAATCACGAATGTCAACAAGCGCTCCGGTCCCAGCTGTGTGCATCACTCTTTAGTGTCCCCGTTTTTTTTCCTCCAAAGTTTAGTATTCGCAGTGCTTAGTTTACGCAGCGTCATTAATAAATGGTGCGCATGTTTCATCAAGTTGATGAATGTTTTCTAAATGCTGAGCATGTGTTATCAAGTTTGTGAAGATAATTCTTCATTTGCATGTGTTTTGTCACATTTCTGTTTTTTATTTGCATCGTTTTTTAAACAGCAGTGTTTTTCTCCTCATGGAAGTGTTTTTGGAAGCAGAACATGCTTCTTTTGTTACTGGATACAGTTGATAACTGTTGATACCATTTTTATGATTTGGGCTTCAGAGATATAGTATGCACATCATGGCAGTCTTTGAAATTAATATTTTGAAAACATTTGAGGAAGTAGGGAGTTTTATTTCATGGTTTTTACTCTCTTTTCTGACAAATTAAAGTGCACTTTGTGTTTAACTGGCAAATGCAGCATATAACTTGTTTACACTACAAAATGTGTCGGTGTTGGGATCCCTCCTGGGATGATTCCCAATCAAATTGAGTGTACTGATGTGGGGGTGTCACCGTCACCCTGTAAGAAAAAACATTTTAATGCCTTTGTATTTGTAAGCTTAACCAAATATGCTCTTTAGTTAAAGTTGAGGCATTTCAAGTGGTGTCAATGGTGTGCAGACACTTCCTGTTTCAAAATTGGACATGGTCTAATGTAATTTTACATCTCCTTTAATTCTGCTAACTGATATTCACACAGTTAAGGAATAATTAACTTTAGTAAAACGTGTAAGCGATAGCATTCACAAAAAATTGTTATAATAGGCTGACTAATCTTTGACTTCAAACCATTTGGTAGTCACATTTAGCCATTTGTTAGCGGCCACCTTTTTTTCAGAAGTTCCTAAAGGGGTACTTACTGATGTGTTTTATGTGGTTTCATGTTGTTATAGCGAACGTTTACATCTCTTAAGTTTGACAGAGACAATAAAAGAAACATCAACCTCACCTTTAATTAGGTTTAAAATTGGCCCCATTTCTATTGGTGGACAGTAGAAGAACTGAGGATGTGAAAGAACAATTACAAAAATTCTATACATCATTTGTATTTATTTGCAATTAATACAAATTCATTGTCATGGAGCAGACCCGGCGCCAGAACAAATCTACAGAGAGGGCATATGATTTTCATGGGAGGGCACACAAAACCGTCATGTGCCGCGGCCAGTGGCGGTGCCAGAGATTTTCTTTTGGGGGTGCTGTGGGGTAGCCTGACGTTTCATAGAGGTAGCTCAGTCATGTAGGGTTTCCCATTAATGTCTCGGCGCTACAGTGGAATTTTCTACTGCAACACTCCCCACATACACAGTGTATCCGCGACTGTTACAATGAAGGCTCGATAATCAGCTCGCGGCATATAGATGTCAGCAGGGGTAAAGTGCTACTTTTTTTAAGTGGGGGGTGGACCTAAGCTCCTCCAGGGGGGTCCTCACCTCCTCTGGGGGGGTCCGGAGGTATGCTCCCCGGGAAGATATTTTTGTTTAAATATTGAAGTTAAAAGCATCAATCTGGTGCACTTTGAGTGCACAATTAAGAGATCTATACCTCTCAACATCCATATGAAACAGAACTGTAAACCGATTTTCTATTTCTTTATGGACTCCTGATGGAGATTAATCAGGCCCGGTTCTACGGGGTGCATAAGGGTGCATTGCACCCTCAGTTGAGTCGTAATATAGTTGAAATAAAATAAATTGTAATTGTGGTTAAATAACATTGTCTGCTGCATTTATTTGGTCAATTTCAACGGTAAGTAACGTTATTATGTCAGGTGTGCGTGACCTGTGCCGCTGCGCGTTCGTCATTTGCAAAGTGCTTACTTAGCAGTCAATGATGGACATCAGAAATTGGTTAAAACAACCAGCCCTTATCACCAGCAGTAACACTGCATCTACTTGTGAGGAATTGCGGTATCTCCTTCTCCTTTTTTCTGTTTGTTTGTCTATCTGTTTGTCTGTCTTCCTGGCTGGGCGTGGTTAAGATATGATAAGATAAGATAAGACTTTATTCATCCCGAAGGAAATTGTTGTGCCAGCATAACAAAATACAATAAACACAATAAACCAATAAATAAAAGTGGTTGACCTACTTTCCGTTTTTCCGCCAACTCACCTCCGCTCCTGTTTCTCATCATCACTGATTACCACCACTCACCTGCTGCTAAAAACTCCGGTTCGATCATCAGACTTCGCCAGTTCTTCGTATACTCACAGTGGTAAACTCCAGTTCCGGCTGACTAGATTTTCTAGTTCTGTTGTATACTCTTCCTGTTGGATTTTTTCGTATGCTAATCCTGTTCTGTTTTTTGCCTGTTACAGAAACTCCACATTCCATTCTGTCCTGGCTGCCACGTCCAGCCCAACCTCCGTCTCAGCCCTGCTCCACGTTCTCCCCACTCTGTTCAGAGTTTGCTTTGTCCCCTGCCTGGTTTTTTGTGGACTTATTAAATCCAGTCATTTTGACACTTCACCTAAGTCTCCGTCCCAGTGTTCTTGCATAGCGGGTTCATGTTTTGTGTCTCTTTACGAGGAGCTTAACACTACTGCAGGTAATAACAGTTCAGATCATGGGGACATTACGTTACCCGCGGCCACTGTTGTGGACATTCCTCCCGCCCGACTCGCCGGCTTTGCCCGCCTCGCCCACAGAGGCGGAGCAGCCGCAGCCGTCTTCGTTGCCCCAAACACCGCCACCCCTCGGCGGCCTGCAAGTGCCAGAGGACCTCGGCAAAACAGAACCTGCCCATGTATATTTAAAAAAGTATCCAACTCGCCTGTACAGTGGGGTAAGGCGCTCATTTTGCAGCTCATGGTTTAAAAACAGAGATTGGCTGGAATATTCATGTAAAAAAGATGCCATCTTCTGCTTTGCATGTAGACATTTCGGTCTTAAAAGGGGAGTGATTTGTAAAATATCCATAAAGAAAAAGTAAATCTGTTTACAGTTCTGTTTCCTATGGGTGTTGAGATGTATCCATAGATCTCTTCATTTTGCTCTCAGATTGATGCTTTTAACTTCAATATTTAAAACAAAATCTTCCCGGGGGAGCATGCCCCTGGACCCCCCTAGAAGAGGTGAGGACCCCCCTAGAGGGTGTTAGGTCCACTCCCAATTTATACAAATAGCACTTCACCACTGCACAATCTCTAATCTCAGATGCACCCTGAGTCATTTTGTTCTGGAACCGGGCCTGAGATGAATGTTCAGATTGGAGCCACAAACCACCAGGAGACAGGAGTTTAAATGTCTTTGTTTTATTTATCAGGGTATTCAGTTGGTGGGATGGTAGCTGTTGCCAATGCTTCTAGTAGAAAAGGTGAAACAAACTGATTACAGCATTTGCACATTAAAATAATACTTATATTACTTGCACATTAAAGTTAACAAATATGTCTGCCGCAATTATATTAAATTGGAACTAAATTATATTCATTACTACATTGAACAACAAATGTGTTCAATACCATTGAGGTAACTCAAGTGCAAACATCCAAATTACAAAGAGGATTCTACTTACATTAGTAAATCAAAAGACACATGGTCGAACAGCTACCAAACACTCAATCCTGGAGTGGGTGTTTGAGGACAAAGAGGAGGATGTCCTCATCCAGGCCTCTATAGAGTGGCGAAGTCACACCCATCTACTTCCGGTCTATGGGACCTTATTTCGGAAAAATTATGTATTGAAGTCAATGGAGAGAAAACTTATCTTTCGATCCCGTCTCGAATTGTGCCACAAATTACACATATGATGTTTGTCAATCTTAAAAAATAATTTCCATGTCAAAAAAGTCACAGTTTGTCGTAAAACTGTTGAATTATAAGACTATGAAAAATACGCAACTAGAAAGACTACAAATCCCAGAGTCGAGTAAGTGATGTCATAACTGTCACAATTGTTTTCCTCCGGTAAATACAAGAGATAGCTAATATAAGATAACTTTAACAAGATGCCTGTGTGCTTAGAACTAGGTTGTTATCATACCAGCAATGGGTCTTGCTCGTTCTTTCGCTTCCCGTCTGATGAAAGGACCAAGAGTGGCTGGCTGGATCAAGTTAGCTACCTAGCTAGTAGCAAGCACGTTAGTTAGCATTACAGTCTTAGCCTTGTCATTTGTATTAGCCTTAACATGAAGTACCATCAAGTAACCCAAAATGTTAAACAGTAAGAGTAGTAGTCATATTTCGTGAACCCTTTGAAGAGTACTATCACACCGGTGTGATCATTCTATAATACACCATTGAAGCCCGGGGGAGAAATGCTAACGCTAACGCTGCATTAGCATCGGCGATCTGTTCTACTTCATGCTATCTGCACAAATGGTTGACATTAAACATTAAAAAGATCATGCAGTTCAGAGAGAATCAAAGGAAGGCAGGCAGGCAGGCAGCTTTGCATGACATTCTTCTGGACGTGTTTCATTGTGTTGATATTGAGGGTAGTCAATCACTTTTTTGACAAGACAGTAGTGACGGCCGTCTTGGTGACGTGTGTTGTTCTGAAAGTTACACAAAAAAAATTGTTACTTCACAGTTTTACGACACATTTCTTTTTTTTTGACTTGCAAAATTATCTTTTAAATTGACAAACATCATATGTGTAATTCGTGGCACAATTCAAACAGGATCGAAAGATAATCTTCCTCTCTCCATTGACTTCAATACATACTTTTTCCGAAATAAGGGGCCCTTCTCAGTGCTCTTATTTTTCATTTCCTCGAGCGAGGAGCGATAATGGACGAGCTATAACCGAGGAACCACCAGACATCCTTCGATGAAATCCTCAGACACTCGCCCCGCCCCCTTACTGTGTATCGCTCACTGATTGGACGAGGCAGTGCATGCACTGATCTGATGCTTCTTGACATGAGAGCAGTTTCCCAGCGGAGTGAAGAAAATACATGAACCTCACGGGACTCACTCCTCAGTTTATACTGTGTTTTGTTTCAATTAATGTATAATTTAGTTACAAATATGTGATATATATGAACAACAAAGTTGTCAAAAATCATTTTCTTCATTTATTGGAAACATTTTCATGATCGCTTTTTTCGTTTAGCCTATACATTTTAAGAATAGCGTTTATCTTTTTTGAGAATGAGATCTTATTTGATTTTATTTATTTGGGTCTACAACAGATGATACAAATGTTTGTGTCAGTAAATGTGTACTAACAGAGGCGGGGGTGTGTGTGAAAATAACGGGGACAGAGCTGGCTGCTGTCAGACGATCAGCTATGCAGCGTCATCACAAACGGACGTCGCTTCACGTGACGCTCCGGAGGAAAGGACGTTCCATTGCTCTTAAAACTAATTTCCCTGCTTCTCGTGGTTTCCTTGCATCTCTCCATGCTTCCCTGGTGGGAGGGACTAGTCGCAGGGAAACGACGCAAGTGAGGGACGCAAGGAATCCATTTAACCGAAGTGAGAAGGGCCCAAGGTCCCATGGAGCTCCCCCGGAAGGGGAGGGACTTCGCCACTCTATTTATAGCCTGTGAGGAACTTCTAGCTGCTTCCCTACACAGTGCCTCTTGTGGACAGGAGGGTTTTATACATGCAATTTCTAACAGCCGCCCCCGGATTTGTGCAGCAAATCTGTGTCTTCAGTGAATTCAGGGAGCGGGATTAATCTTGAAACAGGTTTTACAGGCGTTCGTTGTGGCCAGGGATTTTAACACAGGTAACATGAAGAAGGTCCAGCACTGCTTCGATTCTATGGGGTGGAGTGTGTTTGAGGACAACAACATCAACACACACACAGACACGGTCATGTGCTACATTGGGAAATGCATCGATGACGTGGTAGCGAAGGTTTCTGTACGGACATTCCCAAATCAAAAGCCCTGGATAAACGGTTCGTACAAAGCTGGAAGCGTGTACTATCGCGCACAGAGCTGCAGATTTGGAGGAGTACAGGAAATCTAAGTATGATCTCCGGAGAGCAATCAGCAATGCAAAGAGACAGTACAAAGACAAGGTGGAATCTGACTTCAAAGGCTGTAACACCCGGAACATGTGGGCGGGACTAAGAACAATGACAGACAAAGGAGCAGCAGGGAGTGTCTGCGTGCACATCTCTCACAGATGAGCTGAATAGCTTTTTTGCACGTTTTGAGAGCAGCCAGGCTGTGGAGGCACAGAAGGACCAGGAGCCCTGCCCTTTTGTTTTAAACAGGGCAGATGTGTGCAAATCCTTTAAAAGGGTTAACCCACACAAGGCTCCTGGACCTGATGGCATCCCTGGCCGTGTTCTCAGGGTGTGTGCAGTTCAGCTGGCAGAGGTGTTAACAGACATCTTCAACAGGTTTCTGCTGCAGTCTGTAGTCCCCACATGCTTCAAACACTCCACCATCGTTCCTGTCCCCAAAAAAACAATAATCACCAGCCTCAACGACTACCGTCCAGTGGCACTCACCTCCATCATAATGAAGTGCTTTGAGCACTTAGTTAGTCAAATCATTCATCACCTCCTCCCTCCCTGACTCTCTGGATCCCCTGCAGTTTGCCTACAGAGCAAACAGGTCCACAGACGACGCCATAGCCCACACCATGCACACTGCCCTCTCACACCTGGACCAGAGGAAGACATATGTGAGAATGCTGTTCATTGATTACAGTTCAGCATTACCACCAATACCATTGTGCCCTCCAAGCTGGCCATCAAGCTCAGAGACCTCGGGCTCAACAGCGCCCTCTGTGAATGGATCCTGAACTTCCTGACGGGCAGACCCCAGGCAGTGCGGGTGGGAAACATCACATCCTCCATCCTGATCCTCAACACCGGTGCCCCTCAAGGCTGCGTGCTCAGCCCTCTCCTCTACTCCCTGTTCACTCACGACTGCGTGGCCACACACAGCTCAGAGGAGGTCAGAAAACTGATATCTTGGCACCAGGATAACAACCTCCATCTCAACGTCAGCAAAAAAATGGAGCTGATTGTGGATTACAGGAAGCAGCAGGGAGAGGGTCACGCCCCCATCACCATCAATGGGACTACGGTGGAGAGAGTCAGCAGCTTCAGGTTCCTTGGGGTCCACATCACTGAGGACCTGAGATGGACTCTTCACACCACCACCATCACCAAGAAAGCTCAAGAGCGGCTCTTCTTCCTCCGCAGGTTGAGGAGGTTCAAAATGGATTCCAGGATACTCTGCATCTTCTACAGGTGCACCATAGAGAGTATCCTGACGGGCTGCATCACGGCCTGGTACGGCAGCTGCACCGCCCTTAATCGTAAGGCTTTACAGAGGGTGGTGAAAACTGCAGAGAACATCACCAGGACGGAGCTGCCATCCATGGAGGACCTTTACTCCCAGCGGCTCGGGAAGAAATCCCTCAGGATTATAAAAGACCCCCATCACCCCAGCCACAAACTGTTCAGTCTGCTGCCGTCTGGCAGGCGTTACTGCAGCATCCTGACAAGAACAACCAGATTCAGTGACAGCTTCATCCCACAAGCAATAAGACTGTTATACAACTGAACTGCTGAAACAATTTCATAACATTCATCTGCTACTTAGTCATTATGTATCTATTATCTAATATATCATTCCAATAACTTGTATATAGACTCGTATTGCACTATTCCACTTATTTTTTCTCTCACTTTTTTTTAAAGAAAAAAACATTTTTATTTTTGTATTACTTTTAATATAGTATATTTTAATATTGGTTAATATTTTCTGCTTATCTGTATTATTGTCTTGCATTGTTGGAGAAGCCTGTGACCTAAGAACAACATAATTACTCTGTAGCTATGTTAGCTTGACAATAAAGAACCTTGAACCTTGAACATATTCCCGACCTTGAATAATGACATTCGCACTGCGGACGTTTCCATCTTTCCCAGGGTAGGTTTCACTTATCCTTCCAAAAGGCCATGATGCTCAAGGATATTGGGGGTCAACCACCATCAGTCGGGCCGCCCCATCAACAACATATTTGGTGTAACTGGGTCTGGATCAGCAAGGTCAGAAGAGATATATCCAAGGGGTTTTGAATTCAGAATACCTTCCACTTCAATCAGGACGGTGTGAAGGACTGTTTCTGTGGTTGGTTGGTTCCCTAATGCAACATGAAGGGCCTGTTTTATTGATCTTATTTCTCTTTCCCAGCTACCGCTGAAATGTGGGGAACATGGAGGATTAAACCGGAAGTGAACTTGTGTGCTGGCTAATTGCTGCTTCAAGTCTGGTGCCATGGCCTGGAAGGCATTTTGTAGCTCTGCATCACCCCCTTTGAAATTAGTCCCGCAGTCAGACAATAGTTCATGGGGTTTACCTCTGCATGAGACAAATCTTCTGAAGGCCATTAAGAATGTATCTGTGTCCATACTGTTAAGCAGCTCAATATGTATGCAGCGTGTTGTTAAGCATTTGAAAAGCAAGCCCCATCTTTTCTCTGTGCGGCGGCCAACTTTTACTGTGAAATTTCGACTAGAGTTTTTCCCCTAGTTATGTCCTCAGCTGGATTATTCTTTCAGTCAATATACCTCCAGCTCTTTGTGTCAGTCTATTCTTGTGCCAACAAACACCTTGTAACGGCAAGAGTTGGATGTTATCCATGATAGGACAATTGAATCTGTCCAGAAGGTCACCGACTGAAGAGGAATAGTGAGTTTGGTACTAAGGAGGTTGGCCAGTAGGGCACCAGTTGGGCTGCACATAGTTCAAGGTGTGGGATAGATAGCTGGTGCTTACGGGCAACACAATATCTGGCCATTATGAAACTGACATGAGTTTGATCATGTTCATCCTGAGTCTGAAGGTACGCAACAGCTCCATACACACATTCGGAGGCGTCGCAGAATACATGCACATGGTGGTCGGTGGCTGTGTTGGTGAAGATGGGGCGATAGCAGCGAGGGAAGTTGATGTCAGGGAGATTTTGCAGTTCCAACTCCCATGATTGCCATTTCCTCAATAGGCTCTCTGTCTTAATGACATTATCCCATCCTCTATACTGCTTCCATAGGTCCTGCACCAGTATCTTTGCACAGGCAGTGAAAGGGATCAGATAGCATAAGGGGTCATATTGAGATGACAAGACCTTGTAGATAGTTCTATTTGTTGGTTGGTGGTAAGTGATTGTTCTGTTTGTATAGCCTAGCGTGTCTTTGAGGCAGTTCCATTGAAGGCCCAATGTAGGCTCTTTAGGGTCTCCACCCTCTGAGAGCCACAACTCATTAGTCTTGGATTTGGACTCTGTAGGGAGATGTTTTATAATGGATGGATCATTGCTAGCGCACTGTCTTATGTTGAAACCACCATTTAAGAACAGAGGTTTCATTTTGTCCATGAGGGACTTTGCTTCTTGGGGGGAGTGAAAGCTTTGGAGGCAGTTATCGACATAAAAACAATTTTGGAGGGATTCAATTACCTCCTCGTTTCCATCACAATGATCTTTGACATGTTTTTGAATTGAGAAGGTGGCACAGCATGGGCTGCAGGTTGTTCCAAATGGAAGAACTTGCCATTCATACACACTGGGATCCTGTTCGAGCTGCATCCCTCTCTAAATGAAGCGCAACAGGGGTTTGTCCTCATTCAAAAGGTGTACCTGATGTCTCCGCAGATGGCAATGGCATTTTGGCGGAATCTGAGGAGTACTCCAATGAGTGAGGGACCAAGTGTTGGGCCAGGCAGAAGACATTTGTTTAGGGTTTGTCCCATGTATTCAAAAGAGCAATCAAATACAATCCTGTGTTTGTTGTTGTGTTCAACTATGTGATGTGGAAAATACCAGGTTTCCTGTGGTTGCTCAGCCTGCTCGTTGGGGATCCTTTTAACATAGCCAAGCTCTGTGAGTTTATTCAGTTCCTCCTGGTATTTCTCAGAAAGCTGTCTTTGGACAAGCGTCTGTCTGTGGCACAGAGACGAGGCAGAACGCCTTCCTTGGGAGCCTGACAGGCAGGCATATTGGGAATTCTCAGCAGGGGAGTGGCATAGCGCATTACACCATCTATTTCTACTCTTTCTGTCTTGGAATGAAGAAGAGCAAGAGCCATCTTGTCCTGTTTCGACCTTGTGGCTGTCTTTTCATTAACATAGGGCAAGGTGTCCATCTACCAGAGTCTTTCCACGTTCCTGAGGAATTCACTTTTAAGGCAGGTCAGCGTGAAGGGAAGGGTATGTTGGGTTTCGATTAAGCTGGCTGGACCTTGGAGGGCCCATCCTAGCCTTGTGTGTACTGCCAGTGGGCCACCAGGGGGCCCAATGTGAATTGGCTCTGTGGCTGTGATGAGATGGGCATAGTCTGCACTGTAAAAAAAGATCGTAATTTTACAGGAAATAACTGTAGATGTTTATAGTAATTATCATGTTTTTTTAAATAACTTGCAAAATCCTGTAAAATGACAGATATTAACTATAAATTAACAACCCAAAACATTATTTTAAGTATTTTACAATAACAACAAATAACATTTATTTCCTTTTTTTTTACAGTAAATTTACTATATAATATTTACAGTATTTTTGCACTTTCAGAAAATACATGCAGATGTACGTAAAATAAAAAGTATTATCTGTAATTAAATATGTAACTCGTAATATAAAAGTGTATTACTATTATAAGACTTTAAGATATTTCTTTTAATTTTAAGGAAAACATAACACTGTAAAAAAAGCGTCAAATAAATAAAACTTAAAGGTGGGGTAAGTAAGTTTGAGAAACCAGCTTGAGATACACTTTTTGTTATATTCCATGGAATGCTCTTAACATCCCGATAGCAATGAATATCGTAAGTGCTTTGACAAAAAATCCATAAAAAAATTTCATCTGTGGAAGCCGTAGTGCTGTAAAAAGCACGACCAATCATCTGAGCCGGCCCGGCTAAAATAACTGGATGGCCTACCTGCCTGTCAGCCTTCCATCTGTGCATAAACTTATCTCGTGCCCTATTGGTCACGTGCGCGTTCGTGTGTGTTGGAGGAGGGGCTCTGTAAGGAAGTGGCAGATTTTTTCCGGTTGTGTATTTTCAAATTCTAGCGCACTTGAGCTGGTTTCTCCAAAATTACCTACCCCACCTTTAAAATGTAAGTAAAATATTTTTACATAAATCATTTTCTCAATATTCGATTGAATCCACCACAAACACAAAATATCCAATGTTGAAACAAAAGTAAATAAATATGTTTTCATTAAATTCCTAACTTACTATATTGTAAACATCTACAGTTGACAATATCATTAAAAAAAAATTAAAATCATAGAAAGTGGAGAAATCTCTGCAGGGAGGACCAAGGTTTAAAACACACACTGTTATTTACTCAACAATAAGTCACAGTTATCCTTTTTTTCCTTGTGTTCAGTTGCTGTGTTTTTTTTTTCATTAGTCAATATACAGTAATAAGCCTTAGTTTTACAGTATAATGTATGGTTTTCGGATTCTGGCCGACAGCCAGAGCTACGTCACTTGAAATAGAATTCAGCCAAAACACGGCAGACAAGTCAGGCATGTTTGGAATGAGCCACAACACTCCTGATTGGTTAATATAAACGTAATCGAAGAAACCTGCCAATGAGAACTGTCCGTGCCTGTTGTTCACATTTGAAACATCCACGTCAGTTTGAGCGTGTCTCCTCCTGCTGGAGCTACATTATAATGTCCGTCTTTTCACTGAATTGTCATCTTGAAAAGGGTAATCACAACAATTCCGCAAAACAACTTCATCTTCACCTGTTGCACTTGTCATTTCAACGTTAAAAACAATAAAACGGCATGAATTGCTTCGTCGCATTAATCTAGGTCCTCTGTCTCGAGACAGTTAACTAGCGGGCCTTCTACAGTAACCTGGAACCGAGCGAAACTCTGAAAGAATACGCCCATTGGCTACAAATCAATATATGATTGGTTGATCAAACTGTCAGTCCAAACGTATGCTCTCATTCAGTGCAACAGCCAGGGCATTCTATCAAGGATGTAGAATACCTTGGTTGAAGGATATTCTACCCAGAGACCCAGAACAAGATCTGATTGGTTGCTTTCTTTTCTAACACAAAACCACTGAAATGCGTAGTGCATGGTCCGAGAAGGACAAACAAATCAACGTAACACTGTAATATTACAGATCAACAACACAGATATGGTTCTCATTTATTCATTTTATATACATTTTATTACATTTTATTTATATAATTAAATCGATTTTTATTCCAGGGTATTCTTTGAATACCTTGAAGGCCCTGACGGTTCGCCACTGCTTAGTTTGTGAATGTTTTATTTTTTATTGAAGGTTACGTTTATTCTTCTAGTTAGCTGAGTTTCTTCCCGTTAAGTTGGTATGCATCATTAATAGGTTGTTAAATGTTAAGAAGCCCTGAGATGCTGTTTCTTGCAAGATGTTGGTGCGCCCGGGAAACCTGGCTTAACATGTGGCTGCTAACGTTAGCTTACAGCTTATTGCAGTGCTGCCCCCACCCTCTCGTCTCCAACACGGGAGAATTACACATAAACATGCAGCGGGGTGTCACAGTGTTGTCGCCAAGTTTAATGTAAAGTTTTACAGCTTTCTTACAGCGGAATCTAGTTTGTTATTGTTCAGTAGCCAACAGCTAGCATAGCATAAACAGCTAACCGCTAATGTTCGGCTAACTTGCTAGTTAGCTCTGCTCTATATATTACAAGCTAACATGACTAGCTAATTACATTACATTACATTGCATTTAGCTGATGCTTTTATCCAAAGCGACTTACAATAAGTGCGTTCAACCAACAAAATACAAACTTGAAGAAAACAGAATCATATAAGTACATCAGGTTTCATAGAGCAAAATCATTTCAAGTGCTACTCAACTGGCTTTAGATAAGCCAGTCCTTTATTAATATATAAGTGCTTTGTTAATAGTTCTATCGCTCGAAGTGGAGGCGAAAGAGATGAGTTTTCAGTCTGCGCCGGAAGGTGTGTACGCTTTCTGCTGCCCTGATGTCAATGGGGAGCTCATTCCACCATTTTGGAGCCAGGATAGCAAACCCACGTGTTTTTGCTGATGGGAACTTGGGTCCCCCTCGCACTGAGGGTGCAGCGAGCTGTTTGGCTGATGCAGAGTGGAGTGCACGTGCTGGGGTGTACGGTTTAACCACGTCCTGGATGTAGGAAGGGCCAGATCCATTCGCAGCATGGTACGCAAGTACCATTGTCTTGAAGTGGATTCTAGCAGTTACCAGAAGCCAGTGAAGGGAGCGGAGGAGCGGCGTGGTGTGGGAGAATTTAGGAAGGTTGAAGACCAGACGAGCATGTCACGGTTGTCATGTCAGGTCACAGGTCTATGTCTGGGTTTGGGTGTTTTCACTGTTCTCTATGTCATGTCTTCTTCCGTCGTTAGTTTTCCCTGGTGTGTCTCGTTAGTTGATTGTGTTCACCTGTGGCCCTTGTGTTTCTCCTCCCCTGCCCGGCTGTTTCTTGTCTTGTAATTATCCCTCCCTGTATTTAGTCTTGTCTCGTCCTGTGTTCAGTGTTGGTGCTTCTTTTGTATGTGACCCAGTTCACCGAAGAGTGTTTTGTTTGTCCAAGTTTATTTAAAGTCCTTGAAATAAAGGTATCGTCAAGTGTAATCTGCGTTTGGGTCCTACCTGCTTCACTCTGCGCTAACAGAAAGCACCAACCAGAAATGGACCCAGCAGATGATCAGTTCGAGCTGGAATTATTGAATTTTTCCTTTGATTTGGCTTGCTGCTATGATTGGTGGAAGGGAGCGTCCAGTGTTCTGCAGAAGGAGGCCGCTCTGGTAGAGGCGCACCGGTTGGCTATGGAGAAACCAGACTTGGTGAAATTCTTACCTGGCTGGATTTTGAACTTCATCTGGGTGTGTGATTTCCAGCCTGCTGACTATAAACGTCTCGGTGTGTTCCGTCTGGAGTCAACACCTGCTTCTTCCCCATTTCCTGCTCCTGTCCAGGATCCGTTCTCGGGTACTCGTCTGGCTTATGGAGGTCCACGGAGTATTCAGGCGGCTGCTAAAAGGAGTCGCAAGGCCAAGCTAGCAGCCCGAGCCCCAAGAGCCATGGCTCCAGCCCCAGTTCCGGCCCCAGCAGCCATGGTTCTGGCTCCAGTACCGGCTCCAGTACCCCTGGTCCCGACTCCAGTTTCGGCTCCAGGACTGGCTTACCGGCCAACGCCAGCTCCCCGTGTCCTGTCGGCATACCGGCCGACGCCAGCACCCCGTGTCCTGTCGGCGTACCGGCCGACTCCAGCACCTCGTCTCTTGTTGGCTCCCCAGCCAACATCAGCTCCCCGTGTCCTGTCGGCGTACCGGCCGACTCCAGCACCCCGTGTTCTGTTGGCGAACCAACTCTCTCAAGTTTCCCCTCCAGACACTTCTCAGGTCCCCTCTCGAATTCCCTCTCTAGTCTCCTCTCGAGTTCCCTCTCAAGTCCCCTCTCAGGTCTCCTCTCGAGTTCCCTCTCAAGTCCCCTCTCAGGTCCCCTCTCGAGTTACCTCTCGAGTCTCCTCTCGAGTTCCCTCTCAAGTCCCTTCTCAGGTCCCCTCTCGAGTTACCTCTCGAGTCACCTCTCGAGTTCCTTCTCGAGTCACCTCTCAAGTCAACTCTCCAGTGTCCTCTCGAGTCACCTCTCAAGTCAACTCTCCAGTGTCCTCTCGAGTCACCTCTCAAGTCAACTCTCCAGTGTCTTCTCGAGTCACCTCCCAAGTCAACTCTCCAGTGTCCTCTCGAGTCACCTCTCAAGTTTCCCCTCAGGTCTCCTCTCGAGTTCCCTCTCAAGTCCCCTCTCAGGTCCCCTCTCGAGTTACCTCTCGAGTCACCTCTCGAGTTCCTTCTCGAGTCCACTCTCCAGTTTCCTCTCGAGTTCCCTCTCAAGCCCTCTCTCGAGTCCCCACTCAAGCCCCTACTCATGTGCCGTTGGAGGTCCCGCAGACTAGTCTTCTGCCGGGGGTCCTGCCAACCCCATGTCCTGTCCAGTTGGAGGTCCCGCAGACTAGTCTTCTGCCGGGGGTCCTGCCAACCCCATGTCCTGTACCGTTGGAGGTTCCGCTGGGGGTCCTGCCAACCCCATGTCCTGTCCCGTTGGAGGTCCCGCCGACTACTCTCCTGCCGGGGGTCCTGCCAACCCCATGTCTTGTCCAGTTGGAGGTCCCGCAGACTAGTCTTCTGCCGGGGGTCCTGCCAACCCCATGTCCTGTACCGTTGGAGGTTCCGCTGGGGGTCCTGCCAACCTCATGTCCTGTCCAGTTGGAGGTCCCGCAGACTAGTCTTCTGCCGGGGGTCCTGCCAACCCCATGTCCTGTACCGTTGGAGGTTCCGCTGGGGGTCCTGCCAACCCCATGTCCTGTACCGTTGGAGGTTCCGCTGGGGGTCCTGCCAACCTCATGTCCTGTCCAGTTGGAGGTCCCGCAGACTAGTCTTCTGCCGGGGGTCCTGCCAACCCCATGTCCTGTACCGTTGGAGGTTCCGCTGGGGGTCCTGCCAACCCCATGTCCTGTCCCGTTGGAGGTCCCGCCGTCTACTCTCCTGCCGGGGGTCCTGCCAACCCTTTGTCCTGTCTCGTTGGAGGCCCCGCCGACTACTCTCCTGCCGGGGGTCCTGCCAACCCCATGTCCTGTCCAGTTGGAGGTCCCGCAGACTAGTCTTCTGCCGGGGGTCCTGCCAACCCCATGTCTTGTCCAGTTGGAGGTCCCGCAGACTAGTCTCCTGCCGGGGGTCCTGCCAACCCTTTGTCCTGTCCCGTTGGAGGCCCCGCCGACTACTCCTGCCGGGGGTCCTGCCAACCCTATGTCCTGTGCCGTTGGAGGTCCCGCCGTCTACTCTCCTGCCGGGGGTCCTGCCAATCCTATGTCCTGTGTTTTTGGAGGCCCCGCCGACTACTCTCCTGCCGGGGGTCCTGCCAACCCTGTGTCCTGTCCCGTTGGAGGCCCCGCCGACTACTCTCCTGCCGGGGGTCCTGCCAACCCTGTGTCCTGTCCCGTTGGAGGCCCCGCCGACTACTCTCCTGCCGGGGGTCCTGCCAACCCTTTGTCCTGTCTCGTTGGAGGTCCCGCCGTCTACTCTCCTGCCGGGGGTCCTGCCAACCCTTTGTCCTGTCTCGTTGGAGGCCCCGCCGACTACTCTCCTGCCGGGGGTCCTGCCAACCCTTTGTCCTGTCTCGTTGGAGGTCCCGCCAACCACTCTCCTGCTGGGGGTCCTGCCAACTCCTGGTCCTCTTCTGTGGGGGATCCTGCCGAAGCCTGTCCCGCCGGCTCCGGTTCCTGTCCGGCCGACACCGGGTCCTGCCCGGCCTCCGGAGCTGTCTGGTCTTCGCCCTCATGCTCGGCCCCCTGAGTTCGCCCGCTGTGGCCTTCGCCCCACCATGGACTCTGCCTTGCCCCCGGGCCGTCCGCCCGAGTTCCCCACCTTAGACTCTGCCTTGCCCCCGGGCCGTCCGCCCGAGACCCCCACCTTGGACTCTGCCTTGCCCCCGGGCCGTCCGCCCGAGTTCCCCACCTTAGACTCTGCCTTGCCCCCGGGCCGTCCGCCCGAGTCCCCCTTCTCGGCTTCTGCCGTGCCCCCGGGCCGTCCGCCCGAGATCCCTTCCTGGTCCCCTACTGGGCTCCTGGGCGGTCAGCTTAGTCCCGTCCTCCGGACCCCCTCCACCCACCCTGGTGGCCTAGGGATACGTCCCTCCTCCGGACCCCCTCCACCCACCCTGCTGGACTTTATTGGATTTTTGTTTTGGGGTTTAGGGACGTCTAGAATCCGTCCCTTGAGGGGGGGGTTCTGTCACGGTTGTCATGTCAGGTCACAGGTCTATGTCTGGGTTTGGGTGTTTTCACTGTTCTCTATGTCATGTCTTCTTCCGTCGTTAGTTTTCCCTGGTGTGTCTCGTTAGTTGATTGTGTTCACCTGTGGCCCTTGTGTTTCTCCTCCCCTGCCCGGCTGTTTCTTGTCTTGTAATTATCCCTCCCTGTATTTAGTCTTGTCTCGTCCTGTGTTCAGTGTTGGTGCTTCTTTTGTATGTGACCCAGTTCACCGAAGAGTGTTTTGTTTGTCCAAGTTTATTTAAAGTCCTTGAAATAAAGGTATCGTCAAGTGTAATCTGCGTTTGGGTCCTACCTGCTTCACTCTGCGCTAACAGAGCAGCTGCATTCTGGATGAGCTGCAGAGGTCGGATGGCACATGCAGGTAGACAAGCTAGGAGGGAGTTGCAGTAGTCTAGGCGTGAGATGACGAGAGCCTGGACCAGAACCTGCATCGCTTTCTGGGTCAGCTGGGGACGTATCCTCCTGATGTTGTAAAGCGTGTATCTGCAGCAGCGGGTTGTAGTAGCTATGTTTGCAGTGAAGGACAGGTTGTTATCTAGGGTCACACCAAGATTCCTTGCAGTCTGAGTCGGGGAAACAATAGAGGTGCCGATGTTGATTGTCAGGTCAAGAGTGGGACAATCTTTTCCCGGAAGGAAAAGCAGTTCAGTCTTGTCAAGGTTGAGTTTGAGGTGGTGAGCAGACATCCACTGAGAGATGTCAGCAAGACAAGCAGAGATGCGTGCGACGACCTGGGTCTCTGAGCGGGGAAAGGACAGAATTAATTGGGTGTCATCAGCATAGCAGTGGTATGAAAAACCATGCGGGCTAATGACTGATCCGAGCGAGTTTGTGTACAAGGAGAAGAGGAGGAGACCAAGAACAGAGCCCTGAGGGACCCCTGTAGTTAATTGACAAGGGTCGGACTCCGACCCTCTCCATGTAACCCTGTAGGTGCGGTCTTTGAGGTATGAGGTGATGAGGGAAAGTGCAGAGCCTGAAACTCCAAGTTCTAGGAGAGTGCGAAGGAGGATCTGATGATTCACCGTGTTGAATGCAGCAGACAGGTCCAAAAGGATGATGACAGAGGAGAGGGAGGCTGCTTTAGCCATGTGCAGTTCATCAGTGACAGCAAGGAGGGCAGTTTCTGTGGAGTGACCTGCCTTGAAACCAGACTGGTGCGGATCCAGAAGGTTGTTCTGATGGAGATAACAGGAGAGTTGTTTAAAGACAGCGCGTTCAAGTGTTTTAGACAGGAACGGGAGGAGAGAGACAGGCCTGTAGTTTATAACATCAGACGGGTTGAGAGTGGGTTTCTTTAGGAGAGGGTTTACTCTTGCCTCCTTGAGACTGTTTGGAAAGTGACCAGAAGTTAAAGAAGTGTTGATGAAATGGGTGAGAAACGGTAGAATATCAGGAGCGATAGTCTGAAGGAGGTTTGAGGGGATAGGGTCCAGAGGACAGGTGGTAGGGCGGGCAGAGGTCATGAGGGTAAGAACCTCACTTGGAGAGAGAGGGGAAAAGGAGGTTAGTGTGTGGGTGAAAGGTCGGTCTGATGACCCAGCGGTGAGTAAAGGTGAGTCAGAAAAAGAAGAGCGAATATCATCAACCTTTTTTTCAAAGTGGTTAACAAAGTCGCTTGCCAGAAGGGCGGAGGGGGAAGGGGCTTTGGGAGGGTCCAAGAGGGTGGAGAAGATGGAAAATAGTTTTTTGGGATTGGAATAGGAAGATTGGATCTTATCTTGAAAGAAAGTGCTTTGTGCCTGAGAGATCGAAGCAGAGAAAGAGGAGAGCCTGATAGGTTAGGAGGTTGTCATGGTGTTTGGATTTGCACCGTTTCCGCTCTGCTTCCCGAAGGACGGTTCTATTAACACGCAGTGCGTCATTTAGCCAGGGAGCAGCAGGGGACTGACGAGCCTGCCGAGATGTGAGAGGACAAAGAGAGTCCAGAGAGGATGAGAGAGTAGAGAGGAGAGTTTCTGCAGCAGAGTTTGGAGGCAGGAGTTGGAACGAGTGAGAAAGGAAGGGATGGCTGAGAGAACCGATGAGGCAAGGGTAGAGGGGGAGAGAGAACGAAGGTTACGGCGGACAAGTGCAGGATGAGAAGAGATTAGTTTGTTATGTTTGGAAAGGGGTAGAGAGAATGAAATGAAGAAGTGATCGGATGTGTGGAGCGGGTTTACAGAGAGGTTAGAAGTAGAGCAGTTCCTTGAGAATATGAGATCAAGGACATTGCCAGCTTTATGAGTTGGTGGGGATGGAGACAGTGAGAAAGCAAAGGCGATTAAAAGAGATGTTAGTTCAGCTAATGTCATACTGTATGTACTAAAATACTTTTTGTATTACTACATCATACATGCTTGGTCCAAATCACTGCTAAAATTAATTATTTTTGAAAATATATAGTAAAGAAACACTCAGCCATGCATGAAATAACATAGCAAAATAATACAGGTAATGTTTGACCCATGTTGTGCCTTAGAATTGTAGTGATAAAACATGATTTTTATTCAAAAAGTAAGAAAGGGAAAAATAAGAATTGGTGTTGATCCAAAACAGGTTAATTGAGGAATACCTGGAATCCTGAATGGTTAAAGTAATTTATTGAAAAGATATTTACAATTAAAACTAATTCGGGTCACTTTTGACACATGTTGGTTGTGTAACAAAGGGTTAACATGACAGCTGGGATGTTCACTCTTTTGACCAGTGGACAGTGAGGACTATGGAAGAGAAGATGTGATGGCTTTGTGTGGAAAGTCTCTCCAGGCAGCACCAGCTATTCTTCCATCATGCAGATGAAAAGACTTTGATATGTGAGTAATAACTAACTTGTGTCTAACATAATATTGAATGTGGTTTAGTAAAGTATTTAAAAATACCCCTGTGTGTGTTTGTGTGTGTTTGTTTGTGTGTGTGTGTGTGTGTGTGTGTGTGTGTGTGTGGTGTGTGTGTGTGTGTGTGTGTGTGTGTGTGTGTGTGTGTGTGTGTGTGTGTGTGTGTGTGTGTGTGTGTGTGTGTGGCCTAGCATTACTATACATTGGAGGTCCCCATGAGGGGAATCATTAATTTTAGGGTGAAGACTTGGTTAGGTTTAGGGTTAGGGTTAGGGTAAGGTTAAGGGTAAGGGATAGGGTTAGGCATGTCACGATTATCATGTCATGTCACATTTCTATGTCTATGTTTTCCTCCTGGGTTATTGTCTGGTCCTTTTCCCTGTGTTTTTCCTCCTGTCGTTAGTTTCCCTGGTGTGTCTAGTTATCTGATTGTGTTCACCTGTGGCCCTTGTGTTTCTCCTCTCCTGCCCGGCTGTTTCTCGTCTTGTGATTACCCCTCCCTGTATTTAGTCTTGTCTCTTCCTGTGTTCAGGGTTGGTGATTCTTTTGTTTGTGACCTAGTTCACCGTAGAGTGTTTTTTCTGTCCAAGTATAATTAAGTCCTTGAAATAAAGGTGTTATAAAGTGCTATCTGCTCCTGTCCAGGAGTCGTATTCTGGAACTCGTCTGGCTTATGGAGGTCCACGGAGTATTCAGGCGGCTGCTAAGAGAAGGAGTCGCAAGGCCAAGCTATCAGACCGAGCCCCAAGAGCCATGGCTCCAGCCCCAGTACAGGCCCCAGCAGCCATGGCTCCATGCTCCAGTACCATCCCACACAGCCATGGTTTCGTGCTCCAGTACCATCCCACACAGCCATGGTCCCGTGTTCCAGTTCCGGCCCCAGCAGCCATGGTTCTGGCTCCAGTACCGGCTCCAGTACCCATGGTCCCGACTCCAGTTCCGGCTCCAGGACTGGCTTATCGGCCAACGCCAGCTCCCCGAGTCCTGTCGGCGTACCGGCCAACGCCAGCTCCCCGAGTCCTGTCAGCATACCAGCCGACTCCAGCTCCTCATCTCCAGTCGGCTGTTCAGCCGACGCCAGCTCCCCGAGTCCTGTCAGCATACCGGCCGACTCCAGCTCCTCCTCTCCAGTTGGCTGTTCAGCCGACGCCAGCTCCCCGAGTCCTGTCGGCGTACCGGCCGACTCCAGCACCTAGTCTCCTGTTGGCTCTCCAGCCGACGCCATCTCCCCGAGTCCTGTCGGCATACCGGCCAACGCCAGCTCCCCGAGGCCTGTCGGCGTACCGGCCGACTCCAGCACCCCGTCTCCTGTTGGCTCTCCAGCCGACGCCAGCTCCCTGTGTCCTGTCGGCGTACCGACCGACACGAGTCCCCTCTCGAGTTCCCTATCGAGTCCCCTCTCAGGTCCCATCTCGAGTCCTCTCTCAAGTTCCCTCTCAAGTCCCCTCTCAAGTTCCTACCCGAGTCACCTCTCGAGTCCCCTCACGAGTCCCCTCTCGAATCTCCTCGCGAGTCCCCTCTCAAGTCTCCTCTCGAGTTCCCTTTCAGGTCCCCTCTCAGGTCCCCTCTCAAGTCTCCTCTCGAGTTCCCTCTCGAGTTCCCTCTCGAGTTCCCTCTCAGGTCCCCTCTCAAGTCCCCTCTCGAGTCCCCTCTCGAGTCTCCTCTCAAGTCATCTCTCGAATTCCCTCTCAAGTCACCGCTCGAGTTCCCTCTCAAGTCTCCTCTCGAGTCTCCGTTCAAGTTCCCTCTCGTTGGAGGTTCCGCCGACTGCTCTCCTGCCGGGGGTCCTGCCGGCCCTGTGTCCTCTTCCGTCGGGAATCTTGCCGACACCTGTCCCACCGGCTCCGGATCCTCTCCGGTCAACACCGGCTCCTGCCCGGCCTCCGGAGCTGTCCGGTCTTCGCCCTCGAGCCCGGTCCCCTGAGTTCGCCCGCTGTGGTCTTCGCCCCTCCTCGAACTCTGCCTTGCCCCCGGGCCGTCTGCCCGAGACCCCCTCCTCGAACTCTGCCTTGCCCCCGGGCCGTCCGACCGAGACCCCCTTCTTTAACTCTGCCTTGCCCCCGGGCCATCCGCCCGAGACCCCCTCCTCGAACTCTGCCTTGCCCCCGGGCCATCCGCCCGAGACCCCCTCCTCGAACTCTGCCTTGCCCCCGGGCCGTCCGCCCGAGACCCCCTCTTCGAACTCTGCCTTGCCCTGGGCTGTCAGCCAAGGCCCGTCCTCCGGACCCCCTCCACTCACCCTGCTGGATGTTGTTGGATTTTTGTTTTGGTGTTTAGGGACGTCTAGAATGAGGAGGGGGTTCTGTCACGATTATCATGTCATGTCACATTTCTATGTCTAGGTTTGGGTGTTTTTGATGTTCTCTCTGTCATGTTTTCCTCCTGGGTTATTGTCTGGTCCTTTTCCCTGTGTGTTTCCTCCTGTCGTTAGTTTCCCTGATGTGTCTAGTTATCTGATTGTGTTCACCTGTGGCCCTTGTGTTTCTCCACCCCTGCCCGGCTGTTTCTCGTCTTGTGATTACCCCTCCCTGTATTTAGTCTGGTCTCTTCCTGTGTTCAGGGTTGGTGCTTCTTTTGTTTGTCACCTAGTTCACCGTAGAGTGTTTTTTCTGTCCAAGTATAATTAAGTCCTTGAAATAAAGGTGTTATCAAGTGCTATCTGCGTTTGGGTCCTACCTGCTTCACTCTGTGTGTGTGTGTGTGTGTGTGTGTGTGTGTGTGTGTGTGTACTCGTGTACACACACTAATAGTTATCACTTCACTTCCTCCTCCAGCACCTGGACACAGCAGGAACCTATGCCAGGATTCTGTTTGTGAACTTTAGCTCTGCCTTCAACACAACGCTCTGGCAGGAGGCTGCGCTCCATCAGGACCAGAACCTCTCGCTATCAGGACCAGGACCAAAACCTCTCGCCACCTCAACAAGGCCCCCCCCCCCCCCCTACTGACACTTTACCTCAGCCACAACGCAGACTCTATGCATTACAGAATGGAGATCACAGGATGGTAAATAATGCAATCTTTAAATATTGCTTACTACACATATTTTATATTATATAATTTATTGCATTCTATTTCAATGTAAATTACTGCTTTATTTTATTTCTATCTTACTATATTTTTATTACAGTGTTCTTAATATAGTTCGCTATCTGTGTACTTTTTTTGATTTTTGATTTGTATGTACGACACCTAGTCAAATTCCTCGTACGTGTGAACCTACCTGGCAATAAACCCGTTTCTGATTCTGATCTCTTTGTCCTCTAGGTTGCACTGCCACATCTACAGTAGCGCAGATTGGACAGAGGAAACATGATTGGGCTTTAAGTTTTTTGCAGCCAATATACATTGTTTGTTTGTTTGTTTGTTTATTTATTTAAAGGACAGTGCACATTAATTGACATTGCTGTAAATGAGCCAGTATTAGCCAGCAGGCTAATTTTCAACTGTTGTCCTTGGCAAGATGTTAAATGACCACAACAAGACTAGAAAATAAAAACATAATTAAATAGAGTACAGCAGACAGCATCAGTACAACATAAATAAATAGCAGTAAAACAATAAATAGGAACAGCAGTACAACAATAGAGAGGAACAAACAAACATGCAAACAGATGAAATATCATCATACCTTGATACAGTTAAAAGTGTTCACATTTTTGATTGTTTAAAAGCCAGTTCTTATGATTGTGGTTAAATGTATGATAGGAGGTGTTATTCCTTATCTGTATTGGTATTGTGTTCCAGAGTGTTGGTGCCCTCACAGAGAAACAGTGTTTGCCAAAGGTACTGGACCTAAGAGGGACTACACAGTCCCCTCTTAGGGCAGACCTTGTGGTTCTGCTGTTTGAATTTTTCTGCTGTATAAAAGTGCAGAGTGGTGGGGGTGCCTTGCCGTTTAGAATTTTAAAAATGAGACATGAATCAGTGTGTTTTAATATATTTTCCCAGCTGAGCAGGTTATGTTTGTCCAGGATTTTGCAATGGTGGTATAGCTTTGGTTTTCTGTCTAAAACTTTGAGAGCTTGTTTGTAAAGTGACAGGATAGGCCTTAATGTTGTGCTATTCGCCTGGGTCCAGCTGGTCATACAGTATGTTAGGTGGGGAAGGATCATGGCAGTCATGTAGAGTTTTGCTACAGGTGTTGTCAAACAATTCCTTATATATCTAAAGTTTGATAGATTGTATTTAGTTATTTGCATTACCTTTCTCACTTGTTTTTTGAAGGATAAGGATTGTATTCTCCTACAAACTTGGAATAGGAGGGTGAGTGAACAAGTTATCCATTGGTTGGAACCTACCATTGTTAGACGTACTAAATCCTGCACACTGCTCCTTCAAATTGACAATGTGAACAGATGTCGCCATTTTGCAATTTCTGTTATTTTCAGTTGAGAATGTTTCAAAGTCATCTTAAAAAATTCAACTTACTTTTTGTTTCTACTATTTAGTATGATGTTTAAGTATGAAATGCTGTATTCATTAGTTGTACTGTAATTCTACAAATATTTTTATATTAAGTTTTCAGAGTAATTGTTTCCTACAGAACATTTTGTGATGTCATTTTGTTGAAAATGTTAGAAAAAAGCTGTAAAATAACAGTATTCTAGCTGTAGAACTTTAGGTTTTGTATTTATTTTAGTGTTTGATCCATAGACTGTATATATAAATGGATCCGTAGGGTAGGGTCCGTGACGTCACCCATAGGATTCTGCAGAGTTGCCGTGAAGCCCTAAGTAGGCGGAGTCGGCTACTAACGGCTCGACAGTGACGTCAGAGTCTAACTCCCGCCTTCTCCAGCCTGCTCCAAATAAGGGCAAAGAGGCGGAGCCGAGGCGGGACAGGGCGGGACCTGCTGCCAACGAGCGTCACGTTCCAGACCTAGCTCAGGCTAAGAAGCTAAGCTAACATGCTCTCAGTATTAAGCTAACAACCTATGCTAACAACACAGTCTATGCTAACAACCCAGCTTGCAGTCACCGCTCCTCCTGCACATTTCCTGCTGAAATACATGCATACCAAGTCACTGCGTGGCACTTTTTGATAAAATAGTGTAGTTCCACTATATAAACGTTACATTCATAATCAAACGAGACAATCTGCAAGATAATTAGCTATTTGGTATTATTCTTAATGCTTGTCATTCACATGTTAATTAAATAAAAATAAGTACCGATACATAGCAGAATAATTGTGGCGGTGTTCAGCTTAATAAACCTTGCTCAACATCATTTATTTAGCTAATACTACAGCGGGCTACAGGCGAACCAAGTCCGCATTTCGATGCATTCCTTGATCTCCAGTTATAACGCCGGACTCCGCCGCTGGCCGAAGCTAACGGAGCCCCAGGGGGCTAGCTACGGCCGCCGGGACCTATGGCCGGGACGCGCTAGCGAGCTAGCCCCCTGCAGCCCCGTTAGCTTCGGCGGCGTGGACTCCGGTGGCCCCACTGGGATAATTGGGTCCCCTTTTCACATTTGCTCCCATTTAGCATTATGGGCGTCATAGCCATATAGTATAAAAGTCTTACCCAAGGCTGAATCATAAACTAAACTGTATATATGTATAAAGGGTTACGTCCTTAGCTGACTAATAAGCTACATAACAAGCTAAGCTAACAAGCACACAAACACCTGCTAACAGGGTTAACATGTATAATATTATCATTTTATTCACCGAAAAAAGCTGAAAGTAGACTTCTTGGAAGTTCTGTTAGTACATTCAAGCGCACAGCACGACATTTTAATTATCTGGTATTTGTAACAATATTCCCTAACAGGCACGATCACCACGAACACAGCTAAAGGGTCAAGTACAGTAACTACAACTAACTAACGTTGTAGCCTCTATGGTTGTAGCCTAGCAGAGTGAACAAGTTGCTGTTAGCTGCAGTGAGGCACGTATCTGTCAATCAACGTGACCACGCCCTAATGTGTGCACAAACTTTAAGACCTAATATAAATAAAAGGGTCGCGTTAGAAAACAATTCACTCACAGATCCATAATCATGAAGGTGGAATCTAACTATATCGATAATAAAAATGTATGGAGCCAGGGGTAGAAACATGTTTTTTTCTGCTGTAAAGTTGGGCATTTTAACATGGGGGTCTATGGAAATTGCTTCCTTTCTGCAGCCATCGTCTATCGGCCAATATATGAACTGCAGTGTGTGGCACTTCCGTATTGGCTTCACGGCTCTACCCCACAGTTTGCCGCTTGATTGAAGTCAATGGAGAGAGAAAATGTATCTTTCGATCCCGTTTGAATTGTGCCATGAATTACACATATGATGTTTGTCAATCTTAAAAAACATTTCCATGTCAAAAAAGTCACAGTTTGTCTTAAAACTGTTGAAATATAAGACTATAAAAAATACGCAACTAGAAAGACTGCAAATCCCTGAATCCCGGTCCTGCATGCTGGCTCTTACGGAACCGACTAACTCCCCTTTTGTGTATGTACAGTTCTCAACATGGCCAGACTTGTAGTGATTTTCACCTCTTTTAATACTTTCCGCCTCATTCTGAAAGAAAGAGGTGAAATGTGCCAACGTGACGGCCGTCTTGGTGTGTCATGCGAGACAGGAGATGTAGTTCATTGAGCGCTTCACACAAAAAAATGTGTTAGTTCACAGTTTTACGACACATTTACATTTTTTTGACTTGAAAAATTATCTTTTAAATTGACAAACATCATATGTGTAATTCGTTGCACAATTCAAACGGGATCAAAAGATAATCTTTCTCTCTCCATTGACTTCAATACATGATTTTTCCGAAATAAGGTCCCATGGAGGTCCCCGGAAGGGGAGGGACTTCGCTAAAGGAAAAGGGGAGTTGTTAGAAATTGCATGTGTGTAACCCTCCTGTCCACAAGAGGCACTGTGTAGGGAAGCAGGTAGAAGTTCCTCACAGGCCTCTTTGTCCTCAAACCAAGCCCCCAGGAAGTGTGCCGGAGTCTGATGAGAATATTCGTGCTGGTCACACGGCGGTACTACACTTCCTTTAGGTTGCTGGGCCCGGAAACACTTTTTCCCATTGACTTACGAAAGAGTGGTCTGTAACTCGTTGGATAATTTTTTTTATACTAAATAAACTACCCAGTATGAACGTTTGTATAGCCCTTATTAAAAACATTCGTTCCTCAAGTTGTAAAAATGTGCTTATAACGTTATTCTGAGAGTTATTTCCCTCGGCATTATGAAGGCGCATCTAACCCACGGGACCGCGCCGCCCGGCACGTTCATTTTACGTGTTCAATACTACATGAGTTTGTCTTTGCACAATAACAACGGACCATAACGCCTTACTGCCAGCCCACGGAGCTGTAATAATGGATATATTGCACATATTTGCTGTAATTCATCATTTGTAAAATATTATACTACATGGGCTGTATGATGTAAATCTTGTACCGTAAATGTTGTATTAAATAAAGTTAATATTACCGACGTAGATTAACGTTCCTGTAGCTTCTTATTGCACTTGCAATTGTTTTAGTTACTTGTGGGCTACTGTTATCTGTGTAATAATTCTCGCGTCCAGGAGAGAAGCATAAAAAGGAGACTAAATGGAGTCTCTGAGATGGTTTCAAATTGGTACTTTAATTCAAATAAAGGCGTGGTAATGTTACAAACAGAATATTGTTCGACAGAAAAGCAGCTGTGTTTCTGGCTCTGCCAGGTGAAGAAAGAGGCCGAACCCCTCAGGTCCCGCTGTATTTATATCCTCAGCTGGCTCCTCCCTGCGGGCCGGCTCTCCAACGTTTTAATGTCCGTTGTTACGCATATCAGAGGATACAGACATTGTACATTCAATATATCTAAACACGCCTTTTCTCTTCCTTAACTCTTTCATAACTTTATATGCAATACATGTTAACGGCGTCAATAGCCACTTTAGTGATACTAATGGACGGTAGTCCCGGATGTTGTCATGAAGGATTTTCAGAATAAAAGCTTGGTATTGAGAACTTCCGGTTTTTTCCAGAATAAAATAGCATTTAAACTGACGGTATGTTTAAGCTACATTATGCTATTAAACATTGATTTGAATTTCTAACAGTCCCTCTTTACACACCTAAAAGGTGTGTATAATACTGAAATCAATGAGTTCTTCATCTGAACTCTGCATAGTACATAACTCATATCAAAAACATACAATCAAAATGGAATGTTTCGAATAGCCTCAACTTTACAAAAATACAAAAATACTTTGACTGTTTTCAAACATAAAAGTTTTCCCTTGTGCATAACTTCTAGTGTTAACATTCAATATCATTCTTCAAAATAGCAGCAATGGCTTGGTATTAGTACATTTCTTCCTCCCTCCTTTCACAGAAACCGTTCTCATACCACGCTCAGTGTTAAGGCACTTGTTTTTACAAAGTGAAAAGAAACGACCCATTTTAAAATAGTAATGATTCTAAAATGCATGAAATCTATCATATAGAACAGTGAAAAATAATAAAAATGAAACAAACTATCTTGGACCAGTGTAATGTAATAATAAAAATACACTATCTTGGAATAGTATAGGTTAATTGAAATGGATTCACTCCATTTTAGCATTTTAGTTTGCTCACTTCTTCACATGATTTCATCATTTAAATAATCACATCGGCTGGACATTCATTGAACAATCTCATCTCTGAACATCCATATCATTTAAACTCATTCAAACTAACTCATCATTTTCATCAACATCTGTATATGGGGGTGGATCGTCCTGTTCTACTAGCATTGGAAACTGTCCCCCCATGTGAAATGTACCCTCCCTCCTTTCATACCATTTAAGGTATGAAAACAATATGTTCTCTAGAAGAGGCCGTTGTGATCAATCGGTACGTTAGGACATGGAAATGCAACATCTAGGCCTCTCCTGGGCTCTATGTTATCCTTGTACACAGTGGAGCCTAAACTCCCCCTGGGACTGGTCTCTTAGCCCTACTGGCTTTGGGGTGTTTCGCCATGTTGATTAACTACATAAAAAACATCACTGGCTGTGCTAGGTCCCAGCCCAATCCTGTGGCAAGACTGAGTACAAGGTTTTAGTTCCACGATACCACCAAACATCTACTCTGGGGTACGGCATTCTAGACTGTCATTTCTGGGAGATGATTTTGGTCAGTTACAACAGTTGTAGAATTTCATCACTTAAAAGTTCCTACTTGGTGGCTTTGGGTGGTCTGCTTTAATGCAGTGATAAAGTCCCTGAAATGGTGTGAAAACCGGTGGAATATCACTAACGCATTACACTAATTTATCTTTAATTCTGGTCTCCTTGAAGAACCATGCTAACTCCTTTTACAGTGTGTGGAAACTTGGGTGCCCGAGCATGTGATAATTAGTTCAATTCAGGAATGTTGACTTATGGCAGATATATTTCTCCTTTAAATAACATCTCTAAATGTCAGGTCATCACTGATTAAATGGATGAGCATTAGGAGGTGGTGGCACTTGTCCTTTAAAAAACTCATACTCTGGTGCTGTGCGCTCCCTCTGAAGCTGCAAGTAAGATTTCAAAAATATGCACCATTAAAATGAGTGATCCAAGGCCCCGCATGTATTACTCCCAATTATACTAGTTTTTCAAAATTTAAATGTTCAATCGCTCTTTGCCTAGTGTTTTTTTTTTTTTTAAACTCTACATCTTGGACAACAAACAAATGTTGTTTCCACCTTAACAGTTCTCCTATGGTAATAACCATGCTACAATGTAGAACCCAATACTCCAGATTGGAATACTTTCTTTGGCTTGGTTCTAGCTCTACCTTTAACATTTTCCATTCAAATAAAGATTTGCCTGCTATCTATATTGTAACAAATTAAATCTTCCCCAAACTCTCACATGAATAAGAATCTCTAAAAGAATAATTTGTTATATAATGAAAAGATTGAATAATATGTTCTACCCTCAGTGTGTTTTTAGGATTATTTTCTAATAAGTGTGTTTATGTGTAAACTCACTCACTCCCGTGTTCCTTCTCTCCCCCTCTGGTTGTCAAGCTACGACCCCCTCACGTTCTGCTGGCCCATGCCAACTCCTCTGGTTCTGTCCTCTCCTCAGTCCATCCGCTTGGTGTTTCCGCCCGGTCTAACCCTTTTCAGTGGCCCAACTGCTTTGCATTTCATCTCCTCCTTTTAAGTCTCTACGCTGTTGCATGGAGGGCGTATTCCGCTCTCATGTCCCACACTCTGCTCTTGTGCCAAATCTCGTGGCTCAGGCTGGAACTTCATGTCCTGTCTGAGGGACCGATGAGAGTTTGCCTCTTTGTCAGCATGCTGGTTTGGTTCTGGATGCCTTAGGTGGAGATGGTTCTGGATGCCTCAGGTCGTTGTTGGTTCAGCTCGGGTTCTCTGTCTTTTCGATGGAGGAGGAGTCTCCTGTGGTGAGGTCATTTGTCTGAAGATGGGGTCGTAGCATTCTGACAGGCAGAGAGAGAGAGAGAGATCTCGGGACGCATTACCTATAGTTCATTCTAACACACTGAGGTAAAAATAAATCCAATCCTTTCCACTCTATTTTCCTAATCTTACTATCTTAGATGTTAAATGTAATTAATGTCTACTAATAGTTGTGCCATATCCCTAAACATTGCTTTCACCCACTGTAACATGGCTACTCCAAATAACTCTTTCAGGAAACCATTTTCTTCCATTGGTGTAATACCTACATGTTTCAAGCACCACATATTTCACACACTATACAAGAACGTCCCCATATTTTCTCCATCTTTTAAATCTCACTGTTATTTAGAACATAAGTAACTAACTTTTGTGACAGGACATATCTGCAATGTCGCCACAATCTGCTGGGGAATTTCGTTCATAGAGTTTGTACATACAAAGCTGTACTTGTGGGTTTGTAGCCTGTTTCTACTGTAATCATTTTCAATAACTTTGCTCAGGTCACCGGTCGGTTGTCCATAAACTTAACAGGGGGTGTTTCTGGTACAGACTAAAACATGGATCCAGTGTATTTGGAGATTCCCCTAATCTGTAAATCCCCATCACTGATTATCCCGATCACTTAAACCCATCTCATCATTTGATACAAGAACTGCATATATGGGGGGTGAATCATCTTGATTATGACCGCCTCACCTTTGGGAACGAGTATTTCTAAATCCTCCTCTTGTTGCTCAGCTGATCTTTTGGCTCTGGGGATAAGTGAAAGTCTCTGTAACTCAGCTGGAGTTTTGTTAGTGATTTGGGCATTATCTATGAGTGGACTAATGGATCCATGTCTTACCTGATATTGTACTCCCCATCCAACCAGAAAGGTGCCAAGTGTAATGAGCACAATCAACAATGCTATTCTGACTCTTATCCCTAGGGGACCCCACAATTGGTTTGGCTTTGTTCTTGACATCATCTCTATTTTCTCCATGGTTGTGTCAGTTACAGAATTTAAATAATGACTACTATAATAACGTATACAAAAGTTGGACTCTTTTTCAGATGTAAAGCAAAAATAGGTTTTCACTTTAGTGTACAATCTATAACAATCTATAGACAATTCGTCTTTTGAGCTGTTTCTATCTTTATCTTATTTCTATTTATTGTTTTGTTCCAGCTCTGCCAAATCCGTCCTAACTCCCAATAATGTTCTGGAAGTTGCCAGTGAAGGGTGACAATGTGTGAGGTGGTGTCAATTTGCTCCTTTTTCTTTACCTTTAAACCGGAGCGCGTGTGAAGTTCATTACAACTTCTCACTGTTCCGTCCACCGGGATTAGCCCACTGTCTTTTGTGAACGTTCACCCTCACCCATTCACCTGGCGGAACAGGAGACTCTTCTGGTGTCTCGTCTGGTATCTCTGTAGCTTTCCTATTCTGTGTAGACAAAACTTGGATAATATTACTCAGAGTTCTGACATATTCATTACTTCTATTCGCCTAACATCTAAAACTGGACCACTCCCTCCTTGGAGGAGGCCCAAGCTTCGGCATACCTTTTGTCGTTATGAGATCTATTATTAACTTCATGTTATTATTTATTAACTACAACGTCACTGAAATCAACATGTCTGTATAATCATGACACTCCCTCCTTTGAGCATAACATGCTCAATTAATATTGCAATGATTACCCTATTCTGAACAGGACATGTAAAACCCATAACGTTGCATCAAATAAACATAACTTCTCCGTGTACCCATAAGGCGTACAAAAAATATCGTATGATGTATGGTTTTCTGCGGGTATAAAAACATTCACTAAAATCTTCCATTAGCACAAAAAATTGTTTACTTGTTTCAACAATGGCTTTTGTCCTGGTATTATGCATCATTGTTGCTGCGAAAAACAATACCCCTGGTGTCGCTAATGCGTCTCAATAATTCTAGGATTAGAGGATTGGTTGTTACTGCTGAACAAAGATATAATAAAATAATATTTCTCTAAACTAGAGGGAAAATACGAACTATTCTCACAGAGGGTGACATGCATGAAGGGCTGGTGCCCCTCACTCAAAATGAGATATTGCCTTACGCACTACATTATAAATCAGTAAAGTTACTCAAGAATAAATAAATAAAAACTGATTCTTGAAACTGTTGTAAAAACCCTACAACTTCTTCATCCAAGTTCTCAATCAGTGTTATGTTATTTAATCTGCAGCTCATTTCCTTAAAACAGATACTTCAGACCGATAACATTTTGTTTATGAGAAAAAACTGTAATCTGACTCCATAAATCACATAATTGTTTGACTAAAAAACTACACTTCCACTAACAATAAATGAAGTTCCCCTTTAAACACAGCCCCGGTCTTCTGACGGGGTCTATCTATGCACTGGCTGGAAAATGTTGGGCCAGTTTCTGTCGCTCCTTCACTGTTCTCCCGCTAACAGTCACTCTCTAGTTCTGCTGGGTTCTTGTTGACTTCTTCACTGGTTTGAGACAAGCGACCCTATCGGACACCTCCCTTTGTAGCCAGACTTCACCACAGCAGAATCGAGTTTCTGTTTTCAGGTCTCAACAGCCTCACGTCAGGTGTATCACCGCCCCTTGAACTGCAGTCGGTGTAAACAGGAGGACTTGGTAAGGATCCTCCGTCTTGGGCGAGTACCAGGTTTCCGTCTTCATATTTTTGGGTGGAAACCCGTCCTCTTGACCTCACTAGCTGTGTGGACACAATAGTTTTCTGTGTAGGGGAACAACATCACTCGTAATCTCTTTCCTTCTCATAATTACAAAAATAGTCTGCTAAATGTTCTATTCTGTAGATGCTTTATGTGTAAATGCAAATGCTACTCTCGATTTTGTTTTACATTAAACCTCTCCCTCCTGTGGTGACAGATATGGCTCAATGTAGCTGGATTTCAAAATACCCTTGTGCTGAAGATGCATCACCTGGTGGTCTGGCCCTCTGAGCTTCCTCATTGTTGTGATTGATACCAGGCTGTCAGTGGCATTTGGGTCATGTTTGGCACCCCTGTTTGTCTTTGACATCTCTGGGACCCCCTGGCTCCGTTGTCATCATGGAAACCTTCCCCGGGGTATCTGCATGGAGGGCCGTTGTTTGGTGCATGTGGTGGGTACTTCATTTGTTGTTGTGGACAATCTCTAGCCCAATGGCCCATTTGGCTGCAATGGTAACATCCCTCAAACCGTAAACGTCATCTGCCTGTGCCTCCTTGGAAACCTCCTGTTTGTTGGTTCTGCTTCTGATTTTCTGGCACTGTCTGAGATTTTACTGTTTGAGGTGTCTGCCCTGCATTCTCTGGTTCTTCCTGAGTTTGAATTGTTGGAGGTGTCTGCCCTGCCTTCTCTGGAAGTTTCACCTCCCTTCTCCTTGTCTTGTTCCTACAAGCTTCGGTGTCTTTCTCAGCTACCTGTATCTTCAGAAGTTTTAGTTGTAATGTTTTCATTTCTTCGTCATTTTCCCTCTGGGTTGCTTGATATTTCATATCGTGGTGAATGAGATTTAGTCTCCATTCTTCTGGGAATTTAGCTTCCAATCCCACCACATCTCCCAGGCGTGCCTGCACTGATTTGGGAAGGGCTTTGATGACTGCGTTCTTCCACAGCATTATGACAGCCGGTGAAGTGTCATGTCGTTCTCCAGTGCAGTCCTCCCACACTCCTTCACATCTCTTGAGGAAGGCATGCATTCTTTTGCTGAGTTATTCCATTTTTCTGTTGAGCTCCTCTTCCATTCTTCTGCCGAGTTCGTCCATTTTTCTGTTGAGTTCACCAGATAGGAGTCTTACCTCACACCCCAAGTCTTTGACACGTGTAGCTGTGGGGAGACCTTCCAACTCCAATACTCCTCCTAAAGCACCAAAAGTTGGGGCTTGTATTGAGGGTTGAAAGAAAAGGTGTTCTTCTGTCATGTAGGGAGGAGGCTCATCAGTCAAGCTTGGATGGAGCTTTGAAGTTTGGATAAGTGGAGCTTCTTCTGTCTTGTCTTTCTTATCTTCCTTTGTCATGAGCTCTGCTTCTTGAACCACATACATGCTGTTCGTTGATCCTTGGCTGACATATTTTAGATGGTGTACCAGACTTGTAACTCTAGTTTTTCTTTTTTCAGCTCTCCTCATAGCGCTTTTAGCAGGTCCATACCAAGGGGGTTGTCCGGCTTTGATCCATGCTTGTTGCTGTTGCAGGTATTCTCCATTCTCATAGTCAATTACAGCTGTTCTATGTGCTTTCGTTGGTCCAGGTTGATCATCTGCTGGAATCAGTCCTCTCGTTTGCCACTGTTCCCACAGTTTCTCAGCTTAGTTCCATGTCTTCTGTCTAAGTTTTGGAACTGTTGTAGCATCTGATCTGATTTTTACCCTTTCCTTGATATCTGCAGTTGTGCCTGGCTCTACGTCTGGCCTTAATTTAGTTTCTTTTGGTGACATGTTCTCTAACTATTCGAATGAAAAAAATATGAAATTATCAAAGATTGAAGCACTAGTCCTTTGACTAGTACCTTCGTTGCTGTTCGTCCGAACTTTAAATCTGTATTTTTTAATAAGGTCAATCTATAAAATATAAATGATTATTATTATATATATATATATATTTTTTTTTTTCAAAGTCAATCTATAAAATATAAATGATTATTTCCTTTTTTAACAATTATGCACATTTTTAAAATCAGAATTGTAAAAAATAGACAACAATTGTACTGTGTACAGTTTTGACCTTGAAATATAAAAATTAGAAATCTGGTGAGACTCTACTGGGTTCCACTTTCCGAAATGTTTGGAATTATGTAAATGTCATAACTTGTTAGCTTCAATACATTTGTTTGCTTTTTTGAAAGAGTATTATGTAAGGTTTCTTATCTTATAATTAGAAACCACTTGCAATTCTATCTCGGCGATGAAGCATGTGTTCATTTATAACACTTAAAATCAAGCTTCAAAATGTTATAGTATCTTTGTAATAATTCTGTATTACCAGCAGAGTGCGCTGTTGTAATTTCCAGCTCAATCCACTAGGGATAGCTGTTGCAAAACTGACCTCTTTTTAACAAGAAGAAGCTTATTTTCCTTAAAAATGGGAGAATATGGTTAAACAACACAGCACATAACCGCCAAAACACATTTGCAAGCAAGAATATTCCAAAAAATCCGCCAATACACACTTGCAAACAAAAATATTCAAAAACCCGCCAATACACACTTGTAAGCAGAAATACTTACAAAACCAGACTCCTACAAATACCAAACTTCCCACGGTAAGATAACCTGTCTATTTTATAGTTCCAACTCTGCCAAAAAATATGATGTGTCCTTCTCAATATGGAGTGCCTAGCCTCATGTGAGTGTGACTGAGTGTGTAAGAACAAACCGAGTACTTTCAATTAGCATTTCACGAAATGGCGACTGCCGTGTGGCTTATTTTCAACATGAGGGCAAGACAAGATGGCAACTTATTTTCCAACCTTTAACCTGAAGAACAAAGGCATTTGAAAACACCTCGTGGTTCTCACAGCGGAGTTGAAATAATGACTAAAAATTTAACACAAAACACTGCAGTTTAAAATAACATTTCTATGTATTGTACAATTATAATTGGGCCTCAAACCCTTACGCCATAGCTCTGAACTCATGCACGTAATGTTTTGACTTTAAGAGCCAGTATGGTTATCTCCTCTGTTTAAACACGCTATAATGGGACAAATTAAGACGCTATCCAAACACAATTAGCAGAATATCGTCTATCTAACGCACGAATGTCGCATTTCTCATCGTAATCCACACACAATGTCTGTTTGAAAACAGAAAATACAACCACTGAAAGCTTCAAATTTTCAGGCCTTTTCCCGAAAAGGACTTTTTTAAAAAGAAAGCCTCACACTGTAATTAAAACACTCACTCAACTTTGTTTTGTCTCAAACAGTCCCTACTGTTTAATAGCCTCAAACTATTCACGTAATGTTAAAACGTAACAAGAAACACTTGAAATGATTGCCCTCATCACACAAAGGACTTTTAAAAAAGAAAAACAGCCTCACACTGTCTTTAACACAAACACTCACTCCAATATTCTCAGCTTCCACTGTGATTGTGTTCTTTGTCTCAAGCAGTCCCGACTGCTTAATAGCCTCAAACTATTCACGTTAACTTAAACCGTAACAAAAAACACTTTATTGAAGCGATTAGCCTCTTGCCGACATGTAATAACAGACAAACGAATAGCATGCAGGGTTAAATATAAGAAAAATAAGTAATTTTAACTCACCTGCTTGTGACAAAACAACGCCACGTGTTATTGTTATAAATTTGGTTGTTTTAACATTAACTTCCCAGCTATTTTCAGGAACCGGAAGCAGCCGTCCAACACACAATCCTAAGATTGTCCTGCATAAACTATCGAAGGAATTGGACTTAACAGGTTGCTTCTTACCGATGGTTTGAGCTCTATGTGTGTCGAACGGATTGCCAGCGGTTCCGGGCAACAGCCGGCTGTGTAGTCTCTCCCGTTCTAACAAGAATCACGTCGGGGTCACCAATTGTTATCTGTGTAATAATTCTCGCGTCCAGGAGAGAAGCTTAAAAAGGAGACTAAATGGAGTCTCGGAAATGGTTTCAAATTGGTACTTTAATTAAAATAAAGGCGCGGTAATGTTACAAACAGAATATTGTTCGACAGAAAAGCAGCTGTGTTTCTGGCTCTGCCAGGTGAAGAAAGAGGCCGAACCCCTCAGGTCCCGCTGTATTTATATCCTCAGCTGGCTCCTCCCTGCGGGCCGGCTTTCCAACGTTTTAATGTCCGTTGTTACGCATATCAGAGGATACAGACATTGTACATTCAATATATCTAAACACTCCTTTTCTCTTCCTTAACTCTTTCATAACTTTATATGCAATACATGTTAACGGCGTCAATAGCCACTTTAGTGATACTAATGGACGGTAGTCCCGGATGTCGTCATGAAGGATTTTCAGAATAAAAGCTTGGTATTGAGAACTTCCGGTTTTTTCCAGAATAAAATAACATTTAAACTGACGGTATGTTTAAGCTACATTATGCTATTAAACATTGATTTTAATTTCTAACAGTAGCCAGATATATAAATTGTCAACATTTTCCTCCCTTCTTTCCTTTAACATTAAGGGTAAGGAGTGGACAAAAATACACAACGAAATTATCATATTTTTGGTATGTATGTATGTATACTTTAAGAATAAGACAACCACACTAAGAGTAATAAAAAAAGGTGTCCAAAAGAAACATTAAATAATTGTGTAAAGAAATGGTAGCAACATATTCTAAAGAGGCTGGGTCAACATAAATAAAATAAAAAAAGAACTCATTCTCAAGAAAGATAAACGCCATTCTTAAAATGTATAAACGACCAATAGTTTGATTAATATTGATTAGAGTGCACAATAGAAATAAAATAATTGAGAGAAGAAAAAGATATATATTATCTATCAAAACCCAGTTGATTAACATTCATTGGATTGCACACTTTGTTTGTTTGTGTGGATATGTAGCACATTAACATTTTAATAGCACTTAATGACTGACTGAATGGAAATGACAATAAATGAAAATATAAAACGAAAAAAGCGATCATGAAAATGTTTCCAAATCACAAATTATTCAAAAGATTATTACCGCGGCACACCTTCATATGATCACTGTAGTTATAAAACAAATAAGAGCATAAAGGAAAAACAGTTATGAAATACTAGATGGCAGTAAAACAAGAATACAGTTTGAAAGGGGAGTGATTTGTAAAATATCCATAAAGAAAAAGTAAATCTGTTTACAGTTGTGTTTAATCTGGGTGTTGAGAGATGTATCCATAGATCTCTTAATGTTGCTCTCAAAGTGCACCAGATTGATGCTTTTAACTTCAATATTTAACAAAAATCTTCACGGGGGAGCATCCCCCCGGACTCCCCTAGAGGAGGTGAGGTCCACTCCCCACTCGTAAAAAATAGCACTTTACCCCTGCCTATATGCCGTGAGCTGATTATCGAGCCTTCATTGTAACAGTCGTGGGTGTACTGTGTGTTTGCGTGTGGGGAGTGCTTTTGTGCGTGCTCTATAGTGCCCGTAATAGTGTTCACTGGAGTCCAGCACCTCAGCACCCCCACTCAAAATACCTTCCCGCGCCTCTGGTCTCTACTGTAGGCTATTTTTATTATATATACAGCACTTTGGCTTGAGCAAAAATCGTTTATAAATGTGCTATATAAATAAAACTTGATTTGATTTGATAAGGGAGCGGGGCGAGTATCTGAGGATTTCATCGGAGGATGGTCTGGTGGTTCCTCCATTATCGCTCCTCCATTATCGCTCCTCCATTATCGCTCCTCCCTCCTCGATCCTCGGTCCTCCAGCAGAAATAAGAGCCATGGGACGTACTCAAGATGGCGCAGACAAATCAACTTCCGGTGAGACCGAGGAGCGAGGAGCGAGGAAATGAAAATAGTCGTCCTGAGACAGGGCCCAGGATTTTTAGTTTTTATCTTTTTTTAGCATATTGTTTATTATATTTAACGTAGTACTTTTTTTAAAGCATGTAAGATATTCAACACTAAGCTGTCTGTGGCTCTTTCCTGCTGTAACGCTGCAAATTTCCCCTCTGTGGGACTAATAAAGGTATTCTGACTGACTGAGTGTTTGGTAGCTGTTCGACCATGTGTCTTTTGATTTACCAATGTAAGTAGAATCCTCTTTGTAATTTGGATGTTTGCACTTGAGTAACCTCAATGGTATTGAACACAAGTAGTTATAAGGATGCCCCTTTCGTCTCATTAGTATGCATGAAAAAGTGACAGGTGACACGCCCCCAATTATGCAAATGAGCTAAGTCCCGCCTCCCCTCGCCTCCCATTGGTCGAGAGCCTTTTATCAGAGCTATGTCCCGCCTCCCATTGTTTGAGACCCTTTGATGTGAGGGGTGATGCGTTATAACGGGTAGGTGTGAAAAGCCCCCCTGTGGAATGCCTTTGTTGTCTAATTCTTTGATGTGTTGATTAAGGTAGTCTCTTTGAAGTTATGCTGTCTGGTCCATCAGGGGTTATCTAATCTAATTAGCCTTTGATGTTTTCCCCTTTGATGGTAATCTAGGTATTTTTATGAGTGAGACATGTTTTGTTGTCTAATTCTTTGATGTGTCGATTAAGGTAGTCTCTTTGAAGTTATGCTGTCTGGTCCCTCAGGGGTTATCTAATCTAATTAGCCTTTGATGTTATGAGCCTGTGATGTTAATCTAGGTATTTTTATGAGTGAGACATGTTTTGTTGTCTAATTCTTTGATGTGTCGATTAAGGTAGTCTCTTTGAAGTTATGATGTCTGGTCCGCTCAGTGTGCCCCGGCCTCTCCCCCCTTTTCTCCACCCCTTCCTCCGGCAAGGAGATTGTGGGAGGTGGAATTAGATGAAAATAGAAATATGCTCAAAACTAAATAAAAGACAGTAATTTCCACTTACCAAGTCACCTTTCAAAAAAGAAAAATTGCCAAAATGTGACAACTTACTGCCATCCGTTCGAAGAGCCAGTCAGGAAACGAATGCCACAGCTGTGTGTGGGTCAGACGTCTACAGCCAGAGATCTGTGCACAAACTTTTCTTGTGCCCTCTTTGGGTCAAGCAGGTTTCTCCCCCCTGCCTCTAAGAATAATTAACACACACACACACGTTGGAGTTCCCCCCCTTTGATGTGGGGGGTTGAGATAAGGGATGCTAATCTATATGCTGATTAAGACACGGTGTCTGCTAAGAATGTTTCTTTTCAAGTTTTTGTGAAACTGTTAACTAAAAGTAAGTATCTGTTTTGCAAAGAGGGTATTCATATTAATTTTAAAAAAGAGCTTATTTAGGTTTTAATAGTGATAACTAAGTTTCACTCTGTGGGGGGCAAAAGACGCATCGTTAAACACCTGGATAAAGGACTCTTTAAAGCAGAGACATGGCGACCAGCATACCTGACTATCAGCAAGAGAGGACTCTTTTTAAGTAAATACATTATAGGGTTAGAATAAGATATATATGTGGTGGAATTAGTTTAAAACAGCCACCCTACACTTTTTTTAGTTGTCCTCTCTAAATTAGATGTAGAGGTTTTTAAATGATTCGTGTTAATTAAGGGCTATTGTTATTTTCAGACTATATATATATATAAACCAATCGGAAGTTGACGGTGTTTGGCTGCAAGGCAGAAGCCATATCAGTGGATACATCCTTAAAGACTGCAGCACAGAATGTATAATATGTCAGAGCGAGCCGCTGGTTGTGTGCCGTCTGTTTGATGATTGTGATCAACCTTAATTAAATGTGCTAATAATATCTTTGTCTCAGTTCATTTCGGCAGGTGCAGACTGCAACACACGTACACAAAACAAACTACTTATTTGGGTTATAAAAGAGTTAGCTTATTAATTCTCTAAGTTTAAGTCAAGTTGTACATCATAGTTCAGATTACTAAGATAATGAAGCTTCTATTTACGTTGCCATAAGTATAAAGTATCTACATACGTGTAATGTAAAATAATCAAAAGGTTTGACTGGTAAAGACTCTCACTTTTTACAGAGAGCTCCGCTGCCCCTCAACATAATAAGTCTCGCCCTCCTCACCAGATCATTTAAAAGTAGGGGGTGGAAATAGATGAAAAAAGAAATACGCTCAAACTAAATAACAAGCCAGTCATTTACACTCACCAAGTCACCTTTCAAAAAAAAAAGAAAAATGGCCAAGAGATGCCTAGATATGGGTTTAATCAGCGAGACCCCTGTGACAACCTACAGCCATCAGTCCGGAGCGCCAATCAAGAAACGAATGCAGCATCTGTGCCGGTTTCAGACGCCTCCAGCCGAAGAACTTCACGAAGAATGGACTCTGAAAAATGGCGATGTTTGGGGTTATGTATTCAACTATATGGCGAATGAACTGCATTTCTACAATCTGAAGAATGGAGAAACGTATGGACCCCGCAGTGTTAAAGCGACACTGACCTCAACAGATTGGGCTGTGTTAACTCTGGTGTCTTCCGGAGATCTACATGCAACCACTGTATCGGAAGAAGTAGTGCATCGAGAAACCATAGTGGAACCAGCGGTGTACAAGATATTTGCAAAGAAAAGCAAAGAAACGCATACAGCATGCGAGATCAAAGAAGAATTTTCACCGCTGCCCCTCAATGTGAAGGAAGAAGAAGAAGGAGATATCCCCCCGCCGCCAGAAGTGAGAAGAGTCCTGACAAGCACCGTATGGGAAACTAAAAGCGGACCATCGGAGCGGTGGTATTACCGCGCAAGCCGTTTGGTGACGCTGGGGAAGGACCCCTCTGATGATTTTGTTTTGGAGTATTTCAACTCTACATGCGGGGTTTTTCAGACATCCTTTCGGGTGCCTCTGACTGCTTGGCTGAAAATGATTGATGGAAAAGCTACAAAGCTAAAAGAATTTTTTAAACAGAGTCAGACATCGATGGACATTATAATGGTGAAAAAGACTCTCACTTTTGCAGAGGACTCAGTATCCCACTCAACATAACAAGTCATACCCTCCTCACCAGATCATTTTAAAACTAAGGACCCCGCAAAGAAAAGCATTGAGTTTTCTACCTAGGTAAAAGGTCTTACGAAAATGTGTTATCTCTGTATCAAGATGATGTGTTTAAAAATGAATCTTGTGAAAAATACCAACGCTGTGAGAGACGTCATAAAGACACTCATTTTAACCACAGTGTTTGTTCTCTACAAATGTTTAAAGATTGTTACAAAATGTAAAAAATAAAAAAGGTATGGAGACAAAATGAATTCAGGTGACTCTGTCTTTTATTAGGAAAACAAAAATATAATACAAATGGTTTAAGAGGTCAAATGTAACCATCTTGGACTTAATATTCAAAACAAAATACTTTTTCTGAATACATTTTCTTTTAAACGCACTTTTCGAAATTATTTATTTATTATTTCAGTGGAACAATCCAGTTTCTGTTAACATCAATGCTTTTTTCTCTTTTCTTGTGTTACTAAGATACTTTTAGACCCACTTTGGCGTGTGCAACACTTAACAACTGGTAGAATATGAAGTACTTTTGTAAGGATTTTGTTTTTAAATGGCGGTTTTTTTCTTTTTTTTTGTAAAAACACTTGTTCAGTTAAACAAGGTTTTTTCTTTTTCTGATAACCTTACATATTTTTAGTTTTTTCTACTACCAAGATACTTTAAGATACACCTTGATGTATGCAACACTTAACAAAGGGTATAATATGAAGTACTTGGTAAGGAAGGGGGTTTTTCTTTAGGGGGTGCAAACTTTAGAACTGGGTAAAATATTCATTAATTGTAATGAATTGAGTTTTCTTTTTCTTTTTTGATTTTCAACATACTATTTGTACACAATGACTTTTTCCATATTTCTGACAAAACTATACTTTTTGACTTTTTCCGTAAAATCTTGACAAAACTATTACTTATTCTTCATTTTGACCTATTGCTGCGTGGTTGGAAATGATAGATGAAAAAGCTACAACGCTTAAAGAACTTTTTTAAAAAACTCTCAATTCTATAAATGACTCCCCCCATTCAACGCAATAAGTCCCACCCTCCACTCGGCAAATCATCTAAAACGAAGGACCCCACTAAGACAACCGTTGTAAACTAGCCATGGATCTGAGAAAAACCAAGACTCCCCCCGCGAGTTGCAGCCAGGAACAGACTCCTGGACTACCATCATCACCACCATTCTGGACCGCCGAATCCGGCAATACTACCGCTGCTGATTTTGCTCCTGGGGCCAAGACGTCTCTGTTTGTGGACACAGTGAATTCGGTGTTGGTTGATATTGTGGAGAGGGTGATACATCGGTACAGAGAAGAAATCTGCAACGGGTGTCGAGTCAGTCACCCCGGCCAGAGGCAACACGATTTTATGAATGACATGTCCGATTTCTACTTCAGAAACAATTACAATGCGTTAATGAAAAGACTCTGGCTCACCGACTTCATTACTGAGATCGACCAGACTCTTATTGATAAAGACATTTTCACGGGTGATTCGAGGATCCAAGGCGCTTCGGAGGCTTTTCTTCACAATCTCAAAAATTGCAGACGCCTCAAGGAGAGACTTGAAAAGATCCAGGCCGAGTTGGATGGAGAAGAAGAAGACTATTAACCAGCAGTTGACTGAAGCCAGGGATTTGTTTTTGATACATTGACTTTTCTCTCTTTTAAAGTAAAATAAAAATGGGGAACTACTATGCAAAATGCTCTGTATATATTCATCACAATATAGTCAATATCCTTTTAATAAGTGTGGTGATGAGGACGATTGAAAACAGAATGAGTAGTGACCCATGTGTAAAAAGAACGGCTGAAGTTTGTAAACTGGAAGACATTATGGATATCGTTCGTTCTGGCAGTACTATTCCGGGTCATTGGGAAACGATTATAAACGAAACATTTAAAGTGGTCCTGGAATCTTCATTTTCCGAAACATTCTGTAACATTACCGCAGAAATGAAACAAACATCAAAAGTGTATCATGTGCTCTCACTGTATGCTCTGTTTGTAGATGTGATGCATCTTTGTGTCGAAAACAACATACACATGAATATTCTGACTGAAGTGAAAAAACTCCACCAGGATATTTCCAGTAATATGGGGAATTCCAAGCTGGAGACGGTCCTGAGGATGTTACAATCAGTATAACTATTGATATTTGTGTGTGTGAAAAAATAAAAAATGTGTTTTTTACATTTTAAAAACTGTTGTCTTCATTTTAGCAAGGGGAGTGTGTCTGATACATGTGTATTACAGTCCTTCACATGCACTGGTGTCTTCATTATAACAAGGGGAGGATAACAGGGAAGATGTAGGATAAATGTGTACTGAAACGTGCGTATTATACACCCACAGAAACGCAGAAACACGGAAACACACAGAAACACAGAAACACAGACACACAGAAAACACCCTGAATCAAATCTAGAGAGGACCATTATGAGTCAGATGCTTGACGAAATCTACTAAAACAAAGTACTTCATGGTAGTGGTCAGCTTTTATACACAAAAGTGTATCTTTTCAGTAACTTTCTCAGAGAATTTAAGCATAAATCTGTCAAATGTTCAAAACAGCCTTGTTTCACTGAAATAGCCTCAAAATCACAAAAGGCCATTAAGAGTCAGATGCTTTACGAAATCTAATAAAACAGAGTACTTTCATGGTAGTGGTCTGCTTTTAAAAAGAAAAGTGTATCTTTCGGTAACATTTCTGAGAGAATTAAGCATAAATCTGTCAAATGTGCAAAGCAACCTTCACTGAAATAGCCTCAAAATCACAAAATGCCATTAAGAGTGGGAATCCTAACGAAATCTACTCAGAGTACTTCATGGTAGTGGTCAGTTTTTAGATACAAAAGTGTATCTTTCACTAACATTTTCGAGAGAATTAAACATAAATCTGTCAAATGTTCAAAACAGCCTTCAATGAAATAGCCTCAAAATCACAAACTGGCTGAAACTGTACAGTGAATTGGAGAAATTACAGCACAGAGTTTTCTACTACGACACAGATAGTATAATCTACATCGATGTCCATCGATGTCTGACTCTGTTAAAAAAATTCTTTAAGCTTTGTAGCTTTTCCATCAATCATTTTCAGCCAAGCAGTCAGAGGCACCCGAAAGGATGTCTGAAAAACCCCGCATGTAGAGTTGAAATACTCCAAAACAAAATCATCAGAGGGGTCCTTCCCCAGCGTCACCAAACGGCTTGCGCGGTAATACCACCGCCCCGATGGTCCGCTTTTAGTTTCCCATACGGTGCTTGTCAGGACTCTTCTCACTTCTGGCGGCGGGGGGATATCTCCTTCTTCTTCTTCCTTCACATTGAGGGGCAGCGGTGAAAATTCTTCTTTGATCTCGCATGCTGTATGCGTTTCTTTGCTTTTCTTTGCAAATATCTTGTACACCGCTGGTTCCACTATGGTTTCTCGATGCACTACTTCTTCCGATACAGTGGTTGCATGTAGATCTCCGGAAGACACCAGAGTTAACACAGCCCAATCTGTTGAGGTCAGTGTCGCTTTAACACTGCGGGGTCCATACGTTTCTCCATTCTTCAGATTGTAGAAATGCAGTTCATTCGCCATATAGTTGAATACATAACCCCAAACATCGCCATTTTTCAGAGTCCATTCTTCGTGAAGTTCTTCGGCTGGAGGCGTCTGAAACCGGCACAGATGCTGCATTCGTTTCTTGATTGGCGCTCCGGACTGATGGCTGTAGGTTGTCACAGGGGTCTCGCTGATTAAACCCATATCTAGGCATCTCTTGGCCATTTTTCCTTTTTTTTTGAAAGGTGACTTGGTGAGTGTAAATGACTGGCTTGTTATTTAGTTTGAGCGTATTTCTTTTTTCATCTATTTCCACCCCCTACTTTTAAATGATCTGGTGAGGAGGGCGGGACTTATTATGTTGAGGGGCAGCGGAGCTCTCTGTAAAAAGTGAGAGTCTTTACCAGTCAAACCTTTTGATTATTTTACATTACACGTATGTAGATACTTTATACTTATGGCAACGTAAATAGAAGCTTCATTATCTTAGTAATCTGAACTATGATGTACAACTTGACTTAAACTTAGAGAATTAATAAGCTAACTCTTTTATAACCCAACTAAGTAGTTTGTTTTGTGTACGTGTGTTGCAGTCTGCACCTGCCGAAATGAACTGAGACAAAGATATTATTAGCACATTTAATTAAGGTTGATCACAATCATCAAACAGACGGCACACAACCAGCGGCTCGCTCTGACATATTATACATTCTGTGCTGCAGTCTTTAAGGATGTATCCACTGATATGGCTTCTGCCTTGCAGCCAAACACCGTCAACTTCCGATTGGTTTATATATATATATAGTCTGAAAATAACAATAGCCCTTAATTAACACGAATCATTTAAAAACCTCTACATCTAATTTAGAGAGGACAACTAAAAAAAGTGTAGGGTGGCTGTTTTAAACTAATTCCACCACATATATATCTTATTCTAACCCTATAATGTATTTACTTAAAAAGAGTCCTCTCCTGCTGATAGTCAGGTATGCTGGTCGCCATGTCTCTGCTTTAAAGAGTCCTTTATCCAGGTGTTTAACGATGCGTCTTTTGCCCCCCCACAGAGTGAAACTTAGTTATCACTATTAAAACCTAAATAAGCTCTTTTTTAAAATTAATATGAATACCCTCTTTGCAAAACAGATACTTACTTTTAGTTAACAGTTTCACAAAACTTGAAAAGAAACATTCTTAGCAGACACCGTGTCTTAATCAGCATATAGATTAGCATCCCTTATCTCAACCCCCCACATCAAAGGGGGGGAACTCCAACGTGTGTGTGTGTGTGTGTGTGTGTGTGTGTGTGTGTGTGTGTGTGTGTGTTAATTATTCTTAGAGGCAGGGGGGAGAAACCTGCTTGACCCAAAGAGGGCACAAGAAAAGTTTGTGCACAGATCTCTGGCTGTAGACGTCTGACCCACACACAGCTGTGGCATTCGTTTCTTGACTGGCTCTTCGAACGGATGGCAGTAAGTTGTCACATTTTGGCAATTTTTCTTTTTTGAAAGGTGACTTGGTAAGTGGAAATTACTGTCTTTTATTTAGTTTTGAGCATATTTCTATTTTCATCTAATTCCACCTCCCACAATCTCCTTGCCGGAGGAAGGGGTGGAGAAAAGGGGGGAGAGGCCGGGGCACACTGAGCGGACCAGACATCATAACTTCAAAGAGACTACCTTAATCGACACATCAAAGAATTAGACAACAAAACATGTCTCACTCATAAAAATACCTAGATTAACATCAAAGGGGAAAACATCAAAGGCTAATTAGATTAGATAACCCCTGAGGGACCAGACAGCATAACTTCAAAGAGACTACCTTAATCGACACATCAAAGAATTAGACAACAAAACATGTCTCACTCATAAAAATACCTAGATTAACATCAAAGGGGAAAACATCAAAGGCTAATTAGATTAGATAACCCCTGAGGGACCAGACAGCATAACTTCAAAGAGACTACCTTAATCAACACATCAAAGAATTAGACAACAAAGGCATTCCACAGGGGGGCTTTTCACACCTACCCGTTATAACGCATCACCCCTCACATCAAAGGGTCTCAAACAATGGGAGGTGGGACATAGCTCTGATAAAAGGCTCTCGACCAATGGGAGGCGAGGGGAGGCGGGACTTAGCTCATTTGCATAATTGGGGGCGTGTCACCTGTCACTTTTTCATGCATACTAATGAGACGAAAGGGGCATCCTTATAACTACTTGTGTTCAATACCATTGAGGTTACTCAAGTGCAAACATCCAAATTACAAAGAGGATTCTACTTACATTGGTAAATCAAAAGACACATGGTCGAACAGCTACCAAACACTCAGTCAGAATACCTTTATTAGTCCCACAGAGGGGAAATTTGCAGCGTTACAGCAGGAAAGAGCCACAGACAGCTTAGTGTTGAATATCTTACATGCTTTAAAAAAAGTACTACGTTATAATATAATAAACAATATGCTAAAAAAGTACTAACTTATAATATAATAAACAATATGCTAAAAAAAGATAAAAACTAAAAATCCTGGGCCCTGTCTCAGGTCGACTATTTTCATTTCCTCGCTCCTCGCTCCTCGGTCTCACCGGAAGTTGATTTGTCTGCGCCATCTTGAGTACGTCCCATGGCTCTTATTTCTGCTGGAGGACCGAGGATCGAGGAAGGAGGAGCGATAATGGAGGAGCGATAATGGAGGAGCGATAATCGAAGAACCACCAGACCATCCTCCGATGAAATCCTCAGACACTTGTTTGTGTGATTAGTCTTGTGTGTATTTAAGTTCTGGTTTTTCTGTCTGTCATTGTTGGTTCATTGTTTGTCGTTGACTGTGTTCACGAGCTAGTGTTCTGTTTTGTTCCTTAAAATCCTCTGTTTATTCTGCATTTGGGTCCTGCCTGCTTCACTCACTCTAACACTTCCCTCAGCAGCTACTGCTGAAACTGCAGCAACATCAACTCCCCATGTGGCTGCCCAAGCTTTACCCTCGTCCTTTCACCCTGCATCTGCTACAGTAATGCCCCGCGCCCTTTCTATTCACCATGGACCTGTGACCCCGGTCACTGCTGAAGCCCTTAAAAATATGACATCCATAGGCGCATTCACACTGCGGTACTTTTCCCACAAAGGTTCATGCGAACTTAGTTCATGAGAACTCTTTTATCGCGTTCACACCAAAAAGAGCCGGTACTAAAATTAGTTCATGAGACCCTTTTTACCCCCTCGAAAGTCCCTGCTAGAGAGCAGGGACTTTCGAGCGGTTCTTTTGTGAGAAAAGAGCTATATTTCTGATTGGCTGGGCGGATTGCAAACCACGCCCCGTAAAACTCCCAAAAAGTTTTGTGAAGCCGCCATTTTATTATCCTCGCATTAACATTAGCATTAGCCCAGCGCAGAAACGCAGAGAGACTAACTTATGGCAACACAAAATAAAACATGGGAGCGGTGGAGATGAGGAGGTGTCGGCGTTCTGGCGATTTACTGGGAAGGCTTCAGTAGAAGCTGCTGGGAGTCCCAGCAGCTTCTACTGAAGCCAGTCCCCAACTCCGGGGACTTCCGGCCGGGGACTGTGGACGGCAGTATACGCCGTGAAGTTGTTTGTAGCCTGCCAGTAAACCCAAAGCAGAAGAAGAAGAAGAAGTGACGTCAGCGGCTTCATTTGCCTAATCCACCCCCAGGGACTTTTTCCGGTGTGAACGCGATCTGTACTTAGTTCATGCGAACTAAAGAGTTCGCATGAACTAAGTTCGCATGAACCTTTGTGGGAAAAGTACTGCGGTGTGAATGCGCCTCATGCCTGGTAGCGAACAACCCACCTTTACTGGTAGTCTACAGCCAACGCAAACCATGTCCTCCCAGCAACAATCTGTTTACCCGCATGTTCAATTCCCAAATGTTACAAATCTGTTGATAGCCTCTGCTCATGGTATACCAAGACCCTCTATCAGGGGCGGCGGGCACTGTAGGCTAGGGAAGGCTAAGCCTTCACAAATATTTGTGTCACTGCATCCTGGTAAAATAAAAATATAATGTTTGTGTCTTTGACATTAGCGCTGCTACAGTATGCAGCCACCTGGGCCCTGTACTACGAAGCCAGTTCAACATACCCTGGATATGTTTGAGTTATCTTAACTAACCCTAACAAACGAGATCTCGCTAAGCCGTCCTACGACGCTGGTTATCAACTCGGTAAATCAAGCCAGGGTTTCTCTCTCCAGCTGAGAGCGCGTTCATGTGAAAGGGGTGGGGTTAGCTACATTTGACCAATCACAAACAGGGACAAGTGTACTGACAGCGCAGCATCATACTTCACAGTAAACTAATATTAGACAAATATGAACTTTAAACATCCATGACTTAAACATATAATCCATGATACAAGCCACATAGTTGCATACAGAACAACTGGTTAAAAAATAAATAAACTACCGAGTGTTTGAAAGCATACAACAGTTTTATGATACTGCCCCGTCTAAGACACGAGTGGATCTGACTTTAATTACATTTGAGTTGAGTGTTTCGTCAACTTAATGTGTTGCTTAAAATAATGCTTCTGCATACAGTATGTGACAATGTAAGTGTTGCACGGCCAGATACGGCTCGAGAAGCTGACTCAGATAAGGAAATATATGATATTATACAGTATGATCGATGATCTGATTGATGATGTGATATCAGTGTGATATGAATGATAAGTGCGACACGTAGGCGTCTTCTCTGCATACGGAAGTTTAAACTGTATTTCCTTCATCCTATAATATGACTTGATAGATTTAAACTCCGCACACTGAGTTCTGATTGGTCAGCAGGCGGTGCTTTCACTGAGTTGATCTCTTTGCGTCAGGTAAATAAAAGTTATTTAGCCTTCCCAAACCTGAGCCTCACGCGCGGCCTATGCCCTCTATCCTTGTGTTCAAAATTGGTCGAGAAGAGGATTTTGCCCTCATGATAATGGCCCTCGACCACATCCTTGACAATCATCCCCTTCTTACAGAGCAGTATAAATATCAAATACTCTTGGAACATGTTCAGCACCCAGGAGCTAGCAAATTAGCCAGATCCAGCATGCATGACGCAAGACCATATTCCACTGCCCTCTTAGCACTCGAAAAAAAGTATGGTCAGCCAAGGCTGCTAGTTCAGAGAGAAATAGGTGAAATACTAAATGCCCCCATTGTTCGCATTAATGATGTAGAAGCCTTTGATAATCTTTCCCTCTCTATCCATGCTCTGGTTGGAATACTGCTGTCCCTAGAGGGTCCTGATGGGTGCGAATTAAGATGTGGTTCCCATGTGGACAGACTCCTCAGTAAACTCCCTGTGCAGTACAGAGATGGATTTGTTGAGCACTGCATTAATCGTGGCATTCTAACTGCACAAGCACGCAAAACCTATACCCTCCTTGACCTATCAAAATGGCTACAGTTGAAATCCAGAGCTAAACGCATCGCAGAGAGAGCTGTTGAGCTCCACAGACAGGAGAAACCATGGCCAGACCCCCCGACAAGTCTCCTCTATCTACCTCTCAACAGCATCTGAAATGGATGGCACACCAAAATACTACATCAAATGTTGAAAGGCCTAAGCCCTACTGCCCCTACTGTATCGTTAGAGACCATTTCCTTGGTTCATGCACAGAATCCAAAGGACTCTCCAAAATAAACATTTCAAAATGGATTAAAGAGAAAGGCAGATGCATTAAATGCGGAAGAATCCATAAAATGGACAAATACACTTTAAAGAGGCCATGTAATTTATGCAAGGACATTCACTTGACTATTGTCCATGACTTTAATTCAAACAAATCAGCTACAGTGATGTACACATCTCCCTCCTCAGAGCTTCTCTACATGGACACACCTAAAGTAATGTTAAAAATTGTCAATGTAATTCTCCACAACGGGGACAGGACCCTCACAACACATGCAGTCCTTGATGATGGTGCTGATTGATCCATCCTGCTCCCCTTTGCTGTCCAGTGTTTGGGTCTCTCAACACAGCCTGAAACAATCTCACTACGCGCAGTGCGGTAGGATATAGTGCAAGTAAGTGGAGCAACTGTTTCCTTTGGAATCTCCCCTATTGACCAGCCAACTGAAAGGCATGTCATCAACGGAGCATTCACTGCTGAGAATCTCGGCCTTTCAGAGCACACTTACCCTGTAAAACACTTACAAGAACAGTTTCACCATCTCAGAGACATTTCATTACAGACAACGCATGCCCTCTTGTCCTCATTGGCTCACACTGTAAAACAAAACTCGTAAAAAAACGGTCAAAGTACTGGCAGCAGCGGCTGCCATACAAAAACCCTTAAATTAAAGTAAAATACTTTAACTGAAATAAAGTGCAAAAGCAATTAGTATACAGAAATTGTCCTTAAAGATTTTAGAGGAAACTTTCCTCTCTTTTCAAAGTCCATTGTCTTAAAATGTTACATTAAAATACCTTAAATAAAGTTCTGATGAGAAAAACAGTTCTTTAAAAAAATTGTTATTAGATTTGTATGATTAAACCAAGCGGCAAACTGTGGGGTAGAGCCGTTAAGCCAATACGGAAGTGCCACACACTGCAGTTCATATATTGGCCGATAGGCGATGGCTGCAGAAAGGAGCAATTTCCATAGACCCCCATGTTAAAATGCCCAACTTTACAGCAGAAAAAAACATGTTTCTACCCCTGGCTCCATACATTTTTATTATCGATATAGTTAGATTCCACCTTCATGATTATGGATCTGTGAGTGAATTGTTTTCTAATGCGACCCTTTTATTTATAATAGGTCTTAAAGTTTGTGCACACATTAGGGCGTGGTCACGTTGATTGACAGATACGTGCCTCACTGTCAGCTAACAGCAACTTGTCCACTCTGCTAGGCTACAACCATAGAGGCTACAACGTTAGTTAGTTGTAGTTACTGTACTTGACCCTTTAGCTGTGTTCGTGGTGATCGTGCCTGTTAGGGCAGGGTTGCCAACTCTCACGCATCTGGCGTGTGACACACGCTTTCACTCTCAATCTCACGCTCTCACGCTGCCCAAACTATTCTCATGCCAAAACAAGAATAGCGAAGACTAGAAACGGGTTTGAAAACTTTTGTCACGTAGTGATCGTCTTCTCAATAGAACATCTTTGATAAGGTCTTCTGGCCAATCAGAATCACGATAACGGCGTGGTGTTGTTGCAGGTCCCGACGGAGAATACTTTTGCTGTAGTACATCTCTATATACATAGATACAACATTACGTGTTGATAGAAATCAACACGTAATGAAATAAGACCCCACGGTTTGATGATTGATAGGTGTGTGGGCTGTCTTTCATTTTGACACACAGAACAATGGGGGCTATCCACCCTTATCCACAATGTAAAGTAATTCACACAGCCTCTTCTCTCTGTGAGGAGCAGCAGGTTCAGCTTTCAGAACAAAGTAACAAAAAACTAAAATGGCATTCATTTTTTTAAATATGTCGTGTAGTAATAGATTTATTTATTTTTCTTCTCAAGAGAGTACCAGAATGTGTATTTTATGTTAGTATTTTAAAAAATCTCTTGGAGGAGAATCCCCCCAGACCCCCCTGCAGGGGTTGGGTTTTCAGCATGTCAACTCTTCCACCTGTGGAGAAATTGCAGGATTGGCTCCAGGTCACCCTTTTTATTTACTAAAAGACAAATGTGCCTTTTTATATCATACAGTTAAATTTGGATTGAGACAGGGACATAATCTAAACCTCACGCGTGGCGTTTCACTGTCAAGGGGAGCGTGTATGTAATTACATTGCAAATACTGACTTGAGCGCCACCACTGTATGGGTTAGGCGGCCCTACCATAGATTACCCAACAAAAACACTGCCGACCCGTATTGCGCATGCGCAGATCTAAGATCCAGTAGAAATGATAAAAAGTCAAAGTCTGCTGCTTATTGTTCTACTAGGCCAACATAGAGTCAAAGAGTATATGAGAGTGAGAGTGTGTTAATTAATATATTTGGCAGTTTGGAGTAAGTCTGTAGATTTGTTTGTGTGTGTGTGTTTCATGTATAGGCCTCTCACGATAATTAATTTTGTTGGATAGATTTTCCCGGAAATTATTGCGATAAACGATAATATTGTCGGCACCGTTTTATGACCATTTTAGACCACTGACATAATGATAATATATAATAATAATTCAAGTACATCCTTACAAACTGCTAGTCACATCCTCATGTAAATGGCAATTTATCGAGTTCATTTTTATTTATTGTACGATAAGTCAATTAATTGGAACTTCTAACAGAACTTCCAAGAATTCTACTTTCAGCTTTTTTCGGTGAGTAAAATGATAATATTATACATGTTAACCCCGTTAGCAGGTGTTTGTGTGCTTGTTAGCTTAGCTTGTTATGTAGCTTATTTGTCAGCTAAGGACGTAACCCTTTATACATATATACAGTTTAGTTTATGATTCAGCCTTGGGTAAGACTTTTATACTATATGGCTATGACGCCCATAATGCTAAACGGGAGCAAATGTGAAAAGGGGACCCAATTATCCCAGTGGGGCCGCTGGAGTCCACGCCGCCGAAGCTAACGGGGCTGCAGGGGGCTAGCTCGCTAGCGCGTCCCGGCCATAGGTCCCGGCGGCCGTAGCTAGCCCCCTGGGGCTCCGTTAGCTTCGGCCAGCGGCGGAGTCCGGCATATATAACTGGAGATCAAGAAATGCATCGAAACGCGGACTTGGTTCGCCTGTAGACCGCTGTAGTATTAGCTCAATAAATGATGTTGAGCAAGGTTTATTAAGCTGAACACCGCCACAATTATTCTGCTATGTATCGGTACTTATTTTATTTTATTAACGTGTGAATGACAAGCATTAAGAATAATACCAAATAGCTAATTATCTTGCAGATTGTCTCGTTTGATTATGAATGTAACGTTTATATAGTGGAACTACACTGTTTTATCAAAAACCAAAGTGCCACGCAGTGACTTGGTATGCATGTATTTCAGCAGGAAATGTGCAACCTAGATGACATTTACCAACACAGACTATATAGAAATATTTGTAAAAGTTGTTCGTTACTCAGTGAATATGGCATTAACCCTCCTGTTGTCTTCGGGTCAAATCTGACCGATTTACTACTTTCATCAATCATGTTTTACATTCGATTGCATTAAGGCTTTATGATATCCTTCACAGTACACATTTGAACAATCCAATTATGGATGATTTAGTCAACGTTGTAACACCCACGGTGTTCCCAGTCACCGCCATAAAGAAAAGGAATTACTAACCATCCAGATCAGATAAAACACACACACAAAAACCCACACACACACTAGATGTGTTTCCCCCATAGACTGTATATAAAGCATATAAAGGTTCCCCCCCCCCCCCCCCCATTATGTGCCCATTCCCCCATGTGAATCACACCTGCCACACACAAACACACACACAGAACAATTTGATATATTTCTCGCTCTTATGTGCCCATCCCCCCACAGTTAGAAAGAGTGTTAAATGAAATGTGGTGATGGTTTTTGTGTTAATGTAATCGCAGTTAAAACAGGACCGGTCAAATTTCACCGTGAACACCAAACTAAGAGGGAAAACACTTTTTGACTGTCACATTTTTACATTTCAGCATTGCATCACTAATTTAAGTTCTATGTTTTGCTTGTTAAGCAGTCTTTAACCCTACACACCTAACATATAACTTCTCATGTATTTTTGTATAAAGGTTTCCTTTAGATGATCCAGACAGGCTGGACCAGTGGGTGCTGAACATCCGGAGAAATAAATGGACCCCCAAAGTTTGTTCTCGCCTGTGCAGTGAACACTTTGAGAGTCATCACTTCAGCACGGACTCATGGGTACAGATCCTTTTTTTTTATTAAATAACTTTTATGGTTCAATTTGTAGGTGTCAATTGTTGTTGACTCTCTATTGTCTTTTATAATGCACTCTTAAATTTAAAACAACATTATTCAAAAGAAAGTTGAATATCTACAGACCTCAAACAGTTATTTTATGTGTTTTTGTTTATTATTTTTATTAGGGAAGGAGATGCCTGAAAAACACTGCAGTGCCCACCATTTTCTATTTCACCAATAGCAAAGAACAACAGCCTAGACGGAAAAGCAGGGTGAGTAGCAATGACGAGGTAAGTGACACTCCTAGTTGGACTGTTAATAGCAATGAGGAGGAGGTTGCAGATGTAGACCATGGTAGTGGTGAAAACAGTCTTGCTGCTGATCAGAGCAATATCATTATGATACAAGACACACCTGAAGAAGCCTTTGTTGTTCAAAATGTCGAGCATAATGACATTCCAACAGTCAATGCTTGTGAGGATGTTCGTTTGGGTAGCAGCAGCCAACAAACAAAACAAATGGGAAAACAGGCAGACTCCGCCTCTGTTCACTCTTACACCATTACAACACAGCTGGCTAGCAGCTCTCTGAGTGATCACTGCTACGTTATTTCTGAGTCTCCAAAAACACTAAAAAGGAAACATTCCCACGTTGAGGTTAAGCTATGTGCAGCTCGCAAACAACTGAGGTTGAAGGCCCAGCAGACAAGGAGACTGACGGCACGAGTTTCTTCCTTGGCAGGTGTTGTAAAGGTACTTCAGAAGAAACTCTTTATTTCAACTGACTGTGCCTCTCTTCTTGATGGTCTTGATGAGGTTCCCCGAGATGTCTTTGAGAGAATACAAAAAAAGAAGAAGTCAGTGTTTTCTGAAACATGAAGCAATTTGCCACCACATTGCACTTCTACTCTCCAAAGGCCTATGACTATGTCAGAGAGAAGTTTCACTTGTCTTTGCCTCATCCTCAGACCATGCGAAAATGGTACAGTAGCATCTCGGCAGATCCTGGATTTACTGTTGCTGCATTCACAGCTTTAAAAAGTCATGTTGCTGAAAGGAGAGAAGCCGGGAAAGACACAGTTTGCTCATTAATGATGGATGAAATGTACATCCATAAGCAATCTGAGTTTGGGGGGGACCAAATTCATGGGTATGTTGGCATTGGCTCTGGAGAAATTGAAAATGTGATTGCAACCCAAGCATTTGTCCTTATGGTTGTTGCAATCAACGAGTCTTGGAAGATCCCCATTGCTTACTTCCTCATAAACAGCATGACTGGAACCGAGAGAGCAAACCTCATCCGAGAGAGCCTTGTTAGGCTTCATGCAATTGGAGTAAGGGTTATCTCTTTGACATGCGATGGACCCTCCCAAAACGTTGCCATGATCAGGGAGCTTGGTGCCAAATTGGACATTTTTGACATGAGATCATTTTTTCTCCATCCTGAGGATCACACACAAAAGATCTATGTGATCCTGGATCCATGTCATATGCTCAAGCTTCTTCGAAATGTCTTCTCAACAGTTGGGGTTCTGGTAAGAGAAGATGGCCAGCAGATAATGTGGAAGTACATCGAGGAGCTCCACAAGCTGCAGGAGAAGGAGGGCTTGCGTCTTGGCAACAAACTAAAAATGGCCCACATCCAGTGGAGAAATCAGAAAATGAAGGTCAATCTTGCAGCCCAACTATTTAGCAGCAGTGTGGCAGATGCCCTTGAATATTCAGAAAAGGAGCTTAAGTATCCTCAGTTTACTGGAAGTGCAGCCACAGTTCAGTTCCTGCGCACAATTGATGCAGCCTTTGACGTCCTTAACAGCCGAAACCCACTCGGAAGAGGACACAAAGCACCCATCAAGCCAGCAACTAAACACCGTGCCATAGGTATTCTATTAGAAGCTGAGTCCCTTCTCCGTGGGCTTAAAATGAAAGGAAAGGACAACAAACTTGTTCCTTTACATGCCACACAGAAGAAAACACCCATCTGTGGTTTCATTGCTTGTGGGAGAAGTGTTATTGGCATCTACGAAGACCTGGTAGAGCAGCCAGCTGCCCCCTGTCGATACCTTCTGACCTACAAGCTAAGTCAGGATCATTTGGAGCTGTTTTTCTCTGCATTCAGAGCGCGTGGAGGTTACAACAACAACCCCAATGTCAGGCAGTTCCGAGGGGCATACAAGCGTCTCCTTGTAAGGCACCAGGTGAAAAAAGGCACAGGTAACTGTCTTCTTCGTGACAACACAACCATCCTTGACTCAACACCGGCAAATATCAACATGGCACGCAGGTTGGGTATTGAGCCGGTGGAAGAGATTGTGACTGAGGATGACACACTTGCTAACCTTCCTGATGTTAACCATCTATCTGAGTACAAAGAAGCAGCGATCTCATACATCGCAGGCTTCATTGTCAAAGAGATAGAACAGAAGGTCACCTGCATGCCTTGCTCACATGCACTGACATCAGCTGACTCTGTGCATCCATTTGTAACTTTGAAGAACAGAGGTGGCCTACAGAAACCATCACCAGGCATCACTTCAGTGTGTCAAGTTACCGAAAGATGTTTTCAGCGGCTTCTAAATGCCAATGAAGGAAAGGCTCCACAGGGAAGAGGAACAACAGCGGCAATTGTCCACCAGGTGCTTTCTGAGTGTTCTGAGAAAAATCTCTTCCCACAGCTGCACAACCACATGTTTGACATGTGTGTTGAAGCTAACCATGTCCATGTTCTGGTAAAGATGGCTTCTGCCTTGTACTGCAAAGTCAGATTAAATCATATAGCAAGGCGGCAGACGGATAAGATTAAAGAAGGCAAAGTAGTCCGTAGAAAACTGACCAAATTAATCCTAAAAAAAAGGTTGTTGGCCATTTCTGTGTTTTGCAGGTGTACGTTTATTATCTGTGTTTGTCAAAAATTGTGTATGCATATTTGTAAATATATGTATATATCTATATCATATATATTAAGTTATTGGTTTGTGTTTTACGTGTCATGGCCAATTAATACCTTTTTTGTAATTTACGGACCTAGAACAAGGAACATGGCTAGTGGCAAGCCTTACTCTCTTTGGAAAACATTGTATATGTTGCTTGGAGCCCGCATGAAAGGGGCCGGAGTAACTTTCAATGTCTGCTGTTAAATATTCTGGGTATTTTCAACGTATTTGTGGCACTGCAGTGTGGGTATTGTGTGAACCTGATTATTAGTTGGAGTCTGCATGAACGGGGCCCAACTGTTTATTATCTGTGTTTGTCTATACTTGTGTGTACATATTTGTAAATATCTGTAAATATAATTATACATCTATATAATATATATTAAATTATTGGTTTGTTGTTTGCAGTGTTTATTGTGATTATCAGTTGGAGTCTGCATGGACGGGGCCCAACTGTTTATTATCTGTGTTTGTCTATACTTGTGTGTACATATTTGTAAATATCTGTAAATATAATTATACATCTATATAATATATATTAAATTATTGATTTGTTGTTTGCAGTGTTTGCAGTGTTTATTGCGATTATCAGTTGGAGTCTGCATGAACGGGGCCCAACTGTAAAATACTCTCAAAAATCCAAGCCGGGATGCTACTCAAAGACATAACCATCGGAATGTATCATACTAAATTGTTCAAAGAGCCTTAACATATTGCCTACCTCAACTGTTCAGTATATCTTAGAGTCTGCATGAACGGGGCCTAAGTTTATATTGATCTGTGATCCATAAACCACATTTGCAACCTCCTCCATATTCATGTTTTTGTAGATAGTTTCATAAGTTGTGTGTAAAAGTTAAACAACTGTTCATTGCCAAACGAGTAAGCATATGGAAAACTGTTCAATATGTCTTAGAGTCTGCATGAACGGGGCCTAACTCATATTGATTTGTTAAACATATGCTTATTCAAATATTCATTTGTATGCTATGGTTTCTTGATGTGTTTGTCCAAGTTAAGGATCAGTTCAATGCAAATTTAAAAATATATATATATATATCTATAAAATGTAAAACTTTTATAAAAAACATATTTCTTTCTTCGATTGCTGTTTTGACGAAGGCTAAGTAACTTTTGGCATGTGGTATTATATATATTCTGATATAGGTCGTTTATAACTGTAAAAACATACTTTTGGAATGTATCAGTGTTCTTTTGTTCATTGTTTACCTCTTTTTGATTGTTCATCAAATTAACGTTCCCATTCAATTTTTATCAAACATTTATCTCAGCTCTATCTTTCAAGACTTTGACAACTGCCTTAACCTGTTTTTAGTATTGTGTGCAGACTTTGTTGTGTGTGTTTGTCTCATTTTTATTTTTTGTTTGTCCATGTCCTGTGTCCATGCTTTTCAGTTTATTTTGCATTTTTGTCCCGTCTTATATGTTCCCATTCCTGACCTGCACCTTGTCGTGGTGAGTGGGCTTTAAACTAAGACGGGTCATACTGAATAGTTTGTGCACACATTTTTAACATGTGATCTTTCTTTCATGTAGGACGCTTCAGGGAGGTTGCAACGCCTCGGCCAATGTGATGTCTTCTCCACGTGAAAGAGATTGAAGGCATAACTTATAACTTGAGACAATTTTCCAAAAGTTATGACTTTTATTGGCTTAGGCAGTAATGGATTACATCTAACACGAATCAAGATCGTATAGAAAAAAAGGAAAGTGTAATCCTTAGTTACATAGGAAAAGATGTAATCAGATTAGTTTTACTTTTTTTAATAATAGGGAAATTCAGGATTACAATCTTATTCAAAACCTAAAAAGAGCATATAGTGTTTGTTGTAAAATGATCAAATTGTATCTCTTCTCTGGAAGCGGTACTGTTCTGTAGGCTAATACTTTAATTGTGAATCTATACACCTACTGCCTAAATCTGCTTTATGGTATTATATTATACATTTAAGTTAAAAAAAATCATATTAATATTTCTTCTCTCCTGTGTTTATTTGCATTGCATTTGATATTGAGGTAATCCAAAAGAAAAAGAAAGTCATCAGGTTACATTACTTTTATATCTTGATACTCACATTAAGTTACTGGCTGTGTTTTTGGCAAGTAGCCGTCCCAACCCTGTACATAAGTTATATCATTTTAATTACTGATACAGTTGTTGCACATCTTTAATTTATTTTCTAGTGTACTTAAGTCATAAAATGATTCGTAAACCTTTACTTTTCATAAAATGCAAGATGTAACTTTCAATGTGGCTTGTGTATTTATCACTTTTTCAATGTGAAATAGATCTGATTAAATAAAGAGTAAAAGCACAATCTTAAATGTTGACATTTATCATTTTCCTATGCTTATTGTTAATGTAGTGGTGTTATAAACAAAATGTTGTCATAAAGGAAATTAAGATGTTTTTTAATGTGTAAATGTGTTCTGTATTGTATGGTAAGCTTATCCTTTCATTTGATAGTCCCATTTGGATGTGATAGCTAACATTTTCAGTAAGCAGTAGACAAAAGAAGTGAAAATATGAATGTAATTTATTTTCAATATTTACATAAATACAGAATTATTTTAACAAATAAAATAACAAAAAACATCATAACAAATACAAAATAAAAGGTTTGACAGACAGCCATGCCCAGCATGGGCCTGGAGAGCTACAGAGTCCATTGGGGAAGAGGGGGGGGGGGGGTGGGATGTGGGGAAGAGGAAGAGCAGCCATGTTTACAGTGTTATGGCTACAGATGTAATATCTAACTCAACATTAGCCATGACAGTCTGGGCTTAGCAAGGGCCTTAGAATACATATTCTAAAGGCCAAATCCAAAAACAGTGATACTAACATTTTAGCAGTTCACAGTCTTTGGAGGTGGTCTTTCAGGCAATTGGCTAGTGACTTAAAAAAAATATAATTTCCCCTAGGGGTGAAATGAACTCTATCTCGCAAATAAAGCCCAGGACTGTCATGTCTAATGTTGGAGTGGTCAACAATGACACCATTTAGGCTATGAACAAAAGTAGCCATAACACTGTTAACAAACTTCCGGGCCTTGTCAATTTTGACAGGATTTGCACCAGCCCTCCACCGGCGCCTCTGGTTGATCTGGGAGAGCATGATCTTCATGCCAGGGTGCCGATAGTGAAGCTGGTGCAGGTCCTCCTTCATCTGGTTCAGCAACTGAACACTGGGCACATCCCCCAAGTCATTGCCGCCACAGTGGATGAGGAGGACATCCGGGACTGCTCTTCCTCTCAGGGAGTAGGAAAAGAAAGGGAGGACACCTCTCCAGCGCAGTCCACCCCAACCGAACCAGCACACCCTCAGGTCGAGGCTAAGGTTGCTGCCGATGGTCTCTGTAGCTCTCTGGGCTCCACGCCGGACATAGCTGTCTCCGATTATCCATACAGTCACTATGGGAGGAAAATAAATGAGAAACCTCAAAAAACAGATTAACAGCACACAGTTTATATATATATTTATATACTGTGTGCTGTTTATCTACAATTGTGCACACATGTATATATATATACATGTATAGTATGTTTGTGTGTAATGTCAACCATCTGAAGTCATGTAAAGTAAGCCAGGACCATCAACTTACAGGTTGTGCAGTTTGGCGTGGAGGAGGTTGCCATCTATTTTTTCTTAATGCTGAAAGAAATAAAAATGGTTTAATCAATATAAAAGCACCTTTATTTCTCTACAGTCATATTTCATTAATTATATTTAATTCACGCAACACTGGCCATATCTCTGCTAGTTTACAAAGTTTAGTTACAAATGACATTTATATTTGAAAAACGGTGAAGCACTTAAAAAACAATTGTATAGTTAAGCAATCATATACTCCAGTACAGGCGTACGGACCTCGGCGCAAGCGCCTCGGTCCTGCCGCAGTCCTGTCGTACCAATAATGACGTTCAAGAACGGCCTCAAGTGTATGATTGCGATTCTATAACACAAACTATCATTGTAATCAACAATATCGTAAAATAATGTCATAATGTGTGCTAATTTGCTCCCAAACCTACGCTTTCTGCTTGAGTTAATCTCCGTCAGAAAGTAGTTCCTGAAAGTAGTTCCCACGGTAACGATAGCCGATCGAACACTCCTGCTACCCCGCTTACAGTTATTGATATAATTATAGTAAATAATATATTATTAACCAATTTATTGAAAACAATTTATTGAAAACAATTTATTGAATTAGGCTATTTAAATATCTGAGTAATCACTGTGTGGGATTAGCGGAACAAATCAAATCAGGCTGTCCCTGGTGCTGAAACATTTTGGGTTCAGAATGAAGGTGGATGTTCATGCTGCCATTAAAAGTGCAATTCTTGAAACAGCTCTCCATGAACTCCATGCCAGACTTTTTTGCAGGTGCTGCTGTGGTGTTCACGGGTAGGACTACGTTATAGGAAGAGCTTTCCTCCAGTGGCCGTTTCATGGCGTGTCCCGGACCGGCAAAAAGCGCGTTGCTCCACATCTTTCTGTTGTCTAGAGATGGAGCCCAGTAGCTGCGAAGCGATGACTCGTTTTTATGTCCGCTAACGGACATAATTTCTCTGGCCTCCAACCCTGCCTCCGCCAGCCACTGTATGCAGGTGCTTCTGACATTTTGTAGCTACCGATTTCCAACGAGAGACAATGTATAACCGTGTAACGGCTGTGTGTCGCTAAACGTCGCTATGGAAACCACACTATGTAGGCTCATGGAAGTAGTTCCGGTAGGCTAGTGGCGTGTGTAGGCCCCTGGATACTTTGTGATTAGGCACGTTCTATTTGACCGTTGTTTGATCGTGGAATCAAACACGCCTATTGACCAATCAGAGAGCTTGCTCAAACCTATGTGTTATAGAATGTAGGTTCAAGAACATTTAAATCAAAAGGACAAGTTTTGTCCCTCGCAGTCTTAGTGTCACCAACTCGTTTCTAACATGCAAAAAGACAAACAAATGCGTCTATGATGTATTTTCGATCAGACGAGATCTCTCTCCCCCGTCTGTGTGCGAGGGAGCGGGGCAGTTTACACACATGCAGCTGCTACATGCAGCAACACACTGCGGAGATGGCGGAGAGAACGCGCTCCGAGGTGTGGTTAAACTTTACCCGTCTCGATGTGGAGAATGCTCGTTGCCAAAAGTGCAATAAGAGTTTAGCATGTAAGAGCGGTAACACAAGCAATTTGTCTAAACATTTAGCAAAAGTGCTCCACATTCAGACGGAGGAATGCACCGGGTTCGACTGTCTTTCTAGTAGCTCTGTAGCCCCATCCACGAGTAACGTTTCCACGTCAGGTGTTATGTATGCTAGCAGCAACACACAGAGTTAACTGAATTATACAAACATTGGTTAATGATTAGAGGCAACTGAGTTATTTATTTGTTAAAGTTTCAGCTATTCTGTTTACAGTTCTGTCATCAGATTATTTAATACAATTAGTTAAAACATTGTTGTTTCTTTTGATGTGAAATATTATTTATTTAATTTAAATTAAAAGCAATGTTAATTTTGTTCAAAATGTGTTTAGTTAATTTAATAATATATGTATTTTTGAATTAAGCAATCATACACGAGAGGCCGTTCTTGAACGTCATTATTGGTACGACAGTACTGCGGCAGGACCGAGGCGCTTGCGCCGAGGTCCGTACGCCTGTACTGGAGTACCAATAATGACGTTCAAGAACGGCCTCAAGTGTATGATTGCGATTCTATAACACAAACTATCATTGTAATCAACAATATCGTAAAATAATGTCATAATGTGTGCTAATTTGCTCCCAAACCTACGCTTTCTGCTTGAGTTAATCTCCGTCAGAAAGTAGTTCCTGAAAGTAGTTCCCACGGTAACGATAGCCGATCGAACACTCCTGCTACCCCGCTTACAGTTATTGATATAATTATAGTAAATAATATATTATTAACCAATTTATTGAAAACAATTTATTGAAAACAATTTATTGAATTAGGCTATTTAAATATCTGAGTAATCACTGTGTGGGATTAGCGGAACAAATCAAATCAGGCTGTCCCTGGTGCTGAAACATTTTGGGTTCAGAATGAAGGTTGTGGGATTTAGAATGTTTAATACAGTGTATTGTGGTATATTCATTTTTATGTCACCCATATAAGAGGTGTGTTACATCAAGTTATCACTAATATATGTGTGGTTGTATACATCCCTGTGTGTTCATAGTTGAAGGAACAAAGTACATTTTTCCTCTCAAATATAGAGAGGTTTTTTATATATATTCAAACAAAGTTCCTTTTTGTGTTAAAAGTAGCGTAGCGCAATAGTCTTTTTCTTCCACTTTACACATAATCAAAAGGTTTTTTTTTTGGCTATTTGTGAGGTCTGTTTGGAGTGAAAACATTACCCACTGAGTGTTTCTTCAGGAATGTTGCCGAATAACAGGTTTTATGGCACTGGGTGGGGGAATGAGAGTTCTTCTGCTTAAGATCTTCAGTATGTCATGTGGCAGAGAAGTCTACTTATCTTGAATGGTATATGTGTGTTTAATTACTTTATATATGTGTGTTTAATTACTTTGTATTAGTAATAGCAGTGTGTAAACAAAAGCTGGAAATAGGAGAAATGTAAAGATTATCTTTGAATAAGCAAAGAGGGTAGAAGTTAAACATAATTAAAAAGCCTCTGGAATGTGTAGAAAGGTGGGGGAAGAAGGCCTGGGCAGGAAGGATGAGATAACGGACACCAGAGGTTTTATTGTCAGCTCAGAAACAAATTTATCACCTCTGCTGGCACGAGCTGATTTGCTAAGGGAAGATATCTTGTTTTAAATCTCCCAATGGGATGACCTGGGGTGAAGGAAAATTCAAGTCACCCCTCTTCTCTTGTTCTGGACTATATAAGTTAGTGTTTCATTAAGTTCGATCTCTCTTCTCTGGCTGTGAACGACCGAAGGATCTCAACGGCACGAGAACAAGAGCAGGAAGTACTTCCTTTAAATATATTGTATTGCATTCTATTATTACCTTGTTTAATTAAAACAGATTATTGTTTAACCTGGCATCTTGGTGTGTTTTTATGATTTCCCTCGTTGTTATGATTCTGCTCCTTTCGCCAAAAGACACACAGAGACAAGGTGGGTTCTAAAAACCCCCCTCCTTCTGCAACAAGTGGTGACCCCGACGTGGGGCGGAAAGGAGCACGGGAGGAGATCGCATCAGCAGCCAGCCAGCGGACGAAGTGTCCAGGGAAGGCACCTCGAAATAATTTCTGACAACTAAATACAGAGCTCTATACAAAAAATAAGGTAAGCAGATACCCGTTACACTCAAAATCTGTGATTTGGCTATATTCAAATTCTTAGAGTTGTCAGAAATATTTTCTCAGTGCCGTAGTCATAGTAGATGGTAGGATGCAATGCATAGTTTTAGCATAAATAAATAAACATAAAATTGATAAAGCAAGAGTGAGTAGTCTCGTGGATTTTTCAGAATCACACGGCTGACTCGTTTGCTGCACGTGAAGCGGTGTAAAGAAAAGGTGAAAGGCCCCGTGAATTCTAGATATTCAGACGGTTAAACTCGCCGGGGAAGTTCAGTGGTTCTTAAAAGAAAAAGATTCCATCCAGAACAAAACAGAATAATACTTTCCAGCGTCATAGGACCTGCAGTTGTATTATATGTATGATTAAATCCAAGGGGAGATACGCAAATTTCAAAAAAACCATTTTGAAACGACCGGAATCTCGTTCTCTTGTTATGTGGGGTTAATCTAGAAGGCTAAACGTGACGATAAAGTGGTTCTGTTGACCTGGGTTCCGACTCCATGTGGACGCCACATAGCTGAAAAGCCGTGTTGAAGCGCGTCCAAAGGTCACGTTATCTGTTGAAATAAACATCGCACTATAAAAGCTGGATAGACTGTACGGGGAATAATTTTCTGTGAATAATTATTAATATATAGGTCAGATAAAAGACGCGAAGTTGAAGATTGTGGTTCTAAGCAAGTATATTTCTCCTCTCACAAGAGGGGGAATTTCATTCCTGGGGAGGTGCCGCCATCTGCTGGACTTATTTGGTAGTAATTTCTTGCATTATTACAGCTCACTGGCGCTTTTATCCAGAACGACTCACAATAAGTCTCCTCCACCAGGCATATACAATCAAAAACAAAACAAGATTATTAAAATATATCTGGGTTAATAGAGCCAAAATATTTCAAGTACTACTCAACTGCCTTTTGATAAGCAACTCCATTGTTAGTACACATTTGGATTAAGGGCAGGGCAGTTAAATAAATACCTTAACTACGTTAGGATTAACGACAAGTATTGTCCATTATATTAATAAATACCACTGAACACAGGAAAGCCTTAGTCAGATAAAGAAATACGAAGTCATTCTTGTTTCAAGAAAGCCCCCACCTTCTTCTGGAATGCCATCTCACACGGTTGGATAAACACAGAGGTGATTTATGAGAGAAGCTTGTGTGCAGGCAACTCCAGGGCACAGTGAGGAAAGAGAGAGAGACAAGAGAATTAAGATGTTTGAAAAGATTAGAAAGAGTAAAAGTTATATAAAATTAACTACTATTCTGGACAATGTCATATTGTTTTATGAGTAAAAACATGAAATAAAATATATTACTAGATATAAGACCTACATGCTTATTGGATTAATAGGGCGTGTCTGTCATAAACATTAGCGCTTAGATGGAATAAAGTGTTGAAATGTTCTCAAGAGTGGGAGTTTTCACAATGCTTTTTGGTTTTTATTGAGACAATTAAGTGGTAAGGACAGAAAACTGTTCCGTGATGATTTCTTTAGGTTTTAGCTTTAGTAATGAAGATTACATTATGTGAGGAAACTTTCCCACCAATACTTCCTTTAAGGGTTAAAAAATATATTCATTAACTGAGAATTGTACTTAATTAGATTTCAGAGGAACTTCATTGCATACAGTAACGTTGAGGGAAAGTAAAAAGAGGTTTACTGAGTATATGAAGTACATTCAAATTAAATATAATAGTGGATTATTCCCCCTTCCCCCGGTCATCCAAGTTATTTGACCCCATGAGGTCAATTCTGTTAGACTACAATCTTGTGTAAGACAAATCATTGTTCTTTTGTCACATTTTGAATCACATAAGAGTTCATTTTGCTAAATCAATTTATCTTTAATTTGTAGTTGGTGTTTGCTAACATTTTTAGGAACGACATAGACCGACACTTGGGTCAAATTACATAACTGTAATCAGATTACTTGTTTTTCAAATATAGCGCTAAATACAGTTAGTTTTGTATTCTGTTACAAATCTAACCATGCTTGTAACACAACATAGATAGATTTAACTTAGATTAAAGAAGATTTTAAAGATGAAGTATATTTTATTTTTGCTGACTAGAATTTTAGAAGCAGAACACCAACTAGACAAAAGAGATTTTACAATGTAGTTTTACCACTTTTAATAAAGTAAAAGAATCTTGGTACACTACTACCATTAGTTTGTTTTAACATTCACATGTTTCAGCATTCCTGACCATATAGACACTATAGACATTTTGTAACCCTTTGGGGGAGAGATTTTAAATTGAGTTTTTCTCCAGTTGCTGATTTGCTGTGATTACAGCAGCACTGGATAGTTGTGCGCCACCTTTGGGTTGTACTCTGAATCAGTGTGTTAAGTGAAAGGTTGCTCACTACAGAAACAGAAGAAGTGTACAAAGAACGCATCTCTGAGGAGGTATTGACATTTTGCTTGTGCCTCGTTGACAAGGCAACAGTGGTGTGAAGAGGTACTGCGGTTTTGGGGGGATTTCTGCTGTACAGAGGACAACGTGTGTCTGCCAAGTGATTCCTTCCCTCATCCCAATGCCAGGGAGAGTTTCCTTGGAGCCCACTGACCAGGGCCGGTCCTAGCTTTTTTGGGGACCCTGCCACTGACTACAGCTGCATCACTGACTGTTCTCATTATGACAAGATCTTGAGATAGGCTTGTCTCAGACTGGTCACACTCTGAAGAAACTATGCAATGATTTGACAGCATAACTGTGCAAGAGTTTTCCAGAGGGTGGTGTACAACATTAGGTTTAGTGTTTTAGATGGGAGGCTGCTTGTTTAAAGGATGGTCTGGAATGCTGAAAATATTAAAGTTTATTATTCTTGTTTAGCAAACAAGACATCTGATTATTATGTCACACATAATAATCTTGACATAGAAACTAGCTATGAGTAAAACGAGTGGTTTTATACCATTGTTATCATGAACTAAAAATAAATAGGGAAATAGTATCTTGTTAAAGACGAATGGATTTCATATCCTAGACAGGATTAGTTTTTGTGAATACTCCACAAGGTATCTACTAATGTATTTTAAAGAAACAAATTTAAAGAAATTGAATTGACTTGATAAATAAGTAAAGATAAAAAGTTGTATTACCCATGAATTAATCAATTGGTAAATTAAAAATAGAGTAAAAGTAGAAACAGCACATTTGATTTTGTAGAAGCCATATAATTGGAAGGAATGTGGGGTCACGGAACCCATCCTACTGTGATTCTTAGGTCTTACTTGCAGCTTCACAGGGAGCGCAAGGCATCATCTTATGAGTTTTAAAGACATGCTTCTCCACCTTCAAAGGGACATCCATTTTCTACCATAGGAGGGTTTAGGATGGACTTCTGTTTTTGGATCCATGAGTTGTTTCGTGTTCGGACGCCCTGGGTTCCACACACTGCTAAAGAATTTAACATTGTTTTTAAGTAGACCAGAATTGAAGATAAATGGGTTTAATGAGCTATGAAATGCAGAGCTACACAGATCCTAGTAATGTTTTGACACAAGATAATAATTAAGTACACAAGTTTCTGAAGTAGATCTATTAGACATTTTAATATAGATTAGGTGTTAATAAACTGTAGTAATACTATAAGGAAGCGACATTTTTTGGCTAACACTTTTCAGGGAATGTGGGGAACAGCTGTTCCGATGAAAAGTTAGATGTAGCTTGAACATTATAGTTGTAATCGTGAATTAATTAATGATGGCGCTCCATATATGACAGATTTTTGTAGACAAAGGATACTGGCCTATGCTGAAATATCAAAGTCTCTGCAGAGCACACACATGGCCAAAAAGACTGAGACCAACTGACCTTTGACCCTGACTGACAGTGTAACTTGAGAAGACACTGTCAAGGACTGACTCTGGGGTGACTGACCAAACTTGACTTTACAACCTGACAGTGTGAGTGTGAGTGTGAGTGTATGTCTGCATGTGATCAGTGCAACTGCATGATTTAAAACAATGACTAATCAAGCATGCTTTTGGACTAACACATTATTCTGGGGCTCCGTGGGAAATGAGAGGTTTTCCTACAAGTCCACAAAAATTGGAAAACCGTACAGGTGACCCGTTTCTAATCTACTTGATATTTCACTCCCACAGGAGGTGGCAGTTTGCAGAATGTGAAACTCAAACTAAAACATGAAGATTCTGTTTCTTTTAGGACTGAAGGATGGAGAGAAACACTTAATTTCACTGAAGTGTTTACTGTGGAAATGATGGATGTATATTTGGGAAAAATGTTGGGTATTTTTTATAATCCCTTATTACCTGAAGGTTTTCTTCCCATACAGGATTTTGGTTACACATGAGTTATGTGTAAAAAGGGGGAGTGTAAACTTTACAAGGTACATTTTTCATTTAGGGACTGAAAGGAACCTTCTGCCCCAACTCGGATGTTCAATCTGACCATTGATTGACAGTTTTAGAATGGACCTGCTCCATATCTGGGGATAAGATACTGTTTGATGAATGTTGACATGTTTCTAATATTGATTGAGTTATAACAGGTAACACAGATGCAGAATCAGTGGCCAAGGGGCTACTGTGAGAGAGGTAATTTCAGAATGGAATACCGAGGAAGTTGACCGGTGAGTAATGTTTCAACAGGTATTAAAGTAACTGAGGTTTGAAATGTACAAAGAACATATTACAGTTAAAGCTAAAACATTGTAATGTAATGAGACCAAATGTAATTTAGACAACATCATGTAATTAGCCTGGTAAAGAAGTAAAAGCCATAGACTTTATTGTTTAGGTCATTATGGGGATATACATTTCATCTAAATTCATAATGGAAAGACATTTGATGACAGTTTGTTGGAATTCTGTATTCATTTTTTTCAGCTTGATAATATCTAAGCACTGACAGGTAGAAGCAGTATCACCAGGAAATCATTCACTTTGTCAGTATCATGATTTTGGTTATTTTTTGAATCCATAACATTAGTGTGTTTCTTTACCAGAAACATTAGCAGTTCATATTATATTTAGATTTTAAATGGGATCTCAGGGATTTCATTAAGAATAACACAGACGCTTGTCAGAAACTCAGAGCTATTGAAATATGTTATTTGGTTCACCTAGAGATGTTGGAGTTTTGTTTTGTGGCCACACACCAAGTATTAAGATTCTGAAGCTGCACTGGCAGATAGGAGGTCTACAATTAATTTAGAAAACCTGTTCACAGACGTCTGTTATTTTTAAGAGACCCCACCAACAGGCTCCAAGCTGCTTACGCAATGGTGGGTCAAACAGCGGAGGGCCCCGGAGCCCTGAGCTTGAGGGATTTGTATCAGATTTCTCCACACAGGTTGGTGATGCCAAAGGGGGACACGAGACGCAGGAGGCGGACACAGCAGAGTTCGTCTGGCTGAAGGTCATCAGGACAAAGTGGCTCAACCCCAGGCTCTCCGGCCCCGACCGAGTGACCCAGCGGATCTCTCATGCCGTCCGCGTGGGAGGAAAGGGGGACAGCTTGTACCACGGGAGCCAGTGTGCGGCGAGGAAACCACCTGCTAGGACCGGGGATGACATCAGGATGGACGTGATCCTCGCAGAGGAGGTCGACTCGGAAGCTGTCATCAGTGGACGGGAGGAGCAGGATCCGGAGGACATCTCTACAGCAGACGACTCGGAAGCGGCTGTCAGCGGACAAAGGGGGACTTGTCGAGGCAGCAGAGGAGTCTACTTCTCTCTGATCAGTTCCACCAGTGAAAGGAAAGCCGCATCTCCCCCACCCTATCAGCTGGCCTTGTTGGCGTATTCCTCTGAGGGGGGGGGGGGGGGCTGATGATTCAACACACAAGGAGACTGCTTCCTAGTACTCAGATCGCCCCCTAATGGTTCCTTTACTGCCATGGAAGATGGTGTTCTGTTCCCAAACTTTCAAGTACTTTGAGTCTCAGTTTCTGATAGATTTATACAATATTGGGGGACAGACACAGTAGAACAGAATGACAGTAGTTATGTTTGAAGTGTCTTGTGTAAGTTGGTCTCCTGATTGGTAGACCAAAAGAGGGAATTGTGGGATTTAGAATGTTTAATACAGTGTATTGTGGTATATTCATTTTTATGTCACCCATATAAGAGGTGTGTTACATCAAGTTATCACTAATATATGTGTGGTTGTATACATCCCTGTGTGTTCATAGTTGAAGGAACAAAGTACATTTTTCCTCTCAAATATAGAGAGGTTTTTTATATATATTCAAACAAAGTTCCTTTTTGTGTTAAAAGTAGCGTAGCGCAATAGTCTTTTTCTTCCACTTTACACATAATCAAAAGGGTTTTTTTTGGCTATTTGTGAGGTCTGTTTGGAGTGAAAACATTACCCACTGAGTGTTTCTTCAGGAATGTTGCCGAATAACAGGTTTTATGGCACTGGGTGGGGGAATGAGAGTTCTTCTGCTTAAGATCTTCAGTATGTCATGTGGCAGAGAAGTCTACTTATCTTGAATGGTATATGTGTGTTTAATTACTTTATATATGTGTGTTTAATTACTTTGTATTAGTAATAGCAGTGTGTAAACAAAAGCTGGAAATAGGAGAAATGTAAAGATTATCTTTGAATAAGCAAAGAGGGTAGAAGTTAAACATAATTAAAAAGCCTCTGGAATGTGTAGAAAGGTGGGGGAAGAAGGCCTGGGCAGGAAGGATGAGATAACGGACACCAGAGGTTTTATTGTCAGCTCAGAAACAAATTTATCACCTCTGCTGGCACGAGCTGATTTGCTAAGGGAAGATATCTTGTTTTAAATCTCCCAATGGGATGACCTGGGGTGAAGGAAAATTCAAGTCACCCCTCTTCTCTTGTTCTGGACTATATAAGTTAGTGTTTCATTAAGTTCGATCTCTCTTCTCTGGCTGTGAACGACCGAAGGATCTCAACGGCACGAGAACAAGAGCAGGAAGTACTTCCTTTAAATATATTGTATTGCATTCTATTATTACCTTGTTTAATTAAAACAGATTATTGTTTAACCTGGCATCTTGGTGTGTTTTTATGATTTCCCTCGTTGTTATGATTCTGCTCCTTTCGCCAAAAGACACACAGAGACAAGGTGGGTTCTAAAAACCCCCCTCCTTCTGCAACAAGGTGGATATTCATGCTGCCATTAAAAGTGCAATTCTTGAAACAGCTCTCCATGATCTCCATGCCAGACTTTTTTGCAGGTGCTGCTGTGGTGTTCACGGGTAGGACTACGTTATAGGAAGAGCTTTCCTCCAGTGGCCGTTTCATGGCGTGTCCCGGACCGGCAAAAAGCGCGTTGCTCCACATCTTTCTGTTGTCTAGAGATGGAGCTCAGTAGCTGCGAAGCGATGACTCGTTTTTATGTCCGCTAACGGACATAATTTCTCTGGCCTCCAACCCTGCCTCCGCCAGCCACTGTATGCAGGTGCTTCTGACATTTGTAGCTACCGATTTCCAACGAGAGACAATGTATAACCGTGTAACGGCTGTGTGTCGCTAAACGTCGCTATGGAAACCACACTATGTAGGCTCATGGAAGTAGTTCCGGTAGGCTAGTGGCGTGTGTAGGCCCCTGGATACTTTGTGATTAGGCACGTTCTATTTGACCGTTGTTTGATCGTGGAATCAAACACGCCTATTGACCAATCAGAGAGCTTGCTCAAACCTATGTGTTATAGAATCAAGTATTCATCTTTATTGTCTTCATTGTTAGTTTCCACATGCCTAAAACAACCTCAAACTAAATCTAAAAGTTGATGGCTAAATAAGAGCGTTTGAGAAATTGTGCAAGGCATACGGTAATAGTCCGAATAGTCGATTAATCGTTTCATTAATCCATAGATTAATCGATTATCAAATTAGTCGTTTGTTGCAGCCCTAATCCCTTGCCTATCCCTCATCGTCCCTGGTCCCACATCACCTTGGATTTTGTCACTGGACTACCACCCTCAGATGGTAACACAGTCATAGACCGGTTTTCCAAGTCTGCCCTGCTTATTCCATTAACCAAATTACCTACTGCCAAGGAAACGGCTGAAATCATGCTACAACATGTGTTCAGGCTGCATGGTCTCCCCAGTGACGTTGTGTCTGATCGGGGACCACAATTTACTTCTCGTTTTTGGTCCGAGTTTTGCAGGCTGCTGGGAGCCAGTGTCAGTCTCTCGTCCGGATTTCATCCCCAGTCCAATGGTCAAGCACAGCGAATGAACCAGGAGATGGAGACTGCCTTACGCTGTCTTGCCTCCTCCTGGTCGAGGCAGCTTCTATGGGTTGAGTATGCCCACAACACCCTTCCTAGTGCTGCTACTGGTCTTTCTCCATTCCAATGGAAACCAGCCACCCCTTTTCCCTGCACAGGAACGTGAGGCCAGCGTCCCATCTGCACAGGCGTTTGTAAGCCGATGTTGACGCATGTGGTTAAAGGCCCGCTCCGCGCTCCTGCGCTCTTCCGACCGTTATCAACGGCCAATCGCCGTCGCAAGCCAGCTCCACAGTAATCCCCAGGGCAACGTGTCTGGCTCTCCACACGGGATCTCCCTCTCAGAGTTGAGTCAAAGAAGTTGTCTCCCACGTTTTATAGGCCCATTTCCCATATCTAGGGTCATCAATCCTGCAGCTGTCCGCCTGCGTCTGCCCCCTTCTATGAGGATTCATCCTACCTTCCATGTGTCCAAGATCAAACCAGTTAATATGAGCCCTCTTCAGCCCCCCTCTAGACCCCCACCACCACCCCGGACTATCGACGGGGAGACTGTTTACACTGCCCGTCGCTTCATCAAGTCCCGGCGACGTGGTAGAGGGTTGCAGTAGCTGGTACACTGGGAGGGTTATGGTCCTGAAGAGCGTTCATGGGTGCCCGCTCGCAGTATCTTTGACCCATCTCTCATTACTGACTTTGACCAGGCTCATCCCGATCAACCACGTGGGACGTCAGGAGCAGTCCATAGAGGGGGGGGGGGTTCTGTCACAAGTTAGACACTTATATTATTGTTTGTTTGGTGGCTCATCTAAACTCTCCTGTCATTTCAGATCCCGCCTTCCTCCAGGCCCTTGTAATCAGCTCACTTCCCTCACCTGGTCTCCCCAGCCCTTCCCCTCACCTGTTACTCATTCCCTCATCACTCCACAGTATTTATACCACCTCACTATCACTTGTCCTTTGCCAGATAGTTTTGTCGTTTCCGCCAAGCTCTCCAGTGAGTGTTGTGCTCTAGCCTAGATTTTTGTCCTGCCCGGTTTTTGATCCCTGCCTGCTTTTTTACGGATCTCGAGTTCCTGCCTGCTCCCTGTCTGGTTTTGGTTGCCTGTCTGACGGATTTCCTGGTTTTGACCCTGCCTGTCCCTGACCTGAATAAACTGAACATTGCTATACACTGGTTGTATCTGAGTTGTGCTATTGGGTTCTGATCTGTACCTGTGATCGTGACAGAAGGTAATGGATGATTTTGATTTAAGCAAGCATACAAAGAGGAAAACCCAGCTGAGTGTTTGAGAACATCATTGATATAAATATGGAGAGTGGGTGGTTGCTATGGAATGTCCTTTGTGTGCAATGTTCAGTCACTGGTCTTTAACGGCTTGTTCCTAATTCAGGCGAAAGCAACAAAGAAACCTCCAACCACATCAAAGAGAGCAAAGGCCCTGACGGTCAGACGGTAAAGTGGTTCTTAATCTCTTTTAGGGGGAAATGATCAATATCATTTAAAAATACAGTGCTTTGTAAATAATTACATTTGTTTCCCTTTTTTAATTTCCCCCCAAATTGTTTCGTAAAATATTTTAAACAAATGTATATGTTCATCATCTCTGTTGTGTTGGTCAAACTAGAATTATGTAATGCTTGTGTATAGTGAATAATACAGATTATCTGAACTTCTTTTATACTGAATAGCAATATTGGTCTCAAAAAACCTCTCTGAGATTATTTTCACATATGGTCCAGCCCTTATTTCTTTAACCTTTTGCACATCTGGTTGGCAATTATGTCATACTAAGTTGTCTCTGTCTGGTTTCAGATCGAGCAGGAAGCCAATTGTCCTTCCTGCAAGGAATATGGATTATTCTCTGATGATGGGAGCCACTCCACTCATTACCCCACGCTTTGATTCCAGGTAAGCAGGCTTCATAGTAAAAGCTTTTTTAAAAAGCTTTTTTGCATTTAAAAATGCATAATGATATATCCCTGTTTCTGCATTAAAGTCTTGTTACCTGTTAAGCATAAATCATATTGGCCTCCTATTGGCATCAATCAAATTATGCATAAGGGAAGTCTGCTGGTTGGGTTTAAACGTCTCTCTCAACCTATATGAAGTGATGAATAAAACCCAAAGCAATGTGGTTAACTGTCTCCTAAATGTAAGCAAGTGCCTGCTTTATCCAGCTGTGTACTCCTTGCTTTTGATGTGCTATATTCAGTATTTTACATTGTGAAATGCCTTTACTGTTATTGCTCTTAACTGTTAGGCTAGTTGTTATTTTTATGAAAACAGGCAAATAAACACCTTAACTATTGCATCAAATCCCAAGATAACTTTTAAAACGGTTGAGTTTTATAGTTCTTATCTGCAGGTAGATTAAGCATCTTTAGATGTTTTACATTATGATGGTGAGGACTAGACGTGATGTGTCTGAAGTCCAACCGCTGTGCCAGCTCCCGGAATTCTGCACTGGAGAATTGGGGACCATTGTCACTCACCACCTCTGCAGGAATTCTGAAACTAGCAAAGGCTGTTTTCAGTCTCTTGATGACTATGGCACTGGTCGTAGATGGTAGTTTTAGTATTTCCAGATACCGTGAATAGTAGTCTGAAATCACAAGGTAGTTGTGCTTTTTATGTTCGCAGAGGTCGAGAGCAATTCTTTTCCACGGACAATCAGACAGTGGTGTGGAAATAAGCGGCTCCTTTTGTTGAGCCCGCTTCTGCTCCTGGCAGCTCTTGCATATGTTGACAATGTTCTTAATGTCTACAGAGAGCCCCGGCCACCAAACTGATGCATTCACCCTTTCTCTGCATTTTGAGAGCCCCTGGTGTCCCTCATGTATTTCTGCAAAATGTCTGCTCTCAGTGACCCCGGAACCACCATCCTGTTTCCTCGTATGACTAAGCCATCAGCTTCCGATAGCTCATTTTTCACTTTGGTCTAGTCCCTGATGTTCAGTGGAACATTACTACTGTATTCAGGCCATCCTGCCCTAATCAGCTTGATGACAGCCTGAAGCTCATTGCCGGCTGCTGTCTCTTTTCTGATATTCTCCATTCTCGTTGCAGATGCTGGGATGCCCTGTATCACTGTGGCTACATAGCATGCCACATCTTCTTGAGTGTCAGTCTCTTCCTTTGTATGTGTCTGTGGGCTTCGGGACAGTGTGTCGGCGACAACAATGGTCTTCCCAGGCACATGCTCTGCTAAAGGTTTGTACCTCATGACTAGGTATTGTCTCATTAGTAGACGCTGACATCTCAAGGGGACGTAGGCTTTGTTTTGTTGATCAGTGGCACCAATGGTTTGTGGTCGGTCTCCAGCCTGAACTGATCCAAGCCACATAGATACTTGTCGAACTTCTCACAGGCCCATATGCTAGCCAAGCACTTCTTTTTCTATCTGGGTGTAGCGTGTCTCTGCTTCTGTGAGACGCCTCGAACAGTAGGCTAATGGCTTCCACTCCTCTTCATGGAGCTGGAGGAAGACCCACCCATCCCCCCCCGACCCCCCCAGGCCATAGCTACTGGCATCAGCAAAATACATTTAAGAGATAGACCTAACACAATTAACTAGTTTATCTAGTTTAAGCTAAACTAGTTATACATATATTTACTCTTTACTGTCAGGTCACTTATTACAGGTTCAGCGACCTGCACGAGACCGACTAGGAGAGGGAGAGGAAAAGAGAGGACCCTAATTTATTTTTCCCATTTTATTATCCAGAATTACTGTAAACGTTTGAATAAAGTAGTTAATCTACTATTATTAGTTTGTTTAAATGCATTAATTACGTTTTTTTCCCTTTCATTAACATAAAATAAACCTCACGTACCACCTGCAGAACCCCTAGGGGTCCGCATACCCCCATTTGAGAACCACTGGTCTATCTAATCCAAAAAATAATAAAACTAACTTGTGAGCAGCTATCTCACATACATACATACATACATACACACACACACACACACACACACACACACAGTTTATCACGGAACCCCTAGGGGACAGGAAATACTAACCCGTCATCCCGTCTTTTATTTATTTTGTTGCCTTTAATATTTTAATTGTTGTAATGTCCCTTTAGGGGCTCTGTAGTTTATAAAGACATTTTAAAATGTTATTTTAATTTCTACTGTAATGTGTTGGTCCCCCCTGTGTCCAGCAGGTGGGGGTAGTGCTGCCAGCTGCCATGAAGCTAATAATAAATGACATAAGCGACCATTTACCTGTATTTGTAGCATATGATTGGCAATTAAAGAAAAAGAAGGAAGAGACTCGCAGTAGATATGTCAGGGTAAGGACTGCTGAAGCAAAAGACACATTTAGGAGTGACCTCTTAAAGGAAGAGTGGAGAGGGGTTTATGGAGAAGATGTAAATGCTGCATACAGGACTGTCTCAGAAAATTAGAATATTGTGATAAAGTTCTTTATTTTCTGTAATGCAATTAAAAAAACAAAAATGTCATACATTCTGGATTCATTACAAATCAACTGAAATATTGCAAGCCTTTTATTATTTTAATATTGCTGATTATGGCATACAGCTTAAGAAAACTCAAATATCCTATCTCTAAATATTAGAATATCATGAAAAAGTATACTAGTAGGGTGTTCAACGAATCACTTGAATCGTCTAATTAACTCGAAACACCTGCAAGGATTTCCTGAGCCTTGAAAAACACTCAGCTTGGTTCAGTAAACTAAATCACAAGTATGGGGAAGACTGCTGATCTGACTGCTGTCCAGAGGACCATCATTGACACCCTCCATCAGGAGGGTAAGACACAAAAGAAATTTCTCAAAGAGCAAGCTGTTCACAGAGTGCAGTTTCAAAGCACATCCACAAAAAGTCTGTTGGAAGGGGGAAATGTGGCAGGAAACGCTGCACAACCAAGAGAGATGACCGCAGCCTTAACAGCATTGTGAAGAAGAGTCGCTTCCAGAATTTGGGGGAGCTTCAAAGACAGTGGACTGAAGCTGGAGTCCAGGTATCAAAAGTCACTGTTCACAGACGTATCCGGGAAATGGGCTACAATAGCCGTATTCCCATGGTCAAGCCACTTCTGAACTCAAGACAACGGAAGAGGCGTCTGACTTGGGCTAAGGAAAAGAAGCACTGGACAGTTGCACAGTGGTCCAAAGTCCTCTTTTCAGACGAAAGCAAGTTTTGTATTTCATTTGGAAGTCAAGGCGCCAGAGTCTGGAGAAAGGCTGGAGAGGAGCAAAATCCAAGTTGCTTGAAATCCAGTGTGAAGTTCCCACAGTCAGCGATGGTTTGGGGAGCCATGTCAGCTGCTGGTGTTGGTCCACTGTGTTTCATCAAGCCCAGAGTAAATGCAGCTGTGTACCAAGAGATTTTAGAGCACTACATGCTTCCGTCTGCTGAAAAGCTCTATGGAGATGAGGAATTCATTTTCCAGCATGATCTGGCACCTGCCCACAGTGCCAAAACCACCAGTAACTGGTGTACTGACCATGGCATTACTGTCCTCGATTGGCCTGCAAATTCCCCTGACCTGAACCCCATAGAGAATATGTGGGGTATTGTGAAGAAGAAGCTGAAAGACACCAGACCCAACAATGCTAATGAGCTAAAGGCCGCTATTGAAGCATCCTGGGCATCCATAACACCTCAGCAATGCCACAGGCTGATTGCCTCCATGCCACGCCGCATTGATGCAGTAATCTGTGCAAAAGGATTCCCAACCAAGTACTGAGTGCATTAATGGACATTTTCAAATGTTTGATTGTGTTTTGCTGTTATAAATCCTTTTTTTTTACTTGGTCTGAGGAACTATTCTAATTTTTTTAAATAGGATTTTTGAGTTTTCTTAAGCTGTATGCCATAATCAGCAATATTAAAATAATAAAAGGCTTGCAATATTTCAGTTGATTTGTAATGAATCCAGAATGTATGACATTTTGTTTTTTTAATTGCATTACAGAAAATAAAGAACTTTATCACAATATTCTAATTTTCTGAGACAGTCCTGTATGAGTCCTTCCTAAAAATCTACATATCACTGTACGATCAATCAATCAATGTTTATTTATATAGCCCAAATACTTTATATAACGACAAACATTGTCCCACTGTACTCCGTACATATAAAAGTACTTATCATCAAAAGCCTTGGATAACCAAGGGCTTACAAAATGCTTGCAAGAAGAAAAATAACCTTTATAAAGACTTCATAAAATGTAGGACAAAGGCAATTGAAAAGCAATACAAGGCATATAAAAATAAGTTGACAGTTATAATGAGACAAGCAAAAAGAGAATATTATAATAATATGTTAAAAGAAAAGAAATGATATCAAGGGCACATGGAAAATCTTAAATAATGTTATTGGAAATAAATCTGTATCCACTGGCCTGCCCAGTCACTTCATTGATGACAAAAATTGTCACAGTTCTGTCTAGGTTTGGGTGTTTTCACTGTTCTCTGTCATGTTTTCCTCCTGTCGTTAGTGTCCCTGTGTTTTCTCCTCCCTCCTCACCTGTGTCTCGTTAGCTAATTGTGTTCACCTGTGGCTCTTGTGTTTTCTCCTCCCTCCTCACCTGTGTCTCGTTAGCCGATTGTGTTCACCTGTGTCTTGTAATTATCCCTCCCTGTATTTAGTCTTGTCTCGTGCTGTGTTCAGTGTCGGTGCTTCTTTTGTTGGTGACGGAATTCACCGGTGAGTGTTCTGTTTTTGTCTGTATTCATTCCATTAGCCTTGAAATAAAGGTTTATCAGAGTTATCTGCGCTTGGGTCCTGCTTCCTTCACTCAACCGTGACAGAAAGCACCGACCAGAGATGGACCCAGCAGATGACCCATTTGAGGTGAATTACAGCATTTTTCCTTTGCTTTGGCTGGCTGCTATGATTGGTGGAGGGGAGCGTCCAGTGTTCGGCAGAAGGAGGCCGCTCTGGTAGAGGCGCACCGGTTGGCTATGGAGAAACCGGACTTGGTGAAGTTCTTACCTGACTGGATGTTGAACTTCATCTGGGTGTGTGATTTCCAGCCTGCGGACTATAAACGTCTCGGTGTGTTCCGTCTGGAGTCAACCAGTGCTTCCGCCCCAGTTCCTGCTCCTGTCCAAGAGGCGTTTTCTGGAACTCGGCTGGCTTTTGGAGGTCCACGGAGCCTTCAGGCGGCTTCTAGGAGAAGGAGTCGCAAGTCCAGGCTAGCAATCCGAGACCCAAGAGTCATGGTTCCGGCTACAGAACCGGCCCACACAGCCATAGTTCCGGCCCCAGTACAGGCCCCAGCAGCCATCATTCCGGCCCCAGTTCTGGCCCCAGCAGCCATGGTTCCAGACCTAGTTCTGGCCCCAGCAGCCATGGTTCCAGCCTTAGCTCTGGCCCCAGCTGTCCTAGTCCCTTCTCTAGTCCCTTCTCCAGTCCCACCTCTAGTCACTTCTCAAGTCCCTACTCAAGTCCTTTCTCAAGTCCCTCCTCGAGTCACTTCTCTAGTCCCTTCCCTCATCCCATCTCAAGTTCCCTCTCGAGTCCCCTCTCCAGTCACCTCTCGAGTTCCTTCTCGAGTCCCCTCTCGAGCCCTCTCTCGAGTCCCCGCTCAAGCCCCTACTCATGTGCCGTTGGAGGTCCCGCAGACTAGTCTTCTGCCGGGGGTCCTGCCAACCCCATGTCCTGTCCCGTTGGAGGTCCCGCAGACTAGTCTTCTGCCGGGGGTCCTGCCAACCCCATGTCCTGTACCGTTGGAGGTTCCGCTGGGGGTCCTGCCAACCCTGTGTCCTGTCCCGTTGGAGGTCCCGCAGACTAGTCTTCTGCCGGGGGTCCTGCCAACCCCATGTCCTGTACCGTTGGAGGCCCCGCCGACTACTCTCCTGCCGGGGGTCCTGCCAACCCTGGGTCCTGTCCCGTTGGAGGCCCCGCCGACTACTCTCCTGCCGGGGGCCCTGCCAATCCTATGTCCTGTGCCGTTGGAGGTCCCGCCGACTACTCTCCTGCCGGGGGTCCTGCCAACCCTTTGTCCGGTCTCGTTGGAGGCCCCGCCGACTACTCTCCTGCCGGGGGTCCTGCCAACCCTGTGTCCTGTCCCGTTAGAGGCCCCGCCGACTACTCTCCTGCCGGGGGTCCCTGCCAACCCTATGTCCTGTCCCGTTGGAGGCCCGCCGACTACTCTCCTGCCGGGGGTCCTGCCAACGCCATGTCCTGTCCCGTTGGAGGCCCCGCCGACTACTCTCCTGCCGGGGGTCCTGCCAACCCCATGTCCTGTCCCGTTGGAGGTCCCGCCGACTACTCTCCTGCCGGGGGTCCTGCCAACCCTATGTCCTGTTCCGTTGGAGGCCCCGCCGACTACTCTCCTGCCGGGGGTCCTGCCAACCCCATGTCCTGTCCCGTTGGAGGTCCCGCAGACTAGTCTTCTGCCGGGGGTCCTGCCAACCCCATGTCCTGTACCGTTGGAGGCCCCGCTGACTACTCTCCTGCCGGGGGTCCTGCCAACCCTGGGTCCTGTCCCGTTGGAGGCCCCGCCGACTACTCTCCTGCCGGGGGTCCTGCCAACCCTATGTCCTGTTCCGTTGGAGGCCCCGCCGACTACTCTCCTGCCGGGGGTCCTGCCAACCCTGTGTCCTGTCCTGTTGGAGGCCCCGCCGACTACTCTCCTGCCGGGGGTCCTGCCAACCCTATGTCCTGTCCCGTTGGAAGCCCCGCCGACTACTCTCCTGCCGGGGGTCCTGCCAACCCATGTCCTGTCCCGTTGGAGGCCCCGCCGACTACTCTCCTGCCGGGGGTCCTGCCAACCCCATGTCCTGTCCCGTTGGAGGTCCCGCCGACTACTCTCCTGCCGGGGGTCCTGCCAACCCTATGTCCTGTTCCGTTGGAGGTCCCGCCGTCTACTCTCTTGCCGGGGGTCCTGCCAACCCCATGTCCTGTCCCGTTGGAGGCCCCGCCGACTACTCTCCTGCCGGGGGTCCTGCCAACCCCTTGTCCTGTCCCGTTGGAGGTCCCGCCGACTACTCTCCTGCCGGGGGTCCTGCCAACCCTATGTCCTGTTCCGTTGGAGGTCCCGCCGTCTACTCACCTGCCGGGGGTACTGCCAACCCTGTGTCCTGTGCCGTTGGAGGTCCCGCCGTCTACTCTCCTGCCGGGGGTACTGCCAACCCTTTGTCCTGTCTCGTCGGAGGTCCCGCCAACCGCTCTCCTGCTGGGGGTCCTGCCAACTCCTGGTCCTCTTCCGTGGGGGATCCTGCCGAAGCCTGTCCCGCCGGCTCCGGTTCCTGTCCGGCCGACACCGGGTCCTGCCCGGCCTCCGGAGCTGTCTGGTCTTCGCCCTCGATCCCGACCCTCTGTGAGCCGCGGTCTTCGTCCGCGGGCCCGGCCTCCTGACTCTTCCTGCCGCTGCCCTCGTCCTCGAGCCCGGCCCCCTGACTCTTCCTGCCGCTGCCCTCGTCCTCGAGCCCGGCCCCCTGACTCTTCCTGCCGCTGCCTTCGCCCTCATGCTCGGCCCCCTGAGTTCCCCCGCTGTGGCCTTCGCCCCACCATGGACTCTGCCTTGCCCCCAGGCCGTCCGCCCGAGTCCCCCTTCTCGGCTTCTGCCGTGCCCCCGGGCCGTCCGCCCGAGATCCCTTCCTGGTCCCCTACTGGGCTCCTGGGCGGTCAGCTTAGTCCCGTCCTCCGGACCCCCTCCACCCACCCTGCTGACTTTATTGGATTTTTGTTTTGGGGTGTAGGGACGTCTAGAATCCGTCCCTTGAGGGGAGGGGGTTCTGTCACAGTTCTGTCTAGGTTTGGGTGTTTTCACTGTTCTCTGTCATGTTTTCCTCCTGTCGTTAGTGTCCCTGTGTTTTCTCCTCCCTCCTCACCTGTGTCTCGTTAGCTAATTGTGTTCACCTGTGGCTCTTGTGTTTTCTCCTCCCTCCTCACCTGTGTCTCGTTAGCCGATTGTGTTCACCTGTGTCTTGTAATTATCCCTCCCTGTATTTAGTCTTGTCTCGTGCTGTGTTCAGTGTCGGTGCTTCTTTTGTTGGTGACGGAATTCACCGGTGAGTGTTCTGTTTTTGTCTGTATTCATTCCATTAGCCTTGAAATAAAGGTTTATCAGAGTTATCTGCGCTTGGGTCCTGCTTCCTTCACTCAACCGTGACAAAAATAAGGTTGTAAAGAACATGAACGAAGTGGTACATGAATTCAACTCTTTTTTTGTAAATGTCGGACCTAATCTTGCAAAGACTATTCCAAAACAACACGATGAGCAAAATGAGGATGGCGGAATTGGGGGAAGTAAAGTGTTGCAGTCAATGTTTCTGGGAGAGATAAACGAAATTGAAATTAGATCCGTTGTAGACAAATGCAAAAATAAGACTTCGACAGATAGTGATGGGATCGACATGACAATAGTGAAAACGACTATTGACTGCATAATTAAACCGCTAAGCTACATCTTTATTCTTTCATTTCAGACAGGTATTTTTCCAGATAGCATGAAAATAGCTAAAGTTATCCCACTTTTCAAAACAGGGGACAAAAGCCAATTTACCAACTACAGACCAGTGTCCTTGCTTTCACAATTTTCAAAGGTCCTTGAGAAATTGTTTGTCCAAAGATTTGATAATTTTATTGAAATAAATGAGTTATTGAGTGAGAGTCAGTATGGATTTAGGAAAAATCGATCTACAGCTTTAGCTTTAATGAAAATAACAGAAGAAATTACAACAGCTATAGAAAGAAAGAAATACACAATAGGTGTATTTATTGACTTAAAAAAGGCATTTGACACCATAGACCATTACTTATTAATTTCAAAATTACATAGATATGGAGTGAGAGGAGTAGTTCTAGATTGGTTAAAAGTTATTTAGATAACAGACAACAATATGTAGAATTTGCTGGTAGTACATCGGAGTGTATGAACATAGAATGTGGTGTCCCGCAGGGCTCGGTTTTAGGGCCTAAACTTTTTATTTTGTACATCAATGACATATGTGAAACGTCAACATTATTGCAATTTGTGTTGTTTGCAGACGACACAAATTTATTTTGTTCAGGAGATGACTTAAACATTTTAGCAAAGTGTATTGGACATGAAATGGTCAAACTTAAAAGATGGTTAGATGAAAATAAGTTAACCCTAAATTTGAATAAAACGAAGTTTATGGTTTTTGCTAATAGAAAAAAAGATGAAAACATTTCATTGTCCATTGATGGAGTTTTTATTGAAAGGGTTTCTGAATTTCGATTCTTAGGTGTGACGCTGGATGAAAACCTGACATGGAAATCACACATAGCACATGTTAAAACCAAAGTGTCTATATTTCTGTTCTAAACAAGACAAAGTATTTGCTAGATTACAAGGCATTGAGGATGTTGTACTGTTCACTCATTTTGCCATTTTTCATTTATTGTATAGAAGTGTGGGGCAACACGTATATGAGCAACATAAAGCCATTGTCAATATTACAGAAAAGGGCAGTACGAATAATTAATAAAGCTGACTCAAGAGAACACACCAACAGACTGTTTTTTAAGTCAGGACTCTTGAAACTCAAAGACATAGCTGAGCTGCAGACATTATCAGTAATGCACAGGGCAAAAAGCAGAATGTTACCAGCATATTTACAACAGTTGTTTGTTTTTGGATCAGACAAGGAAGACCACAGAAGGAAATTAAATTTTAAGCATCCATATGCAAGGACTACTCCTAAACAAATGTGTATTTCGGTAGTTGGTGTACAATTGTGGAATTCTCAACAAAAGGATCTAAAGAATTGTATATGTATTTTTCAGTTAAAGAAGTTGTATAAATTAAGAAAGATGGGACTATATGAAGCAGAATGTGAATAAGTCTATGTACTCTGTCTTTCATGTTTTTGATGTCTTTGATGTGATGTCCCCTCTGTGTTTGCGGGTCCCATTGCCATTGTTATTGTTATTATCATCATGCTTCGCTTTCCACCTTCTTCTCCAGTAGGAGTCAGATGAGGGTGTTGCACTTTTCTTTTCCTTATACATGATGTTTTGGTGTTGTTTTGTTTCTTTCCATTAACCGTCAAGTGGGAAATAAGTTTTTTTTTTTTTAGTATCCTAAGATACTGTTATGTTTGGCTGTGAAAAAATAAGAAAATATATATATTATTATGAAGGGCAGACCATCTATTTGTAATTATTTGTTTTTTTTAGAAAGGGGCAGGTCACATAAGATTTTATTCTTCTCCCTGCTCCTTTTCGCTCAATGGTAGAGTCATGTTTTGTGGCAATTATTGTACATTTGGTTTTGCGTACCATGAGCGGGACAAATAAAAATGAAAGCTGTGTGAAGAAGACGAGGAGGAACTGCACATGCGCCACACAGCCTTCAGGGTCAGAATGTCTCTTTAGGACAAGTCTCAGTCCGGTACAAGGTCTCAGTCTGGTACAGACTGCGGTACCGGGTCTCATGTCCCGGCTGCTGCTGCTCCGGAGGCCCCTCTGCGGGTCTCTGTGCCTCCTCTCTGCCGGATCCTGCCGCTCCTGCAGCGGAGCTTCTCCTCCTGGTCCTCCTCCTGGTCTGGGTCTGGGTTCTGGTTCCGGTCTTCCGGGTCTCTCCTCCTCTCAGGTCTGCAGAACAGTGGCGGTTCTAGACCAATTTCACTGGGGGGGCCAGGCTGGGGCCAATCATTTTCTGAGGGGGGCACAATAAATGCGGGACGAAAAAGACAAAGACAGTATGAAGTAATTGTGCATAAGAAAACAATGCAATACAGTTATTGGTATTTGTTTCAGTACCAGAGTTCCCGTTAGAATATTTTTTCGCCGGTCAACATGTCCGTTAAAGTTTAAATCTTCCGGACAAAATTTGAAAAGTGCTGGTCAAAGGTCTTCTTATTTATTGAGCTTTAAAACAAATTGATATGATTCGATATTAAACAAACTAATTATAGTAGATTAACTATTAAAAAGTGTACAGTAATTTACAATAACACAGGAATAATAAATGGAGTGCTCTCTCCTTCTCCTGACAGCCCGTCAGTATCATGCAGCTCGCGGATCAGTAATGAGTGACCCGACATTAAAAATAAACATCTATAACTAGTTTAGGTAGTTTGAGAGGTAATTAAAATGGCTATGTGTGATATTCTAACCTGAAGTGTGTGTTTTGTCCGCTCACCGCTGCAGGTGATCATGCAGAGCTGCATGTCGACTCGTCAGCAGCAGCTGATCTCTCTCTCCCGCCAGATTAGACTTTACTTGCGTTTATGTCCATATCGATCAGATCCAGCTAGTTCTAGCTAATGATATGACTACCTGCTTATTAAAAGACACCTAAACAATAAGCGTCGCTATGCAACCGGGTGAGACCGCAAAGTATAGCGCAGCATTATGCATTTGTTTACATGCCCACCGGAACCCCGAGGCATTACCAACAGATCAACGCACAATCAACCCATACAGGACATCCCTTTCTCCATATTAAGTGTTAGACATTAGAATTGACTATTCTTGTCTATCACATAAGTGGCACAAGTTGCGCAACTGATGCGGTATTGAGTATGGGGAAATTATTTTGACCGGACACTTTAACCGGAGAGATTTAGATTTGCCGGTCTTCAGCATATTTTACCGGTCATAGTCCGGTAATTAGCGGCTAACGGGAACGTTCAGTACACATATTTAATTCAGATACTTATAGTTACAGTTTTTACACTCTAATGCAGGGGTCTCCAACCTTTTTTAGGATGAGAGCTACTTTAAAAAAATAAAACAAGTAGTGAGCTACTTTTACTTCTCTTTTTGTTGTATATATTTTGCACATTTTAACATTATTATATGCTCCTTTAACCTTTGTGTGCTGTTTGGGTCTGTGGGACCCGTTTTCAGTGTTTACTAAAAGAAAATGTATGCAATTTAATTATTTTAACCTGCTTCATTTTGGGGTGGACCTCACATCCTCTAGGGGGGTCCGGGGGCATGCAACATTTTTAAATGTTGAATTTAAATGCATCAATCTGGTGCACTTTGAGCACAAAATGAATTTATGGATACAGCTCTCAACACTCATATGAAAGGGAGCTGTATACTTTTCAATAATCCAAACATCTTTAGAATATGAGCACAACCAATAACAAATCATTTAAACTTGTTTATTCTTATCTTATGTTACCTATAGTTAGCATTCTTTCTTTTTATTTATGCATATTTTACTAATCACTCCCCTTTTAAACTGTTGCAAGAACGTGATTGGTCGATATTCAGTGTGGGGGGTGGGGGGAAGAGGGGTGTTGGATAGATATAGAGTTGTAGTAAGTAGATAGAGTTCACTAAGATTGAGGTTTTGTTTATGCATAGGGTAGATTCTTTTAATTACATTTCCTTTTTTCTGTGTGTATTTTTTACATTTTGGATTTGCTTGGCGAGCTACTTATTGAGGGCTCGCGAACTACCGGTAGCTCGCGATCGAAGACCCCTGCTCTAATTGGTCCGACTAGAAAGACAAATAACGTTAGTTACGCCTATTCCGTCAGCCAAGAAATTGTTTAATCATAAACTTTTTTTTGCATTTTCAGGGGGGCCATAGGGTGGTCCAAAGTTAGTGTCAGTCCTTAGAACCGCCCCTGAAAGTATTACAATTAGACAACTGTCTATGAATTATGCAAGGGGGAAAATGGACTTACAGGTGGAATAAGCTACAGAACTGCATTAAATAAGAATAATGAAAACAAATTAAAGCCCAGAACTCCAGTTAAACGGTGTTCAATATAATCAGTACTCGTGTTTTCCATAATTCGTATGCTTGTTATATGTTTTTATTTCTCTTCCTGTGGTTGTGTCGTATATTAACGTAGCCCTATCACTCTTTTTTTATTGTATAACGCATCATTGAGTTTGGCTATCTTCAAGGCACAATGGTTAAAGAAAGCTTAAATCTAGATACGTGTCCTTGATTAAATAAAAGGTTATCTATCTTGTTTATCTATAAAAATATATATATAATAGGCCCATTGATACTTTATTCTATAGGCCTACTACTGTTTTTTTCAAAATATTTTGTACACTGAGAAATTCTCCTTTATATATATTTATATCAATATTTGTGTTATTTAATTAGTTAAAGTGTGCATGCAATGATTTTACTTGCACATTTTTATTTGATGTGTATTGTTTCTTTTGGTCAGTGCATATATTGAAAGATTTACAAAGTTCCAGTCGGTCCAGCTATGATTCTATCACTTGTAGTACAGGCCTCCCACCACACGAGATCGCCATCGTCGTGACGGTCAACAGAAACACGGAAACTAGTTCAATGTTTATCAACGGCTACATCCTGTTGGTCACAGCTTCTGTTTTCCAACTGATCTGCAGCTGTTCATAGTTTAAAACGGTCTATATTTTGTCCGCAAAGCTTGGTAGAATAAACCTCCTTTTGCAGTACATGTCGACCTGACGGTTCAAGAGACTTTACTCTGAAAGATCTGCCTGCACGTCCTGGTGGTTGTTCTGGCGGGCTCCAGGGTTAGCAAGTAACCGTTGGCCTGCTGCGAACAGCGATGACTGCAGATAGAGTTTCTCTTCCTGCGTATTGACTCAAACCAGAGGGTGTCTTTTCATCATGGCGAGTGAAAACAGCGAAACCAACGCAGTGAACGGAGATGAGACTGTTCCCTCATCCGAGACAAACGAGCATGACTATGCTCACGACTCCGCGGACGGTAACCTAACTTCCACGGAAGCGTCCTCCTCAGGTGCACCAGCTGCTAACGAGGCTGTCAGTGCAGAGAGCTTCACGACAGCGGCCGAACCTGAGCCCAGCTCCTTGGGGCACCATACCCAGCCGGTGGAGCTTCCCGAACCGGCTGTTGGTGCGGAGGTGGACTGCCCCGGTGGAAACGATGTGGAGGCGTTTCCTCCAGCGAACACCGAAGAGGTATCCCATAAGACAGACCCATGTCTACTGGCTGCTACGGCCTCGCCCACTCTGCGAGTCGGTCGCCGTAGACCCAGGCGGCCCGAGGACAACAACTGCTCCGCCTGCCACTCTGAGTTCGAGCGGCAGGGCCGCAGCTTCAACCGGAGGGCGGTGTACACCTTCTCCACCCCGGAGACGGTGCAGTGGGCATTCCCGGGCGCCTCTGTGCACGAAAAGTCCTTCGTGTGTGAGTCCTGCGCCCAGGTCATCAGGAGCAGCTGTAAACGCAGACAGAGTGGGAAGCGGACTCTGTGGGTGAAGCCGCCTCAGACAAAACAGGTGTGGTGGGATACATACGGATAAGAGCGGTATCTCCCATCATACATTCTGCAATGTATTTAGGCGAAGCCCCTCTCACTTCGGATGTCCCCCCCCCTTAAAATGTGTATGGCAGTCAACATCAATAGACACATCATGTTATTGTGTGAGTTATGCCATTAATAACACATTTGAAGTTTAACATTTAAAAGATACATTTGCAAGTAAAGAAAGTTGCAGTTCGTCGTTGGACCCCTTAGTGTGGGTGAAATGGCTGACCTTCTAATTTTGTATTGCACTCACAAAAAATAGCTAGATAACTTGCTATCTAGTACGCAACATTCAGAAATGTAACATATTTGTTGTACCTGGCGTGTTTCATCTTGCAACTCCCAGTCGCTCTATCAGCTGTAAAACAAGCAGGACCCATTGTGACCCTTGGTCTGTGGGCTACGATATGTTAACCATGGATGTGGTCGTGTTCCACCCAATTGAGAGATGCTGTATGAATCTTTGATGTTTTCTTTGTTTCTCCTTGGTGATGGTGACTGCAGTCAGAGGTGAGGGACAAGAAGAAGAAAGGCCGCAGGATGGGGAAGAAGAGCAAAGCGGCGCTGCTGGTGAGCAAGTCCTGCTACAAGGCTGCCTTCAAAATGCTCTGGTCAGCCAAAGGTGCCCGAAAGCCAATGATGGATTTCTGGAGCAAACAGCTGAAAGAGGAGGTGAGGAGAGCAGCTACTAAAGCCGTCTATTATAACAAACACATTCTGCTTTAGGTCTCCAAAAGAAACATTTCACCAATGTTTGTTATAAGGGAGGCGCAGATACATATACTCCGCCTCTGAGAAGTGCAGCACCAGCGGGTAAAGATGTGCCTTTTTACGCACCGCCTTCGCTGTGTTTACCTTCATCAGAACAGCGAGTGACTGCAGGCTGCTACGTGTTAATCACACACACCTCCACACACATCTCTACACACATCGAACTGCCCAATTACTCTCCCTTTTATTAGTTTTATTGTGTGTGTGTGTGTGTGTGTGTGTGTGTGTGTGTGTGTGTGTGTGTGTGTGTGTGTGTGTGTGTGTGTGTGTGTGTGTGTGTGTGTGTGTGTGTGTGTGTGTGTGTGTGTGTGTGTGTGTGTGTGTGTGTGTGTGTGTGTGTGTGTGTGTGTGTGTGTGTGTGTGTGTGTGTGTGTGTGTGTGTGTGTGTGTGTGTGTGTGTGTGTGTGTGTGTGTGTGTGTGTGTGTGTGTGTGTGTGGTAGATTTGGTTTACAGCAAGTTGCAGTTTTCGCCTCATATCTTTCTCTCATTCCCAAACTCATACACACTCTTGCATATTAAACCTCCTTGTATGTGTGTGAGAATGAGACAGGAGTAAGTGTGCTCTCATGAAGTTTTGTTTTTCATTTGTGCTGTTTCATGTGTCTTTGAGGTAAACCGATGTATGATCTTGACCTCGATGTTTTGAATTGTTTGAACTTCAAAGTCCTTTGATAATGCCAAACAGACATACACAGCGATACATACACTCCTTGAAGTAAATAAAAACACCTGGCTGCAAAGCCAAAGCTTCAAATATGTGTAGTTTGGCTGGATGGTCATTTCATTCCTGTGATGCGCAACAAGCAGTAAGATGAAGAGGAGCTTCTCTGTGGGACAAGAGGTATCTGCTCATGCAGCCCGTAACTTCAGCTGCAGGACTCATCCTCTGAAGCAGAAACACCCTGAGAAGGACAATCTGGTGTGGATCTGAACTGTGCTTGAAAGGAGTCAACACAAAGATAAAACACTTTTTTGCCAAACATGAGAAGGAGAATCTGATGTGGAGTTTGTAGTGGAGTCTGATCCTTCTTCGTCCGACCCTTCCCCTGAAAGTGGAGAGGACACAGAGGATCCCATCCCGTAGCTGCGCTACATTCCTCTGCACTATCCTATCCGGAGGATCGTGTCCATCGTGGCAGTGGGTGGACATCAAAATATTTTCAAATCTGGTTTCCCTCTCACGAGGAAATGCCGCGCTACATTCCTGCTGCCAGAGGTTTGGTTTCAGGGCCCACGCGTTATGCCATTACGAGTGGCATAAATAAGAATTCATGACGTGGAATCCTTCTTTGATTTATTCTTTACCCCGGAGATCATCAGCAGTATTGTCGACATGACACACCTGCATGGGGGACGTTCGGTGGCAAACCGATTGAGTGTGATTGAGGAGGAGATGATCACTAAGCACTTTTGTGAACATCAGGCTTTTTCAATCTAAATGGTTTTGTAGTCCTTCATACATCTCAACCTCATCACCATCTTGTTGTTCCTCAGCAGTTCCTCAGCAGTTCCTCTGCAGCTCCTCAACCTCCTCAGCAAAGGACCTCATTGATTCCTCTGTATCAACGTGGGATTCGGGGGAAGAATTGTTCCTTCTTCTCTGCCCCATCTGATAAATGAACTGTTTGGCAAAAAAGTGTTTTATCCTTGTGCTGACTCCTTTCAAGCACAGTTCAGATCTACACCAGATTCTCCTTCTCAGGGTGTTTCTGTTTCAGAGGATGAGTCCTGCAGCTGAAGTTACGGGCTGCATGAGACCTCTTGTCCCACAGAGAAGCTCCTCTTCATCTTACTGCTTGTTGCATATCATAGGAATGAAATGACCATCCAGCCAAACTACACATATTTGAAGATTTGGCTTTGCAGCCAGGTGTTTTTATTTACTTCAAGGAGTATATGTATGGCTGTGTATGTCTGTTTGCTAAAAAGACATTATCAAAGGACTTTGAAGTTCCAAACAATTCAAAACATCGAGGTCAAGCTGGGTCAAGATCATACATGGATGTCATCAAACCTGCTCAAAATCAACAGCAATAAAACGGAGCTCATGATTGTGGCTCCCAAGGCGCAGCTCCAGAAGGTTGGAGACCTGCTTCTCTCCATTGACGGCTGCTCCATCTCCCCGTCCACTGAAGTCCGCAACCTGGGAGTCATCCTGGACACCACCCTCTCTTTCCAGGTGCACGTCAAATCTGTCACCAAATCCGCCTTCTACCACCTAAAAAACATTGCCAGAATCTGGCCTTCACTCTCTGACTCTGTGGCAGAAACTCTTGTCCACGCCTTCATTACATCCCGTCTGGATAGGCTCCAATACGTCCAGAATTCTGCCGCCAGGCTTCTCACCCACACCAAGCCATGGCACCATATCACCCCCACCCTCATCCCACCTACATTGGCTGCCGGTCAAGTCCCTGATTCAATACAAAACACTCATCCTCACGTACAAGTCCCTCCATTCCCTCGCCCCCCAGTACTTATCGGACCTCCTCCATCCCTACACCCCTTCTCGGAGTCTGCGGTCCTCAGACACGGGCCTGCTCTCCATCCCCCGCTCTCGCCTCCGAACTGTTGGTGACAGGGCATTCAGTGTTGCGGCCCCCACCCTCTGGAATGCACTTCCTGCCGAGATCCGTAATGCTGACTCCCTGGACATCTTCAAATCATCACTAAAAACACACCTGTTCATCCTGGCCTTCGGGCACTAGCCCTTTTCTGGTCCCCCGGCTTCCTTTATTTATTTCTTTGGTTTGCCCGTTGATTGTCTGTTTGTTTTGTTTGTCCACCATGTACAGCGACCTTGGGTCCCTTGAAAGGCGCTATATAAATATCATTTATTATTATTATTATACATCTGTTTACCTCAAAGACACATGAAACGGCACAAATGAAAAACAAAAAACCTGTCTCATTCTCACACACAATCACTCACACACATACAAGGTATAAGGAGGTTTAATATGTAAGAGTGTGTATGAGTTTGGGAATGAGGGAGTAAGAGAGAAAGAAAGATATGAGGTGAAAACTGCGACTTGCTGTAAACCAAATCTACTGTATACTGTGGTCTCTGTACACACACACTGTACATCCAGACACACACACACAGTTCTCAGCTGATACCACTCTTCCACATCCATACCAACACACCTACATCATATTAGTTGCATACATGTATTCCAATGGCTGTCAGGGCCCCATTATACAACAGGCAAAGAAACCAAGAAATGACAAGCATGTAATTCAATGGTAAAATGTCACATCTGGTTTTTACAGTAAAAAGGACAAATCGAACTATTTTCCTCCAATATAAAACCCTGACATTACAAAATGCATGATTTTATACCGGTATGGCGGAGAGATCAAAAGATGTGGTTATAATGGGAGTGGATGGGACATTTTTGTCCGTGAGTTTTTGTTTAATCTGATTTTGTGCAAAAACTAATTATCCACCAAAATCAATGTTGTTGCTAATCTTTGACATATCGAAGACTGTGATAAAAAAAAAAGCCGACCCCCCCCCAACATTCATTATATTGAAAATAACTGCCTTTTTGTGCATGTTTTTCATAGAAAATGCAAATTCATGTTTTCAAACTGGCAGTTAAAGGGTTAAAATCCTGAACATAAGTTAACATTTGGTATTTTTGATCAGGACTGAAGTTGATTGAAAGATTTAACCCCAAAGAGTTTTAAAAAATATTAATCTGTTTTTTAGAGCAGTTTTTGGAAGTGGACATTTTTGTCCCGAATGACGAATTTGTAACTTTTTTTGTTCAATCTGATTTTGTGCAAAAACTAATAATGCAAAAAAATCCATTTTGTTGCTAATCTTTGACATATCCAAGACTGTTATTTAAAAAAAAAAAAAAGAGCCAGTCCCCAGATATGTAGTTTTTGGAAAATAACTAATTTTCTCTGTTTTCATCATGAAAAAAAACAGCGGTTTCATGTATTCAAAATGGCATTTAAAGGGTTAAAATCCTGAAAATGATTACATTTTTGGTATTTTCTATTAGGGCGGAAGTTGCTTTAAAGATGGAACCCAAAAAAAAAGTTGTGAAAAAAAACCTTTTAATATAATGTTTTTATCAAAGTCTTTTGCAGTGGACATTTTTGTCTCGAATGACTAATTTGCGAAGTCCAATCGAATGATACCGGAGGGTTAAATCACAGCGACACACACATCATGGCCAAAACAAGGTTTTGAAAACAAGATGGTCTTTTAACTTAGTGAGGGAAAAATGCTAATCCATGTTTTATTATGAACATAAAATGTAATCTAACTTTTCCATTAAAGAATCTTTAATATAATGATTGCACATACTTACAATTATACTTCTTATAAAGATAGAACATTGTAATCAGCAGGTCAGGCTTTGCAAATTGTGCATCTCTAACTGTCATGTCACATGTCCTGATGTGTTTCCTGGTGGCGGTGCAGATGAAGGTGCTGACACGGCAGACGGATAATCCTTTCCATCAAAAAGTGACGAGCAGGAAGCCGCTGTCATGCTTCCCCTGGCGGCGTTGTCTGACCTGGGCCCAGGAAAAGGCTCCCCTCGTCACCGCCTGCCTGACCTCACTGTTCCCCGACATCAACAGCCTGTCCAAGAGCAGCAAGTAAGTCTTGAGAGGACACACACACACACAATGGACCAAAGAGTTTAGGAATCCTGCTGGTTCATAACAGTAAAAATGTCTTTGTTAAAAGTCTCATTGTTTGGTCAGCGATCTGATGAACACTTGTTCTGTTTGCTTGTGTGACAGCCAGATGTCAGAGGAACAGGCCCAGACGCTGCTGGAGCGACGGACCGTGGTGGCGCTCTCACTCCCGCTCTTCACCAGGAACATCTGGAAGAACAACTTCCTGCAGGCCGCTCTGGGGGCCGAGCTCCGCCTGCAGGGCTGCTCCGGCTCCGCTCTTGACGCCCTGAACATGATGGGACTATGTCAGAACAAAGACACCGTCAGGTTACTGCTGCACAGGCTCCGAAACGGCAAGAAGTCGGTGAGTATTAATACGATTTTAACACAAACTCTTCTTGCAGCCAGACATTTATATGTTTGCACAATATAAATGTCACAATGAAAACATAAATAAGGGAGCAAGAAAACAACACTGTCTAATATTAAAGGGGCCTTATTGCGCTTATTGGGGTTTTCCTTTTCCTGTAGTGTGCTATGTAGGTTTTTGTGTATGTAAATGGTCTGCAAAGACATAAAACCCAAAGTTCCCTTCAGGGGGAGCGCTCCAACCGATTGTACTTAATAGGCTAAGGGGCGGGATATCTCTAAGCAGTTGACCAATCATAGCAGACTTTCAGGTACAAGCTAGAGCTGTGTGACCCAGACCAATAATCATATCCCTGTTAGGCTGAAAAGCAATACATGATAACTTTGGAAAAAATTAGATTCTCCCTAATTATAAAAAAATAGAATATATATATATATCAGGGTTTACATTAGGATTTTTTTCTTGCCGGTCAAGTGTCCGTAAATAATTAATTTTACCGGACAAATTCGAAACTTACCTGTCATGTTTCAATAATAATAATAATAATAATTGTGTAGCAGAGTTTCCGTTAGCAGTAGGGGTGTAACGGTTCACAAACATTTCGGTTCGGTACATATCTCGGTTTTTAGGTCACGGTTCGGTACGTTTTCGGTACAGCAGAAAAAATCACAAAACATAAAATATTTTTTGGGGTTATTTAATTATTAAACTGTGAATAATGTATTCACTCAAATAAATACACAATATAATAAAATAAACATTAAGGTGCAGCATTTCGATGCACTGAAATAATCTGTATTTGAACTGTACTGTACTAGTACCTAAGCAGCCAGTTTGACATTATGACTTGCTTGTCATTGTATTTTCATGTTTTTTTTAAGAAAAATTAACTTGTCCACATTACTTGCCGAAAGGGCAGATCTGGAGTGGAGTGCACCAGCTGGGCGTAAAAAAGTAGGTCTTAACTCTAACGTCGGGCTTAGCTATATCCGACTTAGTGATTCGAATTTACACCGAGTGCACCAAGCCTGACTAGTCTCGGTCGTAGCTGCGCCTGGTCTTAAGATGCGCGTCCATGTGAATACACGCGAAACAGTAATTGTTGCCAAGCAACACACGTCTACATAATTTAACACTCAAACTCCTCCATTCAGAGCAAGCTAAGACTTGGATAACGAAGTCATGGATAACGGATAGGGATCGACCGATATGGCTTTTTCAAGGCCGATACCGATTATTAGTAATCAAGGAGACCGATAACCGATATTTGGAACCGATATACATTTGCAGTAAAATCAGAACATCTTGGTGTCAAAATGTAGAAGAACACAAATTCCAACACAACTTCTTTGAAATGCATTTAAGCATATATTATGTTTAATGAACTTTTAAACATCTTACAACTGGTTTCCTCTCTGTGCCCTTTTCTTTAGTGCAGCCATCTGCAATGAGTTAGAGAGACAAGAAGTGGGGCTGCAGGCTGACATGCTTAACTAACAATAATGCTTAAGTTATTATATCAAAACAATGCCTGTCTATCTAGCATAAAATCCCAATAAGCTGCTATCAACTGCAAAACACTAGTGCTAGCTAATGTTTTGCAAACTATTAAAAGTGAGGCTATTACAGTAGACCTAATGTTAGTCTAGTAGCCTCACTTCTAATATTTTGCTAAACATTTGCTAGATACATATTGGCTAGCTAATGAGCTTCACAGCCCCCCCCCCCTCTGCAGCACGCACCCCCAACTCTGACTGACTTCCCGCGTCCCTGTGTAACTGGGAAACTGATAGAATTGGATCATAAAATCGTGGTGTTTTTACAACTTCAGCATAGGGGATTGGGATGTTTATTGAACTTCGGCTTTCAACTGATTTAACTGAACGGGCGGTGGTGGCGAAGTCGATAGGGACTTGGCTTGGCAACTGGAAGGTCACCAGTCCCGGGTAGAGCAAGTGCTACCGAGGTGTCACTGAGCAAGGCACCGTTCCCCACACTGCTCCCCGGGCACCGTTCAAAATGGCAACACACTGCTCCAAACACTAGGATGGGTCAAATGCAGAGAAACCATTTCCCCACGAGGGATTAATAAAAGTCCATCTTAATTTACCTTCGAAACACATGTAAGGCTCTGCCGCCCAGCGCTGCTGCTTGCCTCGGTCTGTGCCTGTGTTCTTCGCACCTGCCTGTAATCTGAGAAGGTCCCGCCTCTCTGGCTGACTCCCGCCCGGAAAATCTTCAGTGTTGATTGACACTTCAGTAATGGCCTATCACATAGCGCTGTGGGCGGGACATTGCTCGTGTACAGGGAGTGGTGACTGCAGCCAGAGAAACGGCCGCATCAGAGCCAAAGTTTTATCGGCAATTTGATTAAAAAAAAGGCCGATACCGATAATCGGTCAAATGCGGACCCCTAATAACGGAAACCAAAAGAAGAGAAAAATGACGCCCACACCCCGAAAAAGAAAGAGGGATTTTACAGAGCTACAGCGTGAACTGGTGGAGAAAGAGATCGTTCGTGTGGAGGTGGAGACCGCACAACTGAGAGCGGAACATGACAAAATTGAGCTGGAGAAGGAGAAATTCAGACTCAAAATTATAATTCTTAAGAATCAGCAAAGAATCACTGAAAAAGGCAATTTGTCATTCACCATTCTCTAATCATATTTGTTGTAGGCCTCCTTGTTTTTATCTCAATTTCATGTTAATAGTTCTCCAAATGTTGTTATCTAATGTTCTTGTATCTGTTTTTTGAATAAAATAGGCTATAAAACGGCCTAATGAAAATATGTGGTTACAATGGGAGCTTATTGAAATGTAATTGCAAAAAAACAGCGTTCATATAACAAATATACAGGGCTATATGTTGTTTATTATGTGATTGCTGTTAAGTCGTCCACCGATATCTTCACGGATGCCAGGAGGATTTTGCTGCTTCTTCTTGTGTTTGTAAGTGAATATAATTCCTTATTCCAAGGAAACTTGTCTAATAGCCCGACATGCAATTGTGCGATGAACATTAATGATGTCTCCCACAGTATTAAAGTCAAATCTGAGCGCAATCAGCACCTGGAAGGTTGGGGAGAGCGCAGCGTTTCTGTCTGATCCGTTCTGTTGTTGAGGGGAGATCTCCTCGATTAAATCAAAAAGGGCTTGTCTGCCCAAACGAAACCTCTCTATCAGCTCACTGAATAGATGTCCAGTGGGTTTGTTCGATCACGGACGACTCTCTCGTCTTAATGCCCTTTCGTTGTTACAACATGTAAACAAGACGCACTGCCATAGTTATTTTCCTTCTTGGCTGTTTTACGTTACTATGGATATAGTCTCTCTTTCCGATTTATGCCTGCTCCATACTAGGCATAAAAGTTACACCCGGGCGCAACGCATACAGGGCTTAAGTCTAAGTGGTGCCCTAGTCATAACTTTAGTTTGGTCTTAACCTTCGGTTCTACGTCGGACGTAGAGTTACGACCAGTTTACGCCCAGCTGATGCACTCCACTCCTGCTGGCACTAACAATGTCTCCTGCTGTGGAGAACACCCTCTCGCTAGGGACAGAGGTAGCAGATACAGCCAGGTTGCGCTTTGCTAACATGGCAACATAAGGATATTTGGCGTTTGTAATAGCTTTGGCTTGGTCTGAACTTTTTGCGAGTGGTGGAGGCTTAAATGCTAGCGGGAGTTGGGTTTGCACTTCAGTCTTTTTTCTTTTGGGACCGGTGATATTCACGTTCGGGTGATGCCTTTTCAAATGAGTGTGCAAGTTTGTTGTATTGCCAGCCGCGTAACCAATTTTAGTTGAACAATGCCGACAAACAGCTTTGGTTCGGTCCACCTGTCTTTGTCCGTCATCCTTGTACGTAACTGCGAAACCAAAATGTTCCCAAACCGGAGACGTCAATGATGCTGGAGGATTTTCGAGCTCAACTTTATCTGCGTTCGCCATTTCGACAGTTCCTCAAATTACTGACTACATTTGAACGCATCCCTCTGACCAGCTCTCATAGTATGCCTCTCGTCCAATGAAATGACTTGGTCGCTCTATGACGCGTTGAACCCAATGTGAGCAAATTACTCTGAATGCTGCGACGCAGCACCTGAGATTACTTCCAAAAGGTTATTCACGTTCTCAAGTTTTTACGTTTAACGTTATATTCGTTCGGTACACTTCGGTACACACGTGTACCGTACCGAAGGGCCCATATACCGAATAATTTCGGTACGAATACGTATACCGTTACACCCCTAGTTAGCAGGTAGTTACCGGACTATGAGCGGATATGCTGATGTTTAAAACTCAGTTAATGGGGCTCATTTTTATATTGCTTCAGTTTATAATCGTAACAGATGGAAAAGTTCAGATTCATTCAATAAATGATGTGCTTCCACAAACAACAAACAACATCATTATTACATTCAAACAAACTACTTTTAGTAGATAAAGTACATTATTCAAAAGTTTACATTAACTTTGGATATTAACAACGGAGAAATAAACGGAGCCTTTCTTTTCCTCTCTCCGTCTTCTGTATCAGACTCATGCAGCTCGCTGATCCAGTAATGAGTGACCCAACAGTGTAGAATAAACATATGTATAACTAGTTTAGTTTGTTCCAGAGGTAGATAAAATAGTTAAGTGTGTTAGGTCTAACTTGAGGTGTGTGTTTTGCTCACCGGTCCGTCACAGCGGCGGAGCTGCAGGTGATCATGCAGAGCTGCGTGTCTCTGTCAGACCCAGCAGCTGATCTGATCTCTCTCTCGCGTCCGGTTACACTTCAATCGCGTTTATGTCCATATCGATCAGATCCAGCTCTCCTGATCGGCCTTTATAGAGAGCACCGATCAAACTATTAAGAGAGACTATCGGCCGATAATGACCGACGATCGATCGATCGGAGCATCCTTAATTATTACCGGACATTTTGACCAGCAGGTTTTGAATTTACCGGTTTTTAATAAATGTTACCAGCTAAAAACCGGTAATTACCGGCTAACGGAAACCCTGATAAATATAACTTAATTTTAACTATTTTAACTTAAAAGGTTGCATAAAGATTATTTGTTTAAGCTTTTTTTGTTGGGAAGTACGAGAGTTCTTTTTTTAACTTTGTGCTGTGGTCCTGTCAGCCGACACAGAACGGACGACAGAGGATGAAGATGAAACTAGAGCAGATGAAGGGAGAACATATGATGGAGGAGGAAGATGACATCGAGGAGAATGAGGAGGAGAATGAGGAAGAAGAGGAGGAGAATGAGGAAGAAGAGGAGGAGAATGAGGAAGAAGAAGAAGACGACGAGGAGGAGGAAGAAATGGAGATGGCGGTGGAGGAGGTGGAAGTTGAAGAAGTGCAAGTGGGACTCCAAGAGGATGAAGAGGAGGAGGAGGAGCAAGCAGTGGAGGAAAAGGTAGAGTTGGAAAAGAAGCGGAGGAAGAAGAAGGCGAAGAAGCAGAGAAAGGAAGAGAAGAGGAAGGAGAGGGGGAAACGAAGAGGGAAAGATAGAGACACGGAGGAAGAGTCGGATGATGAAGAGTCGGAGCAGAAGAAGAGGCGGGTGGTGGTGGTGAGGCTCGGCCTGCTGAAGGGACACTCAGAGGTCGGACGATCCGACCTATCAGCTCCCTGAGACTCTGCAGGCTCCGCCCAAGAACTAAATAGACCCCACCTCTAATCAGAGAGCAGGACAGAAAAGTCCCTCCCTCTTCTCCGGGGAGTGTTGAAAGGGATTCTGGGAATTGGAAGAGGGCAGAAACTGTGGATGGAAACTAGCGAGAGCTTTACTTTATATTGTTATTTTGACGTTAAATCAATTTAAGGCAGAAAGGAGTTAATTTGATCTCAGAAAAGCCCCTGAAACACAAAACTGCTCCACTGAAAATAGGTCTAACAATAACAGAGCCACAGCTGATTAATCACAAGAGTTCCTGTTGCCGGTTTAAAGTCTTGGGTTAGCTGGATCTGAAAATCCACAAACTTTCTTATTTGTTCCGTGATGGTAGCCAACTCAAATACATTTCCTCTCTAACATTTTGTCTACTTTGTCTCCTTCTAATATACTAAAACAGTACATTTTCAAATCTTAGAAAGGTTTCTGGACAGAGCTACCCAATTTGGCCCTAAACGTCGGGACATATGATGGAGTACTAGGTCCACTGGGGAACAATTGTAAAAAGGCATGTTACAAGAGGATTTAGTCATTTCAGAAGAAACAGCCTCACAATTCAAACTCGATCATAGGGCTGCAACTAACAATTATTACTCTAGACAATTCAATCAATCATTATCATACACTTTCAATCTCTTGTTCTGTCAGCCTAGAATCCACAGATATTTACTTTAAAATAAAATAAAGAAAGATATCCATATTTGAGAAGCTGAAAAAAACATGTTCTGCCATGTAAAGTTGCCTTTTTTTTTATGTTGATCGATAATTCGTTGCAGCTCTGATTTAAAAACTTCAATATGGAGATAATGAAGTCAAAGAAAGCTCAAAGAAAACATAGTTACATTTTGAGAACAAAGTTTAGATTATTTAAAAATATTAGAAGTTCTTTAAATTGTCTGTTAACTTCACACTCAACAACATATTACACCACTAATAAGAGGCTGACTTTCTTGAAAAAGGTGTACGTGAGTATTTCCTTAATATTTAGTACCAAAATGCCAGTTTTTTTACTTAACCTTTGGTGAAACTCCACCGGGAAAGAATGGTTCATTTAGAGTGCATGATGCGAAGAATAAGCCCCACATTGTTTCTTCAGGTGAGCTGAGCAACCCCTAACAAGCCTTGAAAGAAAGCCACCAGCCACCAACCAATCTCTGAATGTTTCACTGTCTGGCCGGTATGCTGCAGATTACCGACTCGCAGCAGAAGTCTGTTTGTCACCTGTCAATGTTCTGAACTGGTGGGCTGTTTCTGTGTATAGGATCAAGCTATGCGTTTGTTAAACGGTAGTAAACCCATATCCCAACAGAATCATGGCTTCAGTTTCTTGTTTGAAGCACGCTCAGGCTTCACATCATGTTCATTATTTCTCACAATCAAAGATAGTTGTATGATTTACAAAGGCTGCAACGAGATTACTTTTTATTACACATTTATTCTGGTGGTGGTTTCTAGATAAATTAATTTTTTAGTCCATGGTCGTTAAATGTATATTTTTTTAATTTCAAATCACATTTGACTTTATATGGCATAAAACATAACAAATCTAAATTTGAGAAACAGCATTTCCTGACATTTCTCCATGAAACTGCTCAATTGCTGATCAAAAAAGGTGGCTATTATTTTCCTGTTGTCGATAAGAGAACAATTTGTTGCAGCTCTACGTTAGTCGGTCATGTGAGGGTTACAAATACTGTTCATTGACAATATTAACTTTACATTACTATAAAAACAGACTTGGCTAACAAATGGTGTCCATATGTTTGATTCTCAGACATTAGATTATTTTGATGTTCAACAGAATGCTGTTGGCAAATCGGTTATTACATGAGCACAGAACGAGTTAGAAATCATGTTAAGAAATCAAAGAATATTCATTTTAAAGTTTGGACGTTAGTCAGGATAAAAAAAATGAACATTTTCCTTTTAAACTTTATTTCATGGTCTTTGATTTTGTCATCATTTTAAAGAAAGTTCTATAATAAGGTTATAGTTAAGGTGGAAACTGGGGAATTTCAAATGTTTGCGTTATTTTCATATGATTAATACCTTATTACATAGTTATTTCCAGGACATCATAACTCATTAAGGGACCCATACAATAAAGTAAAATGTAGGTTTTCTGTGGAGTACACTGAATAATTCCACCATAAAGCAAAAAAGCGCAGCTGGACATTTCTCTCCTGGTTAGAATCTGATTGAGTTAAAGTTTCTGTAAATCACTACCGTTTTTTATAGTTTGATTTAAAACAAATGGTTTGGATTTTGAGTTTCTTATAGCTTCTAAAAACCATTCATTTGTTATGTTTGAGTCGAAGAGGACTGATGAATGTGTTTTCTGACTGGGTGTGATGTTCAGCGAGTTTGATGCAGGACTGTAAGTTTGTCAATAAAAATGATAAAGGCTTGTCTTGTCTCTGTTGGTTACTGAATTATTGCTACAGATTTGCAGCTTTCATTGAACAAATAATGTTATTGTTTTTTAAATTACTATTGATATTATATTTCTAATATTTTAGTAAATATTTCCTAGTGAAAATTGCTTAATTAACATCCAAATATGTATCTAATAGACTACAATTCAATAAGAGGTGTGTCAGTTTCCAGTGTAGTATTGTGTGTGAAATGGCAGCAAAATAAATGTCAATAAAAACTCCTGAAGTTGAATAATTATATGTATAATGATGTATTTATCCTGTGTGTGTATTTTTTTAGTAGTAGCAGGTTAGTCTTCTAGTGTTTTTTAAACTTATTCTGAATGTTTTAATATTGTGTATTTTATATTGTGTACTCTATAGATACAGTATATATCTTTTGTTAAAATGTAAATTATTACTGTTATAAAAAATAAATGCTAATTTGGGATCAATTAAGTATATCTTATCTAAATTGATTTTACCTAATTATTTAGTATTAAGCAGTATTGTATTTTTGTTGAGCCTCTGAAATGTCATCTTTATGCAGGACGAGTTCTAGCCATTAATTGAAATTGAATAAAGCCCCAATGTTGAGGGGCTGCTGCTGACGAAGAAATAACAGTTTGACAAACGATAGCCGAGTACGACGAGGATCTTTCTCGACTAAAATATGAAAACCAGCGACGACGGAGCGCTCCTTGACGCTGTTTATATCCAGATACACAGAGCAGGTAAGTTCTCTGTCATTGCTCTATTATCACTTTAAATATGCAATTCCTTTACTTTAGTAAACATATTAATACTAGACTGACGTATACAGTACATATATAATCTAGATTTACTTGTACCTTGGGTACTTTCATTGTATTGCAACTCGATTTTGACAGGATAACAACTGGTGACTTCTAGAATTGTGTGAGTAACATTCTGTTTTTAGACTTCTCTGTTTCAGTGTGTGTACTCTGTATAAATGCTCTGTAGTTGATCTGATTGAAATTGTGATTTTAAATCTCAAAACCGCTACAGTATCTGTCAGGCAGAAACTTGGGTCATTTGACTGAAAACTGAACTAACTGACTGCTAGGGTTAACTTTGATTTAAACATTTGTAGAATACTAAGAGCTTTATTGAGTAGGTGTAACTGTATTAAGCGTTAAACTCATAACTTTATAACTTAGGGTTTAATGTAATTGTAAAACCACTGTGCCACTGAAAAGACAATAACAACTCAGGAGGGAGCCGGTCTGGATTTCCTTTTGAGGGCCACCAGCTGCAGAGAGTTAACTAATTAAAGGGACGTGGCCCCACAGCTGTGAGAACTCAGCAATCAGGTGTCCATTTTAGGTAGCACTTGCCTGGAGCGTCAGACGAAGACATTAGAGTCCTGCGGGAGTAAGACTGACAAAGAAGTCCTGCGGGAGTAAGACTGACAAAGACAAAAGGAGTCCTGCTGGAGTCAAAGACTGACAAAGACAAAGGAGTCCTGCGGGAGGCAAATCCTACTTTGATTGAGCCAAGTATCGCTGGTGTTTTATTTTATTTTGTTTTTTAGCCCCTCATGCTATAATCATGTGTATTTTCTCCATTCCTGTTTATGTGTCTTCTCGCAATTATCACTGGCCCCGTGTATCTCCTAATCGATATAACCAGGGGCGGCGGGTGCTGTAGGCTAGGGAAGGCTAAGCCTTCCCAAATATTTGTGTCACTGCATCCTGGTAAAATATAATGTCTTTGACATTAGCGCTGCTAGCCACCTGTGCCCTGTACTACAAAGCCAGTTCAACATACCCTGGATATGTTTGAGTAACAAACAAACTAACAACAACAAACGAGATCTCGCTAAGCGGTCCTACGACGCTGGTTATCAACTCGGTAAATCAAGCCAGGGTTTCTCTCTCCAGCTGAGAGCGCGTTCACGTGAAAGGGGCGGGGTTAGCTACATTTCACCAATCACACAGGGGACATGTGTACTGACAGCGCAGCGTCATACTTCATTAATGAAAAGTAAACTAATATTAGACAAATATGAGTTTTAAACATCCATGACTTAAACATATAATCCAGGATACAAGCCACAGAGTTGCACCTGCAAGGAGAATACAGAACAACTGGTTAAAAAATAACTAGGCCTACCGAGTGTTTGAAAGCGTATAGTTTTATGATATCACTGCCCCATCTAAGACACGAGTGGATCTGACTTTAATTACATTTGACTCGAGTGTTTCGTCAACATAATGTGTTGCTTAAAATAATACTTCTGCATACAGTATGTGACACTGTAAGTGTTGCACGGCCAGATACGGCTGGAGAAGCTGACTCGGATAAGGAAATATATGATATAGGCTATTATGATATTATATGATCGATGATCTGATTGATGATGTAATATGAATGATAAGTTCGACACATCGGCGTCTTCTCTGCATACGGCAGTTTAAACTGTATTTCCTTTATCCTGTAATATGACTTGAGAGATTTAAACTCCGCACACTGAGTTGATCTCTTTTCTATAGACGCCGGAGGCGGGCAGCGTCAGGTAAAAAAAGTTATTTAGCCTTCCCAAACCTATGGATATAACCCCCCTGCTCTCGTCTATCCCACATGAGATCAAACATCTAGTTACAGGTGGCCTGTGGAACTGCCAGTCAGCTGTTCCTAAGGCTGACTTAATCTCTGGCTACGCCTCCCTGCAGTCTCTGGATTTCCTTGCTCTCACAGAGACCTGGATTACTCCATCCAACACATCCACCCCAGCAGCTCTCTCCACAGCATATTCCTTCTCCCATACACCCAGACCCACTGGCAGAGGAGGTGGCACTGGTCTCCTGCTCTCTCCCAAATAGAGCTTTTCCCTCTTCAAGCTACCTAACTTCACTCCTTCCACCTTTGAATTCCATGCCGTCACAGTAACCCATCGTATACAATTAACCATTGTTGTTCTCTACCATCCACCAGGCGCCTTGGGAGACTTCTTGGAGGAATTAGATAATCTCCTCTCACACATCCCTGAAACTGGCCCTCCCGCTGTACTTCTCGGAGACTTCAACCTTCAGACAGGGAAGATATCTGAACTAACATCTCTTTTAATCGCCTTTGCTTTCTCACTGTCTCCATCCCCACCAACTCATAAAGCTGGCAATGTCCTTGATCTCATATTCTCAAGGAACATTACTTCTTCTAACCTCGCTGTAAACCCGCTCCACACCTGGGATCACTTTTTCATATCATTCTCTCTATCCCTTTCCAAACATAACAAACTAATCTCTTCTAACTCTGCACCTGTCCGCCGTAACCTCCGTTCCCTCTCCCCCTCTACCCTTGCCTCATCGGTGCTCTCAGCCCTCCCTTCCTCTGACTCGTTCCAACTCCTGCCTCCAAACTCTGCTGCAGAAACTCTCCTCTCTGGACTCTCTCTGTCCTCTCACATCTCGGCAGGCTCGTTAGTCCCCTCCTGCTCCCTGGCTAAATGACGCACTGCGTGCTAATAGAACCATCCTTCGGGCTGCTGAGCGGAAACGGTGGAAATCCAAACACCATGACGACCTCCTAACCTATCAGACTCTCCTCTCCTCTTTCTCTGCTTCAATCTCTCAGGCAAAAAGCACTTTCTTTCAATATAAGATCCAATCTTCCTATTCCAATCCCAAAAAACTATTTTCCATCTTCTCCTCCCTCCTCAAACCCCCCAAAGCCCCCTAGGGTTGGGTATCGTTTGAATTTCCACGATTCTGATTCCGATTCCGATTCTAATTTTCGATTCCGGTTCTTAACGGTTCTCAATTCTGATTCTTTGAGGGGCAGGGTAAAAAAATTATACATGCTTCTTCCACCAAAAAAATTACATTTATTCGAGAAACCTTTACACAGGTTAGTTTACAGTAATATTCACATTAATCAGTCTGTTTATATTCACTGCTATGTAACTGTAACCTGAGAACCACTGAAGCTACAACAGTCCAACTTTTAAAGGAACCCCCCCCCCATTTAAAAACAGTTCTTGAGAAAAACAAGACATTCTCAGGCCTACAGGGAAGAAATGTTTGAACATTTTAAAGTAAAATGCTTCAATCTGGTGCACTTTAAGCAGAATTACTAGAGACTAGATCTAGGGGGTACAACTCTAAACACCCATATGAAAAAGATTGGTTTACATTTTAATAATAAACTAAGTATGTGAACATAACCAGTAACCTACCATAGCCAATAACAAATACATGTAACGTATTTTATTTTAGTTGTTAATTCATATCTTATTTTACTATATTATTTATGCATATTTTTTTATCTCTCGAGTTTAAAACGATATGTCTGGTTTACTGTCCTATAGTATAGATTGGAATGATTTCAAACCTGTTTTATCCAAATAATTATAAAGGAGTGCCTTGGAAATATGTGTTTCCATAAATTGTGATCAAAACGTTTGAGACCTACTGAGATAACTTAGACTAAAGTGAACTATTCCTTTACCTCACTGAGCTGTAGTTATCAGCCTCTCAGTCTGACTGGAGAGGACTCTCCCTCCACATCATTGTAGAAACATCTTCTTCTTCCGTTAGAGCAGCTAGCACCAGATAATAATAACAACAGCGCTGGTACCGGTGCACCCTCCCTTTCTCCCTCGCTCGCTCCCACGCTCACTCGCACTTTAACTGTGAGCTGCGGGTGCCAGATAAGCCAACATCCCCCATTTTCATCACTTACAGTGCCCATCGTACAAGGCAAATGAAAAGTGTAACCGGGATGAAAAGGGTGTTACATTTACTTAATTATGAATGTTGTTACATCAAGGCCGAAAATTAGGATGAGCACCAACGGTCAAAACATTTTTGTTTCCTCCCAGAGCTGTCAGCGCAGCGCCTCCACAGATCTGGCGCCCTAGGCGAACATCTATAACGCCAGTGCGACGGGCCGGCCCTGGTCTCGGGTTACGCTGTAGGAAGTGTAGGTACAACGCTACATTTCCCGCCCCGCCTCAGTCATACAGTAGGCTACGGAGAGAGGCGAGAAACATTTCCTCAGGCATCGACAAGCGGAACCGAAATTCACATTTCTAAATTATGCCGTTGGAATCGAAATGTTGGAACCGGTTCCGGTTCGGAACCGGTTCTCGGTACCCAACCCTCCCTCTCCTCCCTTCTGTCAAGCGACTTTGTTGACCACTTTGAAAAAAAGGTTGATGATATTCGCTCTTCTTTTTCTGACTCACCTTTACTCACCACTGGGTCACCAGACCCACCGTTCACCCACACACTAACCTCCTTTTCCCCTCTCTCTCCAAGTGAGGTTCTTACCCTCATTACCTCTGCCCGCCCTACCACCTGTCCTCTGGACCCTATCCCCTCAAACCTCCTCCAGACTATCGCTCCTGATATTCTACCGTTTCTCACCCATCTCATCAACATTTCTCTAACTTCTGGTCACTTTCCAAACAGTATCAAGGAGGCAAGAGTAAACCCTCTCCTAAAGAAACCCACTCTCAACCAGTCCGAAACTGCAGGCCTGTCTCTCTCCTCCCGTTCCTGTCTAAAACACTTGAACGAGCGGTCTTTAAACAACTCTCCTGTTATCTCCATCAGAAGAACCTTCTGGATCCGCACCAGTCTGCTTTCAAGGCAGGTCCCTCCACAGAAACTGCTCTCCTCGCTGTCTCTGAGGAACCGCACACTGCTAAAGCAGCCTCCCTCTCCTCTGTCATCATCCTTCTGGACCTGTCTGCTGCATTCAACATGGTGAACCATCAGATCCTCCTTCGCACTCTCCAACAACTTGGAGTTTCAGGCTCTGCACTTTCCCTCCTCACCTCATACCTCATAGACCGCACCTACAGGGTAACTTGGAGAGGGTCGGAGTCCGACCCTTGTCAATTAACTACAGGGATCCCTCAGGACTCTGTTCTTGGTCCCCTCCTATTCTCCTTGTACACAAACTCGCTCGGATCTGTCATTAGCCCGCATGGTTTTTCATACCACTGCTACGCTGACGATACCCAATTAATTCTGTCCTTTCCCCGCTCAGAGACCCAGGTCGTCGCACGCATCTCTGCTTGTCTAGCAGACATCTCTCAGTGGATGTCTGCTCACCACCTCAAGCTCAACCTTGACAAGGCTGAACTGCTTTTCCTTCCAGGAAAAGAATGTCCCACTCTTGACCTAACAATCAACATCGGCACCTCTGTTGTTTCCCCGACTCAGACTGCAAGTAATCTGGGTGTGATCCTAGATAACAAACTGTCCTTCACTGCAAACATCGCTGCTACAACCCGCTGCTGCAGATACACACTTTACAACATCAGGAGGATGCATCCCCAGCTGACCCAGAAAGCGACGCAGGTTCTGGCCCAGGCTCTCGTCATCTCACGCCTAGACTACTGCAACTCCCTCCTGGCTGGTCTACCTGCATGTGCCATCTGACCTCTGCAGCTCATCCAGAATGCAGCGGCTCATCTGTGGCCTCATTTATATGGCCGTACGTAGGATTTACGTGGGAAGGTTGCTTACGTAGTAGAAATCCAAAAAATAGGTACAGACATTTTCCGATTCACCAAACATCCCTTTTATAAATCGCAATCTACTCGAAATGCGGTGCAGCTTTTGTGGGCTTCACGTAATGCCCATATTTGCCTATAAATAGCCAAAGAAACGCCCATTCATTCATTTTGACTGACTTTATGAAGAAGATAGCAGGAAATGACGACGGAACAGCTAAAAAAGACATCTCACACCGTCAGATTTTGGTTATTTTGGGGAGGTCGAGATAAATCATATTGTTTGGTGGATGCAGTTTGAACCAGAGTAGCAGCATGGAAGTCGGATCGTCACCAAAATAAATAAATAAATAAGTGGTCAGAAAAAGGTTAATGTTTTTGTATTTGGTGGTTTGTGTCTCAGCTGTGCGCAGCGTCTCCACTGCAGCCTGTGCATCTCAAAAGGCTAGAGGGAAAGCTAACGACTGGGCCTGAAACTCTGATTGTGGGTGACTCTGCTGTAAGAGATGTAAAAGGTCTGTGTAGTAAGAACAACACCAAAGTACTCTGTTTTCCCAAGGATGGTCTCTGACTTGGCTGAGAAGATCCTGCATATTGGGGCAGAACATCCGACTCTGAAGAATGTGGTACTGCACATTGGAACAAATTGTGTTGTGATACAACAGTCAGAAGTGCTGAAAAAAGACTTTAAATGTCTGTTGGAAACTGTCAGCTCTCTAAATGCAGAGGTGTTCATCAGTGGCCCTCTACCGCCAGTCAGAAGAGGAGCGGAGAGATTCAGCAGATTGTTTGCACTGAACACCTGGCTTTCAACTGTCTGTACTGACCATTCTGTACATTTTATTGACAACTTTAACTTTTTATGGGACCGCAGACATCTTTTTAAGGCAGATGGAGTTTGTCTGAACAAGTCAGGAGTGAAATTGTTTATCTCTAACGTATTCAACTGCCTACGTCATCAATCTGTTCCCTCTGCCAAGGACAAGCAACAAGAGGAATCAAAACAAGAGAAAGACACAACACATCGCAGAAAACCTTGAAAATATATCACTGCACCCGCCTGAGGAATGTCTTGATTATGGGAGACAAATGGAGGAGTCTCCACCGCCCTTCACCCCCCCTTATCACCTCTGAGGATACTCTTCCTTCACCCCACAGCTCTCTCTACTCTCCATTCACCCTTTCACCCTCGCCCACCCTCCTGGAGATCGCTGAACACACGAAGGAGATACAGAGGGTTGGCACCGATTCCTTCCTGGAGTTCAAAGACCAAACTAAGGCGATATGCAGGGTTGGCAGCATGTCCTTTACCCCCGCTCCTCAACCACGCCCACCAAAATCACTGCAGAGACGCGCACCATCTCCCCCGTCTTCATCACCGTGCCTACGTCAACCACCTCCCCACCTGGCAGCATGTCCTCTACCCCCGCACCATCTCCCCCGTCTCCATCACCGTGCCTACGTCAACCACCTCCCCTCCCTTCAAGAAAGCATCTGCAGTCTCCGAAGCCTGATAAGAATGTGTGTGTACAAAACGCAACAAACTCTTACTGATATGTGCTGGGTCCAGGCTCAAGGGCGTATGGCACTCTCAACTATTTCCAGGACATGCCGGGGCCCTGCCTGCCTATAGCTTTGCCGATATCTGTGTTGATAGGTAATAGATTAAGAGCGGTGAATCAGCTTAGAAACAGGAAGTGCTCAAACGTTTGTGTGAGTTTATCAAATGTAGCAGTGATTCCATGTCAGCCACAGCTTGTCACAAAAAATCTTACTGATAGTGTATCCAACAAACTTAAACTAGCTTTATTAAATGTCAGGTCTCTGGCAGGAAAAACATTTTTAATCAATGATTTTATCACGGAGCACAATCTTGATTTTATGTTTTTAACGGAAACTTGGATTGAACAAAATAACAGTGCAGCTGTTCTTATCGAATCAACCCCTCCCAACTTTAGTTTTATGAGTCAGGAAAAAATGCATAAGAAAGGGGGTGGAGTTGCTATTTTGTTCAATGATTCCATTCAATGCAGGAAGACATCTTATGGGAACTTTGCTTCTTTTGAATATGTGGCCCTTCACCTGAAATGCTCCTCTCGAGCTCTGTTCCTAAATATCTATAGACCACCCAAATACTGTGCAAGCTTTTTTGATGACTTTACTGAACTGCTGTCTATAGTGTGTATTGACTTTGACCGTCTAGTCATTGTTGGTGATTATAACATCCATGTTGACAACCCCCAGGACAGAGCGGCTAAAGAACTGTTTTGTGTTCTTGATAACTATGGACTGACTCAGCATGTGACGGAGCCCACGCACAATAAGGGGCACACTCTGGACTTAATTATCTCAAAGGGTCTGAATATCTCTAAAGTTGAGGTGACTGATGTTGCACTCTCTGATCATTCCTGTGTTTTCTTTGAGAGCTCTATTTCTGTTCACAAACATTTTCAAAAAGAGGTAACCACAAAGCGATATTTAACTGAAAATACTAGGGAAATGTTTACTCAGAATTTTTCTTCCACACTTGCCCCAGCTAACATCTCAGTAAATGAGCTAGTAGATCATTTTAATTCAAAAATTTAAAATGTTATAGATGCCATTGCTCCAACTAAGGTAAAGGGAAGAAAATATCTCCATGGAGAAAGGCCATGACCGTGAGAGCAGAAAAAAGAGAGTGTCGAAAAGCTGAACGTAGGTGGCGAAAAACAAATCTCCAGGTTCACTTTGAAATCTATAAAGAGAGACTTGGCCTTTATAATTTGGAATTGAAAAACGCACGACAGTCTTTCTTCTCTGACATCATTACCAAAAACAACACACGTGCCTTGTTTGCTACCGTCGACAGACTAACTAACCCCCCAGTGTCAGTAGCCTCTGAATTTCTATCCACCAGGGCATGCAATGATTTTGCCTCCTTCTTCACTGACGAAAATCAGACAAGCAGTCAGTGCCTCTGCATCAGGTACAGCAAATGTGTTGTCCCTATGTCCACCTAATATCAATTCAAACACCATGACACAATTCCATTAGATTAATAAAAACCTAGAGGACATTATACAACTTCTGAAATCCTCCTCCTGCTGCCTTGATATTATTCCAACAGGATTTTTCAAAGATGTTTTTCGTTGCATGGACTCAGATCTACTTCATATAGTAAACAAATCTCCTCACTCAGGTATTTTTCCACAGGCCCTGAAAACTGCAGTCATTAAACTGCTCTTAAAAAAGAATAATTGAGATGCTTCAGTAATGAACAATTACAGGCCAATATCAAACCTGCCATTTCTAAGTAAAATTATTGAAAAGGTTGTTTTTCAACAGTTGAGTAATTTCTTGCATTTAAATAGTTGTTTCGATGTGTTCCAGTCAGGCTTTCGTCCAAACCACAGCACTGAGACTGCTCTTGTAAAGGTCTTCAATAGGCGCATTCACACCGCAGTACTTTTCCCACAAAGGTTCATGCGAACTTAGTTCATGCAAACTCTTTAGTTCGCATGAACTAAGTACAGATCGCGTTCACACCGGAAAAAGTCCCTGGGGGTGGATTAGGCAAATGAAGCCGCTGACGTCACTTCTTCTTCTTCTGCTTTGGGTTTACTGGCAGGCTACAAACAACTTCACGGCGTATACTGCCGCCCACAGTCCCCGGCCGGAAGTCCCCGGAGTTGGGGACTGGCTTCAGTAGAAGCTGCTGGGACTCCCAGCAGCTTCTACTGAAGCCTTCCGAGTAAATCGCCAGAATGCCGACACCTCCTCATCTCCACCGCTCCCATGTTTTATTTTGTGTTGCCATACGTTAGTCTCTCTGCGTTTCTGCGCTGGGCTAATGCTAATAATGCTAATAAAATGGCGGCTTCACAAAACATTTTGGGAGTTTTACGGAGCGTGGTTTGCAATCCGCCCAGCCAATCAGAAATATAGCTCTTTTCTCACAAAAGAGCCGCTCGAAAGTCCCTGCTCTCTAGCAGGGACTTTCGAGGGGGTAAAAAGGTTCACATGAACTAATTTTAGTACCGGCTCTTTTTGGTGTGAACGCGATAAAAGAGTTCTCATGAACTAAGTTCGCATGAACCTTTGTGGGAAAAGTACCGCAATGTGAATGCGCCTAATGACATCCACTTAAACACAGACAGTGGCAGAACTTCAGTGTTAGTATTATTAGATCTCAGTGCTGCGTTTGACACTGTTGACCACAACATATTACTCGACCAACTAGAAAACTGGGTGAGACTTTCGGAAACAGTTCTAAATTGGTTTGAATCCTACTTAAAGGACAGAAAAAACTTTTTTTCTATAGGTAAATACACATCTGAGTTGACAAATATGACATGTGGGGTACCTCAAGGCTCCATCTTGGGGCCTCTTCTCTTTAACATCTACATGCTTCCACTGGCTCAGATAATGAAAAACAACAAAATAAGTTACCATAGCTATGCGGATGACACACACATTTACGTAACAATTTCACCAGGAGACTATGCTTCAATTCAAACACTGAGTAAGTGCATTGAACAAATCAATGACTGGATGTGTCAGAACTTTCTCCAATTAAACAAAGATAAAACTGAGGTAATGGTTTTTGGAGCCAAGGCAGAACGTATAAAAGTTAGCGCTGAGCTTCAGTCTGCAATGTTCAAAACAACAGATAAAGCCAGAAATCTAGGTGTAGTCATGGACTCTGACACTGGCTTCCTGTGTGTCATAGAATAGATTTCAAAATACTGCTGCTGGTTTATAAAGCTTTGAATGGTTTAGGCCCAAAATACATTTCTGACCTACTGCTAAATTATGAACCATCCAGATCTCTCAGGTCTTCAGGGACTGGTCAGCTTTCTGTCCCCAGAGTCAGAACTAAACATGGAAAAGCAGCATTTAGTTATTATGCTCCAAATATCTAGAACAAACTCCCAGAAAACTGCAGGTCCGCTGCAACTACTACTTTTAAATCCAGGCTGAAGACTTTTGTTTTTGCCGCTGCTTTTAATTGAACTATTCATATCTTAGACTGCACTGTAACTTTTATCCATGTATTTTTTCTTTTAATGTTTCTTTTATTATCTTTTCTTTTTAATGACTGATTTTAAATGCCATTTTCTTAATGTCTTTCGTTTTTTGTAAAGCACTTTGAATTGCCTTGTGTTGAAAGGTGCTATATAAATAAACTTGCATTGCCTATACCAGTGGTCGGCAACCTTTTTGATATGAAGTGCCATTTAAAAAAAAAATTGTTATCAGCGTGCCAACGATCGAGAATTATCAAGGGAGGCAATTATTGAGGAGCTTGACGCTCGTCAACTATCAGCAGGAGGGCGAGGGAGCAGTGTGTGGACCTGTCAGCGCAACTTACATGATGCCGAATTTAACAAACACATTTAAATAATTGGTTTAAACGGCATAATAATAAGGACGATCGTCCATTCTGTGATTCTCCAGAACACACGTTATGATATTAGGGTCATGCAGAGTGAGATGAGATCGCTGTCCCTTTAAGAGAGAGAGAGAGAGAGAGGAGTGTGGCTTGTGCATACGTGTTTGTGGATAGTAGAGCGACAGTGAGGGAACGTGTGTATGTATGTTTCTGGAAGTGAAACGAGGAAGCAGAAAAACAGAGGTCTGGTATGTATTTTGTGAAACAGAAGAACAGCTAAATAAATGCAACGGCCTCCCAAGAAGAGCTCGCGTCTCTCCAGTCATTTAAGCTAAAGTGGGTTATTGAACCTGAAGCTTGTTGCTTCTGCCCTGGGAGACGACAGAGAGTCATCCCCTCCTCGACTACGGTCTGGGAGCCGACAGGAAAGTTCAACACACAGGTGGCCAGTCTGCCCCTTTGTAGCATATTATTTGGATGAGAGATGAGCAGATCGCCACTGGGCTTTCAACTAAATACACAGCCACGCAAAAACTGCGGCATTTGTACAGCTCCTTATGGGTAGGCTACTGCAATTAGTGAAGTGCTTTCCTCCGTGGTGAAATGATCAGTACTGCACCACGGAGGAAAGCGGCAGAAAGTCACATGGAGATAAAGAGAGCGGGGCTGCGTTGCGTGCATGGCTCTGGCGGCGGTCTCGTTCAGGATCCGAAAATACAATTTAAATATTTTGCACACTTATTCCACTTATTCCTAGTGTGCCACTGGTTACAGGAATAAGCCAGGGGTTGCCGACCCCTGGCCTATACCAACAGAGTCACAAGGAAGTCTGAATACTCCCCCTGCTATAAGGATGGCCTAGGTTGACTCTGCAGGAGGACCACACCCAGCGGGTGAGGGGTGGCAACATTCACCCTGTAGTATCTGGCGAATGTGCTCTGGGATGCCCATGTGGCCGCAGCACATATGTCCTTGCACCTTAGGGAGGAACGCTGTGTTCGGCCATAAGGTGACACCTGAGCCATCTAAGTTCCAACTCAGACACGAGCTGCTCACGGACAAGGCCTGAAGCTCGCTTACACGCTTTGCTGAGGTGATGGCAAGAAGGAAAGCAGTCTTAGCTGAGAGCCACTCCAGTTCTGCCTGTAACAAAGGTTCAACAGGAGGCGAGCATAGGGCATCCAGCACCAAGGGCAGGTCCCATGTAGGGGCCCTTGGGATATTCAGGGGGGGGAAGCCTCAGAGCTCCCCCTTAAAAAGAGGGATACCAACCTATGGCTCCCACTGTGCTGTTGTCAGCCCTTGCGTGTTGAGCTGATATAGCAGCCACATACACCCTGACGGTAGCGGGACACTGGCCGTCGTCCAGGAGGGACTGCAGGAACTCAAGGGTCGTAGGCACCGAGCAATATACTGGGTCCTCATTTCGCCCTTGGCACCAGTCAAAAAAACAAAACAGTTTCCACCTATTTTCGTACTGCCTACGAGTAGATGGTGCCCTGGCATTTGAGAATAGTCTTCCTGACAGACTCTATGCAGTCGCTCAGCAGTGGGTCGGGCCCTCCAGTGGCCAGACCCACAGCTGGAGGGGGTCGGGGTGCCACATCCGATCCTCCAACTGAGACAAGAGGTCCTTCCTGTTGGGGAGATGCCAAAGCGTCCCACAGCAGAGTCTGTGCAGCAGATGGACAGGCCCGTTTGCATGGAGGACCGCACATTTTCCCCCCAAGTTAGTATTTTATAAATCGCAAACATTGCGTAGAAACTGGCGTACGCCATTTTTTGATCGTATATCCCTTTATAAATGAGGCCCCTGGTCTTGAACCTTCCTACATTTTCCCACACCACGCCGCTCCTCCGCTCCCTTGACTGGCTTCCGGTAACTGCGCTTACACGCTTTACAACATCAGGAAGATTCGTCCCCACCTGACCCAGAAAGCCACGCAGGTTCTGGTCCAGGCTCTCGTCACCTCACGCCTAGACTACTGCAACTCCCTCCTGGCTGGTCTACCTGCATGTGCCATCCGACCTCTGCAGCTCATCCAGAATGCAGCGGCTCGTCTGGTCTTCAACCTTCCAAAATGTTCCCACACCACTCCGCTCCATTCACTGGCTCCCGGTAACTGCTAGAATCCACTTCAAGACAATGGTACTTGCGTACCATGCTGCGAATTGATCTGGCCCTTCCTTCATCCAGGACATGGTTAACCCATACACCCCAGCACGTGCACTCCGCTCTGCATCAGCCAAACAGCTCGCTGCACCCGCACTGCGAGGGGGACCCAAGTTCCCATCAGCAAAAACACGTGGGTTTGCCATCCTGGCTCCAACATGGTGGAATGAGCTCCTCATTGAAATCAGGACAGCAGATAGCTTGCACATCTTCCGGGGGAGACTGAAAACTCATGTGCGGCAGAGGTCTGATGGCACATGCAGGTAGACCAGCCAGGAGGGAGTTGCAGTAGTCTAGGCGTGAGAGGACGAGAGCCTGGACCAGAACCTACGTTGTTTTCTGGGTCAGCTGGGGACGAATCCTCCTGATGTTGTAAAGCGTGTATCTGCAGCAGCGGGTTGTAGCAGCGATGTTTGCAGTGAAGGACAGGTTGTTATCTAGGGTCACACCCAGATTCCTTGCAGTCTGAGTCGGGGAAACAACAGAGGGGCCGATGTTGATTGTTAGGTCAAGAGTAGGACAATCTTTTCCCGGAAGAAAAAGCAGTTCAGTCTTGTCAAGGTTGAGCTTGAGGTGGTGAGCAGACATCCACTGAGAGATGTCAGCTAGACAAGCAGAGATGCGTGCGACGACCTGGGTCTCTGAGCGGGGAAAGGACAGAATTAATTGGGTGTCGTCAGCGTAGCAATGGTATGAAAAACCATGCGGGCTAATGACTGATCCGAGCGAGTTTGTGTTCAAGGAGAAGAGGAGGGGACCAAGAACAGAGCCCTGAGGGACCCCTGTAGTGAATTGACAAGGGTCAAACTCGGACCCTCTCCAAGTTACCCTGTAGGTGCGGTCTTTGAGGTATGAGGTGAGGAGGGAAAGTGCAGAGCCTGAAACTCCAAATTCTTGGAGAGTGCGAAGGAGGATGTGATGATTCACCGTGTCAAGGAGGGTGGAGAAGATAGAGAACAGTTTTTTGGAGTTGGAATAGGAAGAATGGATCTTATCTTGAAAGAAAGTGCTTTTTGCCTGAGAGATCGAAGCAGAGAAAGAGGAGAGGAGAGATTGATAGGGTAGGAGGTCGTCATGGTGTTTGGATTTCCACCATTTCCGCTCAGCTGCCCGAAGGTGCTCAGTGCGTCATTTAGCCAGGAGGGGACTGACGAGCCTGCCGTGATGTGGACAGAGTCAAATCAAATCAAGTTTTATTTATATAGTACATTTATAAACGATTTTTGGTCGAGCCAAAGTGCTGTACATATAATAAAAATAGCCTACAGTAGAGACACTTTACAAATACAACAGCACAGTTTGTTCAGAATATCAGTATGAGAAAAACGACACCCTCTATCCTTAGACCCTCACATCGTACAAGGAAAAACTTCCGGAGAAAACCCACAGTTTAAAGGGAAAAATTGGGGGAACCCTCAGGGAGAGCAACAGAGGAGGGATCCCTCTCCAAGGACGGACAGACGTGCAATAGATGCCGTGTGTAAATCGAAGCGATAATACATTTTACAGCAAAGGTAGACCAAATGTTTGGAAATCCATGTGTCTGTAATAAGAAGATGAATCCACGAGGATGTCAACAATCCTGTGGGAGCCTTCAGGGAAGCAGCATGACGAGACCCAGGCAGGACCGCAGAGACAGGTTTAGCCACGACCCGAAGTCCACGACTTAATCCAGAACTCAGGATAGAGGATCCAGGACACAGGACCACAGCAAGAGGATCAGCCTCGACTCCGTAGATATAGACACAAAACAAGAAAAAAAATTGTCTGGGTTAATCGGAACAAGAGAATATATAGACACAAAACAAGAAAAAAAATGGTCTGGGTTAATCGGAACAAGAGATACACAGACACAGACAGACAGACGGAAGAACAAGCACTCCCTTAGAATAGGTTGAGGGCAAAGGGTAGCAAGTAAGAGAATAAGAAACATAGGTGGAGAGGCACACTCAGGGAACAAAGTCCCCACTGGAGCCTTAGTTGGAAATTGATGAGAGATAGGGAGGTACGCTGTGTCTACGAATCGTAACATTCCCCGGCCTGTCTAAGTCACTCTGCAAACCGTTTCCCTCTAATAAAATCTCGAGAGGTTAGAGAGGGAAAAGGTCTTGGATAAAAGTTATTCTTGATAAGAGAAGCCTAAAAGGCCAGAGAGGATGAAAGAGTCGAGAGGAGAGTTTCTGCAGCAGAGTTAATACGTTAGTGTGACAGATGTATGTTTTTATCCACTTTAGTTATCAGGGAAACGACTTCAGATATTCCCAGATATTCCCAACACCGAACTCTTGTGCGGTTTCTAGAAATAAATAGTTTATTTCCTTTTTGAGTCTTATTTTCTGTAATTTTGACATCATACTATCTGTCAGTTATAATAAATGTTGCCTAGTTATTACAATAGATTTGTGAACAATGTGACATTGCTAAAAATAAAAATACTGCTCTAAAACGCTTTATGCAATCTTAAAGATGAATGCATGAAAACCAGAAAGAATGAAACAGCATGAAGGGTTGAAAGGCTTTTATTTCTGTAACAGATTCATTTACAGCAACAAAAACATCCACAGAGCTGCTGCAGCTACAATAAATATTCCACCTCCAGCACTGAGGCTGGCTCTTTCCGCACTTTGATTCTTTAGAGACAAACTCGAGTCAGTGTGAGGAAGTTCAGTTAATAGACTGAATATGACATGTTTTGGTAGTTAGAAATATAATGGAGTTTAATAACAACAGAACTACAAGAGAAGGAATTCATCAGTCTGCAAGTCTACATTTTGAAAGCTTGCAGGATCAAATTCAGCGGTTTTGTTACCAAACTTCCTTAGAAACACAGAAACCCGACAGGACATAGCAACTTTTATTTTGAAGGAGATGCAATGTAAAAGGAGAAGTGGAGAGAGCAGCCAGTGCCACACAGAGTTCAGTCAAATGTGTGAGCGACTAACAGACGAACATTTGACCGACCCTTTGTGTCCGCTGCTGCAGGTGCAGAAAGAGAATTGTGCGCTTCATTGACCAACACCTGGCGAAAAAAACATTACAATCTGGAGCGTTTTTAAAAGGGGACCGTTTGGCTGTATTTACACATGGTTCAAACGTTTTACCAGGCGATGTTTCCATCGTCTGTGTGAACAAGACATAGAGGGTTCAGGTGGGTTTGTCTTGTGTGTGTGTTTCAGACATTGAGGGTCTTTTTGACAGAGAATATGATGTCTTTGATCTGCGGCAGACTGTTGTCCTCCAGGATTTTGGCGTACGGCATGGGGATGTCGACGCCCGTCACCCTGGTGGCCGGAGAGTCCAGGAAGTTGAAGGCGGGACCTTAAAAACACACATAGGAGGTTCAAATGTTATTTTATTCTTTGCCCTTAAATGTTCTCCACACTCACTGTTGATATTTCACATCATCAGCGGAGGGCGCTTTAGGACTTTAAGTTAAGTAATAGCATTGAAAGGGAGACTGTGTTTTCAGCCTAATTTAACTGAAAAAAGGACCTTCAACAGTAGGAAACAAAAAGCAGCTCACACTATGTTGTCTCGTTAGCTTAACAGTTAAGTGGAAAAAAGATTATGGGGAATCGCTAAGCCTGCTTTCAACTTCGATCCTTTTACAATATAGTTTTAAATTATGAGACACCTAACATACTCCAAATCTTTAAATGGCTCCAATGAAGTGCAACAGCTGTGAATATGTGTACGTAATAAAATCATACTGATTGCATTTAAATATTAAAAGAAAAGCTACTACGTTGCACACTTGTCGAATGTATAATGATATCGTCTTATGATACTATGTATATTTTAGTTGTAGTAGTTTGATCGATTCAACAGTAATCCAGCTTACTTCTTTATATTTTATACTGTGTATACATACATCTTTCTAGTGTTCATATTTATACATATTATTTCTATTTTGAAATCATGTGCAATGCCTGAAATCCTGCTGGTGCTGTTTTAATTCTCTCAATTTGGGATAAATACATTTCATCTATCGATCCATCCGTTACCTTCCATGACCCTGGCGCAGATCTCAGCCCCGACCCCAAACTGAGGCCAGCCTCCCTCCACCGTCACTAGGTGGTTGGTCTTCATCACGCTGGTCTCGATACACTCCACATCCAGAGGGCGGATTGACCGCAGGTTGATCACCTGACACACAGACAGACAGGAAGTAGTTATCAGGCCGCTGCGCAATGCTCATCTGAGTCAGATAGCATCAGATGTGTCTCTTTATTTTACCTCGCAGTCGATTCCCTCCTTGGCGAGGACAGCAGCAGCGTCCAGGCAGTGACTGACATACCGAGAGTGAGTGACCAGAGTGATACTAGTGCCTGAAACACAGGAAGGAGAACAAAAGAGGATTTAGAAACACAGCTCTTTCCGACAGATCTCTCTCACGACCAGCTCGCATCGAACTTACTTATAAATGTGTTTTATAAATCAGTATATTTACATTTTTTTAAGTGAGCGGTTTATTGGTTGTTAGGATGTTTCTTTGGCTACAGTGTGTTCTACTGTATGTGTGTCGTCCCCAGAAACAATACCTTATCCTTATTATGGTGATCCTAATAAAGTATAATAATACATAATGATAATGATTTCAAGGCTCTACAAGATACAAAAACACAAAACAAAGAGGTTGATATTGATCTACATGCTGGAGATATTTGTTATGATGAGCCATTATGATGATTCATCACAGTGAGGTTGCCAGTTTGGTTTAACATCAAGTCTCACCTTGTCTCTCGACCTTGGCCTTGCCGAAAGGAATGGTGAAATCTTTGGACTGCGACTCCTCTGACATCTCGAAGGGAACGCCGTACATCAGCTCGTTCTCCAAGAACACAACTGCAACACACACACACACACACACACATTGAGGCAGTGTTCAGTAAACAAACATGAACCCCCGTTACTTCAGATTAGTGGTGATTCTCTCTGTTGTCTCACCAGGGTTGTTGTCTCTGATGGCAGACTTCAGGAGTCCTTTAGCATCTTCTGCGCTCCAGGGACTCACAACCTTCAGACCGGGACAGTGGCCATACCTGCAGGATGATCAAAACAACCACACTGACTACTAGTTTGAAGATTCATTCTTAATCGACACATGTTATGGCTGAATACAAGTTTGAACGCTCTGCAATTGTCAATTGATTCCGTTTAAAGCTGGTATTTCTGGACGGTTGCAGTAAAGGACATGGCTACAACATGAATATTAGTATTTACAGATTTAGATTCCAGTGATGGATGCTTCGTTTCGATCGATGCGTCCTTTGTGTTGACCCGGGGCTATTAATAACCTTATAGAAATATTGTGCAATAGTCCACCTACTGTCACTTTTTCTCTCTTAACAAATATACAACAACACACTGGTACTAGTTATATACATTTAAAAAAGTTAGTTTGATAAGAACATAATACATTTATTTAATTCAAAAATAATCACTTTATTTTAAATAGTGGAACTTTTATGAGAATTATTTGGGGAGATGTCATGAAAAAAAAAGATATTGATTTAAAAACCCCAACAGAAGCTTTAATATTTAAAAATACTGACCCAGAACGCCGACTGTTACTTAAAATGATTCTACTACCGGCAAAAGAGAAATAATCCTTTGGGAAATTACATTCACCTTTTCATCAATTTGACTGCTAGAGTTCTTTCTACATGTTTTTCAGCAATTAACTCGGGGTGAGTAAAATGTATTAACAATGATACAACAGGTATTAGAAGGTTTTAGTAAAGCTATAAATAACTACGGACACAGTATTAAAAGCCAAACAAAAATAATATCAGGTGCAAGCAGTTGTGGAAAAAGTGCTCAAATTCCTTACTTATGTAAAAGTAAAAATGCTAGAGTCTAAAAATACTCAATGACAAGTCCTGAATTCAAAATGATAATAAAGTGGAAGTACCATGTTATCATTGAAATGTACTTAAAGTATCAGAATTAAAAGTTCTCTTTATAGAGAAAGTATTTTCTGTATTTATCACCAACTAATACATTAAAGAGTATTTTAATCTGGTAGTTTGTCATGTTTCGCTTATTGTTAATACTTGAAAAATACTGTGTACATAATTAGTACAGTACATCATCATGTTATTAAGCATATCATTTGCTGTCATTTGTAAAAAAGTACCTTGCAACTATGAGTGTAAAATCGTAATTGCAGGTAGACTGGTGGAGTAAACGTGCAATAGCGTTGTATGAATTTGAGTGTAGTAGAGATAAAAAGAACACAAGTGAAGGGCAAGTCAAAATAGTACTGAAGAACAATACTTAAGTAAAGGTCCTTTGTTACATTTCAGTACTGGGTGTAAGTGAACGCACCATGCAGCGAAGCACTGCGAGTGCTGCGCAGCGACGCCGGCTGACGCTCCGTTGGGGCCTCTGAACACGATGGGCACCGACTGCTGCCCGGCTGACATGTAGTACGTCTTGGCTGCAGAGTTGATGACCTGGTCGATGGCTTGCATGGAGAAGTTGAAGGTCATGAACTCACAGATCGGTCTCAGGCCAGCCTGCAGGGGACAGAGGTTGAATATTAGTTAAAGAGTAAAGAAAAGTAGTAATTGTTAGAGTTCCTGAAGATAATCAGACATGATGTTGTTGTTGACCTTCATTCAAATGTAAAATATTTCAAATGTAATAATTTATCATATTTTGCATTTGATTTGTTTTATGATAATGTATGAATGTATATCTTGCTGTGATCATACAATGACATACTACAGGATCACTTCTACACTGTGTGGTGAATCTGAACTACTCTATACAGCATCTGAATTATTTTGTTGATTGTTTTTGTCAAAACAGTCTGGTGAATTTGATGGTTAACTGATAATGGCTTCAGTTCCCTGCCAGAAAAGGCACGTTAAAGCAGTAAAAAAGAAAATCTAAATATGACATACATTTAAACTGATGTTGATTTATTCAGGTAGCTTAGATGTATTTGCTGCTGCCTCCATCCACAGCAGTACATGTATTTACTTCTGTGCTGGTGCTCAGAATACTCTAGGTCAAACTCCGACTATATACTGTATAGTCAGAGTGCAGGTCTCCCTTGAAAAAGAGATCGTTGATCTCAATGGGATTTCACCTGGATAAATAAAGGCTACAATATAAGTACCACACACATCACCACTTCATGAAGTCTGAATGATCCCTTCAAAAAGAACAATTTACCTGACAACCTTCCTAAGGGCTTTTAGCTGCACCGCGCCCAGGCTATGGAACTCTCTGCCTCCTCACATCAAACAGTCTGACTCCATCACGACATTCAAATCCCACCTCAAAACCCACCTGTTTAAACTGGCCTACTCACTCTAAAACACATTCAACCTGCTATCACAGACCCTCCTCTCACTCCGTCACTCCACACTCTTGTCTGGCTTTTCTTATGCTGCTGTATTGCCTTGTCAGTTCGATAAATTGTGTTCCGTTTTTGTTTTAGCTGTTTTAACTTTTTAATGCACTGTAAGGCCACCTTGGGTGTCCTGAAAGGCGCCTCGAAATAAAAAGTATTATTATTATTACAACAGGATGTACAGTGCTGGATAAAACCAGCCAACCTCTTCCGCTTCTGCTACCTCCATTATTTATTTTGCAAGGGCAAGGTCACTGCATGCTGCGCCTCACAAGACGGTTGTGATTGGAGAAATGTTACTTTAATTGCTTCACCAAAATGATAATATGTGGAGCCGGAGGCCAGCACTGTGGGAGCAGGTCTTCCTTTGCTAGACTCAATAGGCAATAACCAGATTTCGGAGTTGTGTGATTCAGAAAACAAGATGTAAAGTAGTTGTGAGAGACCATTAAAAGGGTAAGTTAAGTTAAAATTGTTATAAATACACCTAGTGGAATAATGCTATTGTACTGTCAGAGAGTTGTGTGTGTTAAGTGAAGTGTTTCCATGGATAAAAACAAAAGGAAACTCACAAAAGCAGCTCCTACTGCAATGCCAGCAAACCCCATCTGCAATAGAGCGAGAGAGGGATGTCAGCCAGCGAAGAAATGTCTTTAGGAAGGACTGTGTAATGACTCCAAGAGCTGATTCCATTTAGTGCACAAAGGAGAACATTTGTGAAGGGCAAATGTTAAAGAGTCTCACCTCTGTGATCGGAGTGTCGATGATACGTTTGTCTCCGTACTTCTTCCACAAACCCCTGCTCACCTACACAAACGCACACAAGATTCTTTGTTTACGATTGGCTGAGTGGATGAAACACCAGATTATGGTAAAAATAACGTTTCAAACTTTTAACATTTTGCACGAGCCCTGCTTTATAAAACTCATCCGCTGATTCCTGCATCAATTACCTTGTAGGCTCCGTCGTACTGCGCCACCTCCTCACCCAACAGGAACACCCGCTCGTCCCTCTCCAGCTCCTCGTCCATCGCCTGGTTCAGCGCATCACGGACCATCATCTGAAATTAGATGAAACAACAACAACGCCGTCAGCCAGAGGACAGCGTTTATTCTCATGTCTCTCAATGCCAAGCCATCCAGTAAATGAGGCCTAAGCTGTTTTTCAGTTTTCGGCAATATTTATTCACAAATGTCTAGAAGATGCATTTAAACCCTCTGAAAAGAAAATTCTACGGAAATGCAATCAAAGTAAGAAAAGTAGAAGTAGTTACTTCCAATTTTGTATTTTTAACCACTACAGCAAGACATATTCCATTCCATGTGTATACAGTTTTTATACCTTTACCTTTATTGATCACCATAAAATAAATGTATTTGTTGCTGCAGCAGCATAATGACACAAATTAAGATAAACGGAGGGAGTAAAATAAATAAATAACTAGTGTATAAGAATATAGTAAAAATATATTAAGAATATTTAAGAGCATATGGATCGCAAGGTCAAAGTCTGTATGATGTGCTGTGTGGCATAAATAGCGATATAATATAACATATAGCATAGTACAGCAATATGACATAGGATAGTAAATACAAGAGAATCCATTACATTTATAGTAGGAGGAGGTGGAACATGGTCCGACTTGCTACCATTAACAATGACAACTGTCAGCTGTAGTTTGTCATTAAAATTGTGCCTATAAAACAAATAAAACCTGACAACAGCTGGAGTATTAGCTGTAGCTACAGTTAGCATGCTAACTGCTAACACTGACCTGTACGGCGGCCGGAGCGCTTTTATGGAACCCTCGCTGTCCCAGAGCCGACACGGCATTCTGGAGAAAATAAAACAAAGAGACGCCGTTACTGTCACACATCATTATAACACACAGAACAGTATTTTGGTAGTTATTTCATACCTTTCCTGAGCGGAGAAAGCATCTCACTGAAGCCGCCATGTTGAACCTGTCCTCTGTCGGAGACAAGGCGGGGACTCTACGTAGGTCAGGAGGTTTCGGCCAATCAGAACGGCAGGTTACATGTTGGGAGGGATTTGCAATAACAAAGGGCCAATCACAGCGGGTCAGAGGAGAAGGAGGCGGGGGAAACTTCGAGAGTGGAAAAAAATAAAAAGACTTCCAAGGACACTGTGCTGTCATGATGTGTGGAAGGCCAATCATTACATTACATTACATTGCATTTAGCTGACGCTTTTGTCCAAAGCGACTTACAATAAGTACATATGACCAGGAAGACACAGCCCAGAAGAAAACAGAATCATATAAGTACATCAGGTATCATAGAGCCAAACATTTCAAGTGCTACTCAGCTGGCTATAGATAAGCCAGTCCTATATTAGTATATAAGTGCTTTGTTAGTAATTCTATCGCTCGAAGTGGAGTCGAAAGAGATGAGTTTTCAGTCTGCGCCGGAAGATGTGCAGGCTTTCTGCCGTCCTGATGTCAATGGGGAGCTCATTCCACCATCTTGGAGCCAGGATAGCAAACCCACGTGTTTTTGCTGATGGGAACTTGGGTCCACCTCGCAGCGAGGTTGCAGCGAGTCGTTTGGCTGATGCAGAGCGGAGTGCACGCGCTGGGGTGTACAGTTTAACCATGTCCTGGATGTAGGAAGGGCCAGATCCATTCGCGGCATGGTATGCAAGTACTAGTGTCTTGAAGTGGATTCTAGCAGTTACCGGGAGCCAGTGAAGGGAGCGGAGGAGCGGAGTGGTGTGGCTTTTATATGCGATGAGTGAAAACACTTCCGCGTAGTCTGCTCGCGAGTATCCTCCCTTTCGTCTCCTCCCGCACCCCTCCTCCCTCACCCCTCCTCGACTCCTCCGTGTGCATTTCAGCTATTGGGACGTCCTTCAAAATGGCGTGTTTTGATCGATTTCCGGGTCAAGTCCCGGAGGAGGGGAAGAGAGGAGTCGAGGAGGGGGTTGCGTTCGGATAGTTTAAAAATCAGCTCCTAAGTTCTAACCCTATCTCCTATTCCTTGACTTCTGAGTGAAACGTCACGGGGTTAAGGGATAGTGGATAGGAGAATTCAAAAGGATTTAGGAGAAGAGACTGCGGTGCTTTAGAGAATCCGAATGCACTTTCACTATCCGACGTGTTTATGATGCGCCAGCGGACGTCATCAATGTGCGTCTGCTGAACTACAACTTTCCGAAAGCGGACTACTATAAGCGCATCATTAATAAACGCTGTTATTGTGTTGTTTTATGGTTTATGAACGTGTGCAACAGTGAACAATAGGTTGTACATTAAGGTTGAAATTAAAACAAATAACTAAAGTGAAAGAAAATCGTTGTCACATTGATAATTGTTGCTCACACTCACCCTCCTGGCAACATACAAAACAATTGATGGAAACCGTGTTAGACCTACACATGTATTGCTGTACATATCACCATTCTTAAGTTTATAACATGTTGAATTAAAATATGGCCAAAAGTGTCAATTACATTTGAAGCTGTATTGGCTTATTGATGTGTTATGGGAAAAAATAGTTGTTTACCCAAAGATATTACTATCAAATGACCACAGGCCCAACACTGTTGCACTCAATGAATAACCAATAATCACCCAGCTGAATAGTATGTTGCTCAATTACCCTATTAGTGTCCTATATAAGAGCAGATGGGCAGTATCACAGTTTCAGAGCAAAATGGCAGAAATTGAGCTTGTGGCTGCTGTGTTGCGAAACAACAGAGCAAACATTCAGAGGAGGAGAGCACGACTGCGGAGGCTGGCAGTAGGTTTACAAGGGGTAAGTGCAGTGGATTCTGATACTGATTTTAATGATAGATTACAGAGCATGCTTACATTGCACATACTAGCTGAGCAACAATTTCTTGAAACTTAACGAGGGCAAGACGGAGGTCATCTTTTTTGGACCACAACCCCCAGCCTCTCAGGTTGATATTCTGGGCTCCCTCCAACAAAACATCCTCCCCTCGGTCATGAACCTTGGCGTGACCTTGACGAACACTTTTAAATTCGATAAGCAGGTCAGCAGCGTAGTCAAATCCTGCTTTTTTAAAATAAGACTATTGGCCAAAACCAAGTCCTATTTATCTTTTAAAGACATGGAAAGGGTCATCAACGCCTTTGTTACCTCAAGGCTGGACTATTGTAACGCTCTGTATGTGGGTATGGACCACGCGTCAATTAAACGCCTGCAGCTGGTCCAAAATGCAGCTGCACGTTTGCTGACTGGCCATAAAAAGCGTGACCACATCACCCCAATTCTGGCCTGACTGCACTGGCTTCCAGTTCGGTCCAGAATTGATTTTAAAATCCTTTTATTTGTTTTTAAAGCTCTAAATGGGCTGGCTCCTTCCTATATAGCTGAACTCCTCCAGCGCTACACCCCAGCCAGAGCTTTAAGGTCTGCTGACCATCTGCTGCTGGTAGTGCCCAAGACCAGGCTCAAAACCCGAGGGCACCGAGCCTTCGCAGCAGCTGGCCCCAGGCTCTGGAACACTCTGCCCCTCCACGTCAGGTCGGCCCAGACCCTAGGGGTTTTTAAATCCTCACTAAAGACTCACTTCTTCTCTCAGGCCTTCTAGTCAGAGCGGAGCACGACTCCTGACTATTCCCTGTGTTTGCTATATATCTGTTGTAAATTTTTGTCTTTTATTGTGATTATAAGTGTTTTTTATTGCATGTACAGCACTTTGGCTCGACCAAAAATCGCTTTTAAATGTGCTATATAAATAAAGCTTGATTTGATTTGATTTATCAAGAGTATAGCTGAAACTGTTCCTGTATATTTCATGTGTTTCTGTGTACCTGTGTGAACTTAGCTTTGAGGGCTTCCTGACAGAAAATGGTCTTATGGTTTAGCCAACAAACATATTTCCAGTATTGGTTATTTATAGCAAACTTGAAGGCTATCTCCTCCCATGTGCTTGCCTTACACAACAAATATGCATCATTGTTTAAAAAAATAAAGGAAAGCCACAATATTGATGTATTTTAACCTTTTACTATTTACACCTGTTTTGTCTTCTACAGGAGAGGATCAACATCTACGCCAACCCAAACCACCATGTCCCTGTGGTACAAATCAGAGTTTCCGTTAGCCGGTATTTACCGGTTTTTAGCTGGTCAAATTGAATAAAAACCGGTAAATTCAAAACCTGTCGGTCAAAATGTCCGATGCTCCGATCGATTGGCCGCCTGATCATTATCGGCCGATATTCACTCTTAATAGTTTGATCGGCGCTCTCTATAGGCCGATCAGGAGAGCTGGATCTGATCGATATGGACATAAACGCGAGTGTAGTGTAACCCGACGCGAGAGAGAGATCAGATCAGCTGCTGAGTCTGACCTGAAGCCCCGCCCACTGTTTAGCGCGCTGCATGAGAAACTGACGGGCTGTCAGGAGAGAGGGAGGGAGGGAGGAAAAGAGAGGATCCGTTCCTCCCGTGTTATTATTCAAAGTTAATGTAAACTTTTGAATAATGTAGTTCATCTACTACAAGTAGTTTCTTTGAATGTAATAATGATGTTGTTTGTGGAATCATTTGTTGAAAAATGAATCTGAATTTTTCGATCTGTTACAATTATAAACTGAAGCAATATAAAAACGACTCCCATTAACTGAGTTTTAAACATCAGCATAGCCGGTCATAGTCCGGTGATTACCTGCTAACGGAAACTCTGCCACACAATTCTTATTATTATTATTGAAACATGACCGGTAAGTTTCAAATGTGTCCGGTAAAATAAATTCTGTTCGGACATTTGACCGGCGAGAAAAAATCCTAGCGGAAACCCTGGTACAAATATATATGGATCAGTCCAAAGGTCTTAGATTTGACTACCGCCTGTCGAGGGAATCCATCGAGGCCCTGATGACCCTTCTCAGGAGGGAGAAGACCCATGGCTGGGTTCAGCATGTGGAGGTCCTCCTGGTGGTCTACTCACACAGTCACAGTGTGCTGAAGTTGGCAATGGCTTTCATCGCCTTGCTAACAGCCCAGCCTTCAGACACTGTGTGGGAGCTATAGATGGATGCCACATCCGCATCAAGGCCCCCAATAGCCCCCATGCCCAGGATTACCTGAACAGGAAACTGTTATTCTCTGTCCAGCTTCAGGGAATCTGTGACAGCTATGGCAAATTCCTGGACATTTTTGTTGGCTACCCTGGTTCGGTCCACGACACCAGGGTGCTCAGGAACAGTCCAGTTTTTGTGAGGGGCTGTTACCCACCAGCTGGCCATTTCATTGTGGGGGATGGAGGTTATCCGTGCCTGAGGGAAGCTCTTAACCTCATCACACCGTACCGGGAACTGTTGAGGGGTAGAATGGAGGCGCGCTTCAACCGACACCATGCCAGAGCCCGATCGGTTATAGAGAGGGCTTTTGGGATGATGAAGGCCCGGTGGAGAGGGATCTTCTTCAAGGCCCTGGAAATGGAGCACACCTTTTCCCCCACGGTGATAGCAATGTGTGCAGTGCTCCACAACATCTGCCTCACTGCTGGAGACATCCTGGAGCCAACTGAGGGAGAGGATCCAGTGCTGCTACCTCCACAGGGACCTGTGCAGATGGATGAACATGCTGGTCAGCACTATAGGGACAGACTGGCAGCACACGTCTCAGCCCCACATGAGCGTCCTCCACACCTAAATGAACATGATTATTTCCTTATATAGTAAGTATATTAATGGCTTTCTTACATCATTCATTTTTTTTAATATGCAATCATTCCCCATGAATACATGTTACTAATGCAAGTTATGTGTCTCTTGTGGTGCAGTTTGCCATGCTTGGATTGTTGCTACTCCTGCTGCAGCATGTTCCAGTTGGAAGCAACTAAGCTCCATCTTTTTCGTTGATGTTCACCCCGTTATATTGAATTTTTGTCATGTTTATTTGTACATACGACACCTATTGCACGTCTGTCCGTCCTGGGAGAGGGATCCCTGCTCTGTTGCTCTCCCTGAGGTTTCTTCCATGTTTTCTCCCTGTTAAAAGGTTTTTTTTCGGGAGTTGTTCCTCATTGGCTGCAAGGGTCTAAGGACAGAGGGTGTCGTACACTGTACACATTAGAAAGCCCCCTGAGGCAAGTTTTTGGTTGTTAAATAAACATTTGGCTGATATATTTCACTGGAGTGGGTCTGTCATTTTGCATGTAGTGTTTGTCATTACACAACAGTCATTATTTTGCATTTATAGCACAAATATTGTTGAAAGTAACTGTTGTATTGTATTTGAAACAGCTGCTATGACATGTGGTGCTTTTGTGTAATTTTCCCTTTTATGTAAAGTGCTTGTTTATTGAAGCACTGTTTGAGTGTTATCCAAATCATCAATGTGGAGGAAACTTCTGTGTAGCAATGCAGTAGGAGTCACCGACTCAGGAAGGAGACACGGTAGAGCCGGAGCTTTTGATGTCAAACACTGATGGTTTATTTGGAGTTACGGCCGGAGAGATTCACATCACAAGTCACATCAGTCACGGTGAGACTGCACGGGAGAGTTGCCACGTCAATTCTGGAGCGCCTCTCTCTCGTTAGCCCATTTAACTGGTTTCACAGAGAGTGATCAACATGTTTTGATAAGATAGCTTAGACAGTTGGGCACACTGAGTCACTTGCATCCGTCACTTATGGCCTCAAAGATTTCATACCTTGGAGTCCACAAACAACAAAGAAGGAAGTGTCCCAGTGCACCCACAACAACAGACCATCTGTGACCTAGTGTTGCCCGGTCACAGAATGGGAACAATAACATTATGACTGAAGCAGCCTATGTCCTTAAAGGAGATAAACAGACGTCAGGGTTGGTCATGTACGTCATATCTAGGAGTCTAGGACAATTATTTCCCTAACAGTCCACTCTTTTTATATCATTTATGATAACCTAAAAACATTAGTCTAATAATAATTTGGTCAATACTTAACTCAATAGGCATCTCCAGATTTGAGTGTGGTCTCACCTTACATTAATTACATCACAAAGTAGAATAAGATTGAAACATTCAATCACAATGACTGATACAGCCAATCATAATAGGAAAAATCATCTCTCATCAGTGTTTGATCATCTTTCGTCAAAAGCACAATAATGAACACACATAAAACACAGATGCATAAATAGCTAAATATTTGTTTTAAACTAATATTTCTTATCATTTACCATTTGTTAATTTCATTCATCAAACTATAAAATCAAAACTAGCTTGCCGCTTTAAAGATTTACTTCAAGGCAATCACTTCAAGGCACTTTCGTCCCAAGCAGCATGCACAGAGGCAATCAGCCAAATGTTCATTAACCAAAAAATGAAACACAACCGCTCAGTTTCACAGGTAATTTTAGGATACCGTCAATCACAGATTCTGGTAAGGCAATGTCCAAATGTGGATTTGAAATTACACTTACCAGTTCTGAAGATTCGTTGGTATCCTGCCGACAACGCCAATTTGTAAGGGAAACTTCTGCAGCAATGGAGAGTCAGAACTCAGAGAGACACGAGGAGAGTTGGAGCTTTGATGTCAAACAATGATAGTTTATTACAAGGATACGGCCGGAGAATTCATATCACAAGTCACAGCAGCAAAAGGTTCTGACTGCACAGGTGGGTTGCCATGTCAATTCTGACCAGCATATCTCTCGATAGACCTTTTAACTAGCTCAGAGAGAGTAAACAACATATTTGGGGAGATGGGGCGTTAACATCTGGAGACACAAGAGATGTCTCTCTCATCTGTGGAGCTTAGCGTAAAACCCCCTATGTCCGCTAGGTCAAGCCATAAAACTTATAGTATCAACATACGACTGCATTATCACATTCCTTACGGAAGATAAGGAGCAGGGCTGATCGTAAATGTAAACACACAGTAAATGTTAAATATCTTAGGAGTAAGGAAGAATTATTCTTTGACACTTAGGAAGAGAGAAGAAATATTCTCTAATAGCAATGACATGTGAAAAAGTGTTGAGCTCTTTCGCTGCAACTTTATGGAGTCAGAGTGAACGTGGAAAAAGACAAATAACTACAATTATAATAATTTTCATTAATATTCACATTTATTTCTTTATTATTATTTCTTTAAAAGTAATACATTTGATATAAATCTTTTATTTTTAAAAATATATAAATACAGAAGAAAATTCATTTAAAATGCTGAGAAGTCATTTTAGTTTTATATTTAAGGATTCATTACAGTTTTATTCTTTTTTATGGCACTCCATAATCTCTGAGTTAATTCAGAAGAAAAACATTCTGATCTAACACAGCACAGGTTTATAAGAGGGACATGTTGCTCCAATATTGAAATTGAGCTTCTGCACACAATCTAATTAAAAAAATACTAAATAAAAACTTTAATCTTTGTTTATTAAAACACTTTTTTAGGTGTGTTAAAAACAACACAGTTCATCACAAGTATTTGCAAAAATCGCAACTTACTCTCAATTTTACTGAAACACTTTTTATTCAAATAGTTTTCATGACAACAGGCTTGCTAGGTTTTGTATTTAAATGTAAATATAGATGATGAGGAGGGTTATTTTGCAGATGCATGTAATGCCGAGGAGATATTGTTGATTTTGAAGGCGATAACAAGGCAAAACAGTGGATACATTTACCTACTGGAGATTGAAGAGTGGGTTTCATACCATTTGACTTGTAATCCAGGACCGCTCTGGGGCTTTTAATTGTCTCTCACCCTTCGTAGATAAAGTGCTGCAGACAAACATACTGATGCAATTCAACGTCCATCTGAATGAACATCGCCTAACCTGAAGACAGAACTTTGTACAAACAGATCATCTGGTATATAGGATATTATCACTTATATCTTAAAAGAAAACATTCATATTTCCATAGGCACAAGGATCCATATGGGACGATAAAATAATCTCAGCTCTGTGACAACACATAATAAAATACAACAGAATATAAACCGATGCAATAAAAGACTTGGAATACCAGGAATCAGCACTTTAAGGGTCGGAAATTAAGCCTCAATGAAAGTCAAATGAAGGTCAAAGGTTACAATGCTGTCAGCAGAGATGATTAACAAAAACAATTTGCACCGACAGTGAAGGTCAAATGATCAAATCAAACGAAAACAAGGACCGATTTCCTTCCTTCAGGTTATTTCTATAAAGAAATAAGTGACATCCACCTATAGCTTTTACATCTTTCCTTGGTGATGCATCAATAGATAATAATCAAATAAATCGATACTGATAAACCAATTAGGCTTTTCCTAAATCAGGCTTTTCCAAACCCAATTTTGACCTATAGCTGGATTATTTATTTCAAAATGTGTTGTATTAGTTAATAATATGAAATTCAAATCCAAATTCTGCAGGATGAGCAAAGATGCTGCTTGAATCCCAATTTGAAGTTGGGTTATTCTTTTTATTACAACTTTGTAACACCACATGGCTATGAAGTGATAAAGTCAAACTAAACGTCAGTAAATATTGACTACGGTGGATTTTCTCTCAGTAGCTAGTCTGCAATTTGATTTTGGATTGATTACTCAAACATGAAGGAAGGAAATCTACAGAATGATGGATCATTTGGGATAAGGTCAACAGTGACGTCAAGTTAACGGACAAGCAGCAGTATGGGTCAGAAATGTGAAATAGTAGGAATTTATTGTCATGCAAAGAGGCAAAATAATATAAAAATATGACACATTGTTAGTGATCTGGGTGAAGAAAAAGTATTTAAGATTAATTTCAGACCCTAAAAACAACCACAGCTGTGGATCCATGTTTCTCTGTCTTTCACACCAAAAAGTGCAAGTTTGACATGCCATTATTTCCAATGGAGGGAGCAGCTGCACAAGCAATAGTAGTGGCACACACTACCTTTATACTCTGCCACGTTATCGGCCAGACATCTCTTAGTGACGTGTGGCAGATGTTACAGTATGATGGCGATCTCTTTCTTAGAGCTGAACAGAATGATGTGGGGTTTCTTTAGAAGTCCAAACACTGCAGAGCATCCATGTCATGGTTTTAACAAAGATGCTCTCACTGTAAGAATCTCAAAAAGCAACAAAGTCAAACAAATCTCTCACTCTCATTCAGATCAAACAAAACCAGGTGTGATCCCAGCTTGACTTTCAGACAAGCATCCTTGTATCAAGTGATTTCTGTCTGTAACTTGACTTTTATACTCCTAAAACAAGTGGAAATACATCTGGGCTTTCATTTCCCACTTGCTTCTGATGAAAATCATCTTTTATGTAAATATTTTTTTCTCACTTCAAATCCAGTGACCTCCATTATCAACATGCATTTTTAGATAAATCTAAAATAGAGAAGTTGAATATTTTGCACTAAAAGGTTTTTTTCCCCCATTTATTTTAGGAAAATAAAAAATATTTAAAGACAGGAATTACATTTAGCTGTGCAGCCGTACGGACTTCCTGCAGCGAGACAGTCTACTCGAATTTGGATATTTTGAGATGAATGCAAACGAGGAAAGGTTTGGACCATCTTTCTTGTGTTTGGACGAGATACAGAAGCAGTGCAGCGCCACAGTATCAGAGCACTGATTTAGAGTTTCGACTCCATGAAACACACGTCATGATCAGCGGGATGAAGCATCCATAGTGGTTCCAAAATGTTCAAATCCCACCACTTTTACAAGCAGAAAAGAAGCAGCAGCAAATACCCAACTACACCCAGTTTACCAGCGTTTGTATCTGGAGCCCGGTGTCTCCTCATGAGAATGCAGTCAAAGTGGACAAACCTTCAGATGATTGTTCAGTTCCTGAAAGGACAGACTTCCCCTCTACTCTCTCCCACCACAGATTTTAAAATGTAAAAGCTGAAAAAGCAGGAGTAGCGATAAAAACAAAAATGAACCACATGGACCACAGTGCAGAACCAGGGAGTCGGCGGCGTCGTGGTGACAGGGGTCTCCTGGTGGAGGACAGGAGGTGGAGGCGGGGGGGGGGGTCAGGTAATGGGTTTGCTGTGGTCGACGGTCTCGGACTTCTTCAGTTTTCCCTTACTGAAGCCCTGGATGGAGCTCAGCAAGGCGGTGCGACCTCCTCCCGCTCCATCAGAGGAGAGAGGAGGAGGACGAGAGGAGGGAGAGTCCAGTGCAGGAGGGGGAGGAGGGGGAGGAGGCGGCGGAGGAGCAGGCAGGGCTCCTGGATAAAGGAGAGAACGAAGGGAGAGAGCGTGAGAAAACAAAACGATTAGCTTCTGACATTTAGTTTCCCCAGAGGCTGGTTACACAGAGATCAAATAAACTGGTTTAAACTGGTTTAAACTGGTCTGGCTTTACTTTTCAGATTCCGAGACTAAACTAAGATAAACCAATGTGAAAGTGGCTTTAACCTGCATTCTCTATAATGTCCAGCAGGGGGTGACTCCAAATGTTGCATAAAGAAGTCTGAATGTATACAAGTCTATGTAATTACATTACATTGCATTTAGCTGACGCTTTTATCCAAACCGACTTACAATAAGTGCGAAATAATGACCTGACTTCTTATTTGCTATTTTATCTCAGTTCATGGTTTGTGATAAAATAACGTTAGCATCTAATCTGTGGTTGGCTAAAGAAATGGTAGGCTTCAACATTACAGGCAGTGGTTTTCAACCAGCGTAAGGTGCTCCGTCTGATCGGTGATGAAAAAATAGGTATTTTAAAACCTCAAAACCCAAACATTAGCTGATATCGGTTTACATTTGGGCAAACTTGCAACACAAGTATTCTGAATTAGCCATTTCCAAATTATTTTTGCAATATAGGCTACTCGTGATTTTACAGACAAGTATCACTGTATTACTCTGATTCTGATTCTCAGGCTAGCTCTGGAGATATCCTCAGAAAGTCACACACGCGTTTCAGAGTTTGAAAACATCTGTTATGGCTTCTAACCAATTTATGAAGCATTAGTCAAATGTGTATTGATCATTAAATAGAACCAATAAACCCTTTATAAAGACCAAATACAAAGTGGTAATTGTTATTTGAGTATCTTTGTGTAACCAGCATCTGCAGATTCCAGGCTGAATTCAATCCACCATCGGTTTAAACCCAACCTACAGTTCAGGTAATCCAACATGTTTTGACTCTACAAACAGATGCTGGTCAGTTACACACAAATATTGTTCAAGAAAATCCCTGGCCCTGTGGTTCCTGAACTAATACGCTAAGTTATGTTCAAGTTCCCAGTTGCAGAGGCTTCATCTTTCTTGTGGGGTGTATTCATTCTAAAACGGCAGTTCCCAGTGGACCACTATGGGACCCTAATATGTCCCAGTTCATTGGTAAACAGTTACACTTCATTAGCTTTCCAGCTCTGAAGCTACGATGTTACGATTTGAACTTGGATTAACTTCTGGAACAAAGCTAAGTTATCTAGCTGGCTAGTGTCAGTGAGTACATTATACTACAACAAACAGAGACTTACTTGACTTGCAAAATTATCTTTGAATTGACAAACATATGTTTTCATGCCACAATTCAAACGCAATCTAAAAATGATTGTTCTTTCACGAGTTGCCATAACTACGGCACATATGTTCGTAAAAATAATATCCCATGAAGGAACGCCAGAAAGGGGAGGGATGCCTCTCTGGAGACTAAATTAAATCATAGTTTTTGGAATATTCAGATCAAAGCTAAACTTGAATTCATCCAACAAGGCTCAACTTCACCTCACCGTCACGGCAACCGTCTGAGGCCTTCTTATTGGATGATTCTTTCATAAATGCCTTCTGGGAGTTTTTTTCTAAACTAGTTGTGGCTTTACATCTTTGTTGTCCTAAAGTAGGTACTGCCCCTGTGTTTTCAGTCTTTTTCTTGCTTTGATTAACACAGTGCACTGATGGTAAATTGAACATACATTTGGTACATCCTCCTACACGTGTGCTTTTTTATAACCCAAACTGAAACAGAACCCAGGGATTACAGGGAAGAACAAAGCAAATCAAAAGAGCGCTCCAGCATGTAGAGGTGAAGCAGAGCCTGAAGCTGCGTCTTAAGTCCACAGACCCCACCTTCCTGTTTGACTAAACAGTGAATTATCTGTGGCGTAATGAAAGGACATCTGTCAGTCAGACAGATGCTAACCACACCTGGAGAAACTCGCCACTGCAGGAGACAATAACATGCTGTAAGATCATATTTTTAGTGGAATATACGTTGTTTGGCTGTGGTGAAGACCGAAAACATAACAAATAGGTAAAATATTGTAGACCCACTAATGCCTGCAGGGGCGGATTATCGCCAAGCTGACTTTCATTAAATATAGCAGCAACAGTGACCTTTAGCGTTGTTTTTTCCCACGTAATATTCAGACGATTCTTCAGTTACACTTGCAGTGAGACCTCTGTGATCACATGTGTCAACGTTTCATAATTCATCTGATTTAATATGAAATCTGGCCTCAGCTCTGAGTTCACATGCTGGCAGAGTTTCAATAGACTAATACAGGCGGTGTCCTCAGTACACGCCACCATGGAGGTTTGGAAATGTATTCAAACATTTTTAAATTATCTGCATTATGTTTTTAATCTCTGCAAGTTAAGTAGTCCCGTATTTATCAAGCGTCTCTTCAAAGTCGTGCAACAATCTTTGTGTCAGGGTTTTTGTGTTTGGGCAAATTGACCAATACCCAAGAATGCATATGCAATATTATAATGCGAAAAAAAATGCATAGCTTTGCCACAACCATTTACATAGTAAGCTGTAACACAGTCCCATACACAAAATAATACATACAGGAAGTTTGACTCGGAGCTGTGGGACATATTTAGTGTATATCTTGCAGTATTTCACATACAGTGATAATGATGGAGAACATTACATGTTATGTCCAATTCCTGTTAGAACTAAATACCTTGTCAACATAGAGTAAGTATAAATCAATAAAAAATACTTTGTATGACATTTGGCAATGTAAGAGTTACCAAAGTGTGTTTATTACTGCATGTTCTTTGTTATTACACTGCCCAATGTCGGTCACGCATATTAATACCAACGTATTAACCAAATTGAATCGCCTGAAAGCCTTCTTCTGGCGACTCCTGGGTTAGGAACTCTCTTAAATATCGGCAGACTTGGCAGTCTTTTTCTTTGCCTAAGAAGTTGCTAATATGCTTTTACTTGTAGTCCTAAAGAGAGTCCTGAGATTGTGTTTCACTCTTCAGGATTGATTTCCTATTGTCAGAGGCTTGATAAATACGGGCACAGATCTTCAAAATGTTCAAGATGGATGTTAAATATTCACATTGAAATTGATGTGCCTAAACATTGAAAAAAACTACCAGTGTAAAAAATATATACAAAGCAAAATAGTCTGGTTAAAGATGTTTTAGGACAAAGTATTATCTGAATATTAATCAACACAAATGAAAATCCTGATAAAAGATTCTCTGAAGGGTCAACTGCAGAGCAGCTCCATACGACTGGGAGGCAACCTGCAGCATGGGCACAACAAATGAAAAAGCTAATAGCAGCACAAAGAAGTTATCGTAACTTAAATACATTTTTGACCAAAAACAAATGTTTCTGACCCGTATTCACCGTGACACCCGTCCCCAACAGACACACGAGCAAACAGAACAACAGAAACAGAGACAGACGGACGGACATGCTGTAACTGACACATCACAATCTCCAATGAGAACTTCTGAACCAGTGGGTGACTGTGTGAGCTTTGGAGATCATTGCAGATTGTGAAGTTTTTATAAAGATGTGCGTACACCCTGTTCTAGACAAGCAATGCTTTATTAATGCTTTACTTCATCTCATCAGGTCCCTTTCTACTGGCTGATTGCTAGAAGGGGCCAGATTAAGCTCATTTCAGGATCATATTAGTGTTTAGAGTCTCTACTGTGACATGTCTCCATGCTCTAATGTTCAGAAAGCTCTATCTATCTCATACTGCCTGTGCTGCAGCACCTCTTTTCACCCTCTGTCTGAAACCAGAGCCCAGTACTTGAGCATAATCATACATAAAGATTAGACTTATGTAACTAATCTGCTTCAGTATTCATTTTTTGGCATTAAGCCTTCCAAAAACATTATTTTCACTGTGGTTCCAATCTAACAAAGCCCATTAAATCACATGGATGATTTAAATAACAATCAGATTCTTTAGAAACCAAAGCTTAAGATTATACGCAAACATAATGCTTTTATTTAAAAAATAATAAGAATTATATCAATTTAAATAATGATATCTGCCACAAAACCCAGTATCAGGTGTTAAGGTCCCATGTCATGGCCATTTCTACTGATCATAATTCCATTGTTGAGGTCTACTATAATAGGTTTACATTGTTCAATGTTCCAAACTCACATTGGTCTCTCATACAGCATCTCTGTATAGTATCTGTATTCACTCTCTGTCCTACACGGCTTGTTGGAGCTCCTGCACCCCCCCCCCCCCCCCCCTCCCTGTGAGCCCAGTGTGCTCCGATTGGTCGGCTCATTGCTCAGTGAGCTGGCTTAGTGGTGTGGTTTCCGGGTCGGCGATACAGCGAGCCAGCGAAACTCATCCTGAGCACACACAAACACTCACAGCCGAAGTAGAAACAATAAGTGTGGCTTGATATTGAGTAAGAAAGAGGTTTATAACGCTGTGAGAATGGGTCTGCGGAGAGCATTTCTCCACGAACCCAACTTGTCTATTACCAGCGTTCAGGGAGCTCTATGCAAGTCAATGGGAAATATTTTGATAGTGACGCCAAGGGATCCTGGTGTGTGAGGAGCTCCGCGGATTGGTCCATTTTGGTTCCCGGAAGAAACAAATGGAAAAATAAAGTCTGGGGCAGCACAGACAGGTCTTCTCTGTGTTAGAGTTTTACTCGCTACAGGGTGTACTTTGAGGGTTTGTGACTCTGCAGACCGTTTACATGCAGAAACACCTTCATAACACACAAGGGGACGGGTGATAACCAGAAAAGCATGACATGGGACCTTTAAGAAGTTTTAACACTTCCCCAGACCAAACAAATCCTGGATTTCAGCTTTACTTTGTAAGTCTCTGATCTTAACCTGCTGCTCACTGCATTAGATCCACACTCGTGATCCCGCTCTGTCCGACTTTAAAATTAGATTGAAGTCTATTCTACTCTTGAGTTTCTTTAACATGAGATCACAATTATGAGGCAGACCTCTGTGAGCTTGCTTGGAAGCCAGGGTGTACGACGGCTTTAAAAAAAACACCAGTGACCTTCATCATCATCAGCAGCGACATTTTAAATCTTTACTTTACCCAACGACACGGTCAGAATGGAGCATGCTCTACGGTGGAGACAGCACGGGAAGAAGAGAGGGAGATGACAATTATCTGTTCAGTGAACCAATCAGCATTTACACAGAATCACCAGGACAACGAGGAGAGGAGGAGAGGAAATAAGGAAAGGAGACACTAACATCAGGGTAGGAGACTGATGACGTATTAATGTCATTGTTGTGGAAATGTAAATGTTGAGTCTGGTGATATTCTGTCGGCGTTGCCGCGTTTGTATGGGTGGAGATATTTCTAAATCTAAGTGAATGTACTTTTATATCACAATATTGTAATGGTCTACAATTTACATTTCAAAGTGTTTTATAATACTATACTTCATCACATTTGATTCCTTTTTGTATCACTTAAGGTTCAAACCAGTAAAACAAAAAATGAATAAATGTATGAGGTGTAAGGTACCTTAGAACAAAAATGTAGTTTCTTGTTTTAGGGTTAACAGTTTATATTAATGCTGGCGTGATATTTGAAAATCAAGCAGCATAACAATAAACATTGTTTGTATCATCTTTCCCTTAAAAAAGCTGACAGTGTCAAAATAAACTGCAGTGCAATAATCTTGTAATCGTGTAACAAGAGCTCTCCCTCATCTTGACTGTATAGTGTCACTCTTCTCCTCCATGTTTTCCTAATCGTGTTGCTTTGCACTGCAGCTGGATATGCAATATTGTAAAATCTTGCAAAAATCACAAGTCCCGTAATAATAGGTGCAATGATGGAAACCTCTACTGGTGGACGCATTTCTAACTTTGGTTTAACCTGGTCAGCATGTGCACAGACTCGCAACTGTGACAGATGCAGTCACAAACGTTACTGATGTGTACTTGACGGCTAAATGAAGGCCAATTTCAAAGATGGCCATAGGCTGCATCGTAGCTCTTTGGGCAATCTGAGCCACTTTCTGACAGTGACCTTTACAAACAATGAATTTAAAAGTCATGCATTGTTATTGACAAACAATCATATGACAATATTTTTCTTACATCCCTAATCACCAGACTCACACTTTAACGTATACATGTAAACATTAGTGTTTCCTACCCTGAGTGAGGCTAGCTAAAGACACAAAGTGTATAATACAACCTACTATAGAAGAAAAGAATACCTGTGATTATCATGAGAGAAGAGGTGAAGAGACAGACAGACAGACAGAGTCAACTTTAAGTCTTCATATTTACATATGCACATCTCTCATGAAAAGGAATGGGAGGAATTTCTGGGTTAATAGGAAAACGTTATTATTCTGAGTAACATGCTGACACATCACAGCAGGTCCTCACCACAAGGGGGCGCTGGAGTCTGTTTCATACTTAGACAGACAGAGAGACAGAGAGAGACACAGACAGACAGACAGGCAGGCCTACCTGTGGTGGGTGGGGGGGTGGGCGAGGAGGGGCATGTAGGAGGTGAACTGGCTCCAGAACCTAAAGAGAGAAAGAATTAAAAAACACAAATTATTATATTTAGCAAAAATCTGAATAAAAAAAAAAGAAGAAATTGCGTGCACAGATAAATGATATTAAGGTCACAGTGTGTCGACACTGAATGTAACTTTGTTTATAGAAAAACTACAAAGGATACCTTCAATCTACAGATAAAGCTTTAACGTGACAGATCAAGAGACAGACAATGGATAACTATCCACATTTCAATCCATGACGAGGTTTGTGCAGACGGTAAACACCAATTATTACAAGGCTTAGGTCAATATTCTAATCTGATTGGTCAATTCAGACATTCAAGAGGTCTGTTATTTTTTTACAACAGGCGCTGCTAAGGAGAACAGAACGTGCTTAGGAGGATAAAGAGACTATGTGCAGTCATATCAATCCGCAGAAAGGAGTGCAGACAATTTAAGGTCAGCTGTGGACAACAAACATTAGTTTCATCTGTCAGAAAACACTGTGGAATACTTTTGTTTATATTTGTGGAGAGCATGAAACTTTGGATTCTTAACTGTCCCCAGTCAAGAAAAGAAAAACAGTGCAAGGGAAGGAAAGAGAGTGCTGAACAGGGGCGGACTGGCCATCGGGACGTTCGAGACGAATCCCGGTGGGCCGGTACTGAAGTGGGCCGGTCGGACGATGTGGGCTGGGAGCGTGCTCCTTCACAACAGACTATCGCGCCACCTAACCATTCGCCAAATGTTTTTAATACCAGCGGTAACCGGCCAAGCGCCGGGCAAAAAACAATCTTCAAATAAAAGAAAGTCACCGGAGGAGTTAAAGGAGAGTGACAGGGAGCATGAGAAGAAGAGGGAGAGAACGTTTCAGCTTGATCGATGGAGTTGGCTTCTAGTGGTGCAGTGACGCGTCCTAAAACCCTTTTATAATCTATCATTAGATTTATGATTCGAAAATAATAAAAGTAGGGTAGACATGTGGAGAGTATCCGGCTGAACAAACAGGTTTGTTTTCCACAGACCTTATTCCAGCTATTTTCCAAAACCCTGTGGAGAAATCCCATTGCTTTTTGTCGAGGGAACCAGCAGCTTACTTCCTGGTTTTAGGACGCGTCACTGGCTGCACCTCTCAATATGATGCCAATATAAACAAGGTCTTCTGTCGGCTCTGTACATCAATGCCGACAAGTAAGTGAAGAGTAGACAATATAAAGGTATTGGCTATAGGGAAATGTCCCAGCAGTTTAGGATAATGAAGGTTCTAATCTAATAAATTATATAGCCATTACATGTCTAACTCCTAATGACAGGAAGCCAGAAAGTGCATTAGGCCTATACAAATAATACATTTTTTAACAATGACCACAAAATCATTATTTTAATAAAACAAATATGAACAATTGAGGAAAATGAGGAAGAACTGATGATTCAAATGTTGTAGTACAAGCATACTTGCCAACCTTGAGACCTCAGAAATCGGGAGCATTTCAAAACCAGGAAAGGAGTGAGCAGAGGGTAGAGTTGTCGCTTCTTGTTCTGTTTTCTGTGACTAAAGAGACGCGCTACCATGGAAACCAAACAATGGTGTAGCTGTATTAAAGTCCGAGTGGAAACAGTCCTGAGTAAATCTGATTTTGTCAGAAATCGGGAGAAATATGACCCCGGGGGGAAACCGGGAGAGGGCTATGAAATCGGGAGTCTCCCGCGACAATCTGGAGGGTTGGCAAGTATGGAGTACGAGTAGTAATGTAGTTGGTGCATAAATTACTATGGCAACAAATGTGTTCATTTTCTTCATTATTAGTCGATTTGTTTTGGACGAATGCTCCAGGCCAGAGGTTACAATGGTGGGGCCAGTGATAATACAAGTCCATTTTACCCTTAATGTCAACCTCTGCGGTAAGTCACTAGCACCCCCCTCCCCCCTATTCATTTTTAAATTAATAAAAGCATTTTAAAATCAATATTTTTAATCAAGTTGTTGGCTTATTTAGTATGACGTCATGCGAACATTTGTGTCCACTAAAGGACTAAAGGACATCCAAGCACCTTAAAAACCTAAAACATAAATTGAGTATTTGTTGAGTTTATTAACAGCAGTGATCTACCAGAGTTATTGTTGTTTCTGACAGAGACGTCTTCTTCATTTTCAAAAGCCGACTGTCGTGACTTCTGCAAATAATAAAAAAAAACATTACATTTCACTTTTCATGTAACATCACTAACAAGCACCATTTCCACTTCTCCAAAGTACAACCACTAAACTCAAACATAAAATATACATTTGTAATGTCTAAAGTTGAAACAGGTTCCTGTAGGTTTCTGAAAGAAGAAAACAACATATCCCATGGTTCTTAGCGCCAGAGTCACTGTAAAGATTATTTGTAGCTGTTGTATTGTTTGTGTGGATGGTCAGATGTTATTCTGTTGTGTAGTTGGTGCTACATTTTGTTGCCTACCTTCCTCGCCAGAATCTTCCTCCTCTTCTTCTCCTCCTCTGAGCCGTGGTGAGACTTCGCTCGGGTCAGCCTTCTGTGTTGGTGGCACTTCAAATACAAATATGACAACATTATTGAGGGCCACATACAGAAAAGCATACAAAGGCCTGGGCCCCTCACTAGAGCTGAGGTGTATTGCCTCATAAGTGAAGTTACGAGTTAGCAAAATCAATCAAATGTTGGTACATTATGCTTGATACTTGACATCACAGCTCTCCGTAGGGTTTCACTTATTCATTGTAATATTATAATGAGTAGTGTACCTTACTGTCCCAAATGTGCACAATGTAGCGACTGCTTTTCGTCTTTTGTTTACCTAGTTGTGTTCTTTGTATTTTACATGTCTGTGTTATGTGTACAAATGTGTAACGTTGCTGCCTTCTTGGCCAGGTCAGCATTGCATATGAGATTTTATCTCAATGCTTTTATCTGGTTAAATACATTTTTTATTTTTAAATGCAAGTGTAGGCAGCTAAGCTAAGATTTGTTAGAAAATGTTCTCTTATTAAGTGGGCTAATTAACACATGAACACTACTGTGTAATATATGTTTAGAAATGTATTTAAGGAGTACAATATAAGAAAAGATTACTTTTTGAATTTGCTGAGGGCCAATTAGAAATAGACAACAGGCTGCATTTGGCCCTTGGGCCGTAGTTTGGACACCCGTGCTGAGGACAAACAATCTTTTAGGAAGGACTGGCCATATTTTGTTTTATAAAAGGAACATAAAGATGGTCACTGTGTCAATATAGTATACATTATTTTTGGAATTAAATATTCTGAAGGAAACCTTGTATACTTGTATGCATGGACAAGTTCTGAGGAATGATATCAGTTTATTTTTAGGAGCAGGGGTAACAATCCTTATGTGTCAGAATGTCATTTGACTTTAGAAAATATGAAATGGCTGCATGAAGTCACTTTGTATTTGTTACATAGAAAATGTTCCACTAGCTATAACAGGAAGTTCGTCTTGAAATAATCCTCATTAGTGTCAGTAGAGTTTTTGTTTTTGCAACATGAAAAGGTTGTGGGAAATGATATTGCAATGTTTTTCCAAAGTCTTTAATGTCACATGAGCCCTCAGGCATCGTTCCCACCTTATCACGATTTATTTAAAATATAGAGATTTGACATGAAGGACACGACCTCCAAAATGTCTCCAGTGAAGCTGCATAGCCGTATAAAGGGAGCAGAGGGAAAGTAAATAAACAAATGAATGAGAGACGAACCACTCTCTGCTCCTCCTGCAGCCTCCTCTCCAGACTCTCCTTCGCCGTCTTCAGCGCCTCTTTTAGCCTGCTGGGAACCTGCAGGAGAGGAGGGGGGGTCAGAGATCATCTTCATCTTTGTTCTTTTAATCACAGGAAATATTGATCTCTATTTTTTATTTATTTGCTTAGAACGAAAGAAAGAAAAAGGAAAAAAACAAGATAAGGCGAGAAAACTATGCTTACATGATTTAGTAGAAGCAGAAGATAATAATAAATAAAATAAAACAACTAAATAGATTAAAAAAGACAGGAAAAAAGAAATAAATAAATAAATATATATATATATATATATATATATATAAAAAGAAATATTAAAACACCAGGTTGCTTAAGCATTTCTTATCTGCAAACCTTGAAACCTGAGGGAGAGCTGGCCATGTTTTGTTTTATAAAGAAAGATGAAGTTGATGTTTAGTGATATCTGAATACATTTGGGAATGAAATAACTCCAATATCCGGAAGGAAACTTGTGTATGCATGGACAGACTCTCAGAGAGATCAAACTGAGCCCCTCACCTTGATCTGGAGTTTTTCTGAGTGTTGGAGCTGGACGTCACTGAACAGCCTGCAAAACATACAAACTGTGACTCAAAAGCAACCAAAAGGAAAATATGATACGGTTCCTTTTCATTTCCTTGTACACATTCCAGATATGTGTTTGTCTTAAAGAGACCCTATCTGGCTTTTAGGGTTCTCCCTTTCCTGTAGTGTGTTATAAAGGTTTGTGTGCATGGTCTGCAAAGGCTACATTCCCTGTGTTGGATCAAGATGTTGTCAGACTGTCATTGACACTGATACTAACTTGTTTCCCGAGCAGATCTGTAAACATGTAGTTGATTCATGTAAATAAAATAGGCTGACAGACTGTATGTGTGTTATTGCTCAACAAGAAAGTCAACATGTGAGTAGACTGACAACATGTGGACTCACGGTGTCTGCATGAGCGCCGACACTGTTGGCATCCCGCTCTTACAGGCCTCTGCGGACAGCATGGACTGCAGCACTGACACTGAACACACACACAGAAAATAAATCAACAAAGCACAATAGTTCAAGGGGCATTGGAGTAAACTATGGTTCAGGTTTAAATGTCAGGAGGTACACATTGACATGTGACCGCATCTGTGTGTGTGTGTGTGTGTGTGTGTGTGTGTGTGTTTAAATATACTCACCCACAGCAGTGTAGGGGACATCGGGGTATTGTTCGACGGGGACGGTGTCCGGTGGTCGGCCGTACGTCATCTCGTAGAGTAAATGTCCAAAGCAGAAGACGTCGATGCTCTCTGTGGTCTGCAGACACACACACACACACACACACACACACACACTAAGTATGATGCTACATTACAGGATCACTTGGCCTATGTAGATTTGTACCATGTTGTTCATAGAAAAGCAGGCTCATTTATCAATATTTCTTTCCTCTCTATTTATCACCTTCAAATATATATATATATATATATATATATATATATATATATATTTTTAAATTGTGTCCATTTTTCAGACAATAAAAGAATATACTGGCTAATAATCTAATTAAATGAACAATTACAAGCTAAATGAAGGAGAGATGTTGTATGTGTGTTACTTGGATGGGAATGGTTTTATGTTATGTAATCCGATAAGAAAAAAGCAGAGTAGGTTGTGTTTTTTAACTACACAAAAAAATGATGGAATACTCTTGCAAAAGCTATTACAGATGAAGTTAAAAACCTTTACTTAATTAATACCATCATGCTCTTTACTTATTCTCTACTGTAATTGTTTTTAGTTTTCATGGTCTCGGTTTTTAATTTGAGTCATCTACTGTCTTGTCATTGCCTAATATTATTGTCTGTTTGTTTGTTAAATGTATTGCATTTGAATTGTCTTTGCTCTTATTACAATTATTAATAAGGATAGGTTTATAAAACAAAAATCCCCATGAATTAGAATTGGTCAATATTTACGTACATTGATCTTCCTGAGTTGGATGAAGGCCGGTCGCAGCGCTGAGGGAACTCCCAGCATGCCGTTCTCCACATCCATCAGTCGACACACACCGTCATCCACAATTACGTTGGACGCGTGCAGGTGTCCGAAAAACAGGCCGCCATCGTGGAGGAGCTTCAGACCCTGACACACAAACACAGTTACTTTTTAATAATGAAAAACACTTTGGTGTGTGTGTGTGTGTGTGTGTGAGTGAGTGAGTGAGTGAGTGAGTGAGTGAGTGAGTGAGTGAGTCTGTGTGTACCTCGAGGATCTGACGGCCGTACAGTTTGATGTGCTGCAGTTCCAGACCCTGGCTCTTCTTGGGGTTGCAGTACTTCTTCAGGTAGCTCTCTCTGGGCCTCGCCTGCACACAGAGGGTCAACAGTTCTCACTTTCCACCAGGCAACACAGCTGGGACTACTTTTTGTACATTAGTTACAAGGTACTGTTCAGATTGTTGATAAAAAAACATTAAAGCCTCTGGCTGCACTATTTGAGGTAATAGGAAAGGAGATGCGTTTAACTGCAGAACGGCGGCTATCTCTGTCTTTTGCTCTCCTCTTAGCTCGTCGAGCCATCCTGCTTAGATGGATAGACAGTTTCCCGCCCACTCATCTGCAGTGGTTGACAGGTGTTATGTCCTGTATGAAACTTGAAAAGATCAGATACTCGCTTCTATACTCAAACAGCAAAGTGCAGCGTATGTATGTCTGTATATATGTGTATGTATACAGCAAATGTGTATGTGTAGGTTGCGTGTGTTTATGCATTTGTTTTACATGCATATATACTCATCCAACAATATGTCTGGCATATATTCGTGTGTATAAGGATCACTGGCAGTGATAGGGGATTACTTTAGTCGTTGTTATTGTTTGTTTGTGTTTTTCTTGTTTTGTTTTTTATTTTTCCTTTTGTACATACAATCAGCACAGACCAATCGCTCATTTGCATTGGCATATATTATGTTTACCATTACTATATGACAAACTGCTTATTGATTGTCAAAACTAAATAAAAAGATTTTTGATTTGAAAAAATAAAATAAAGCAACTCGTAAATTGTGCAGGATTCAACATGATTGTATTTTTTTTACGCAAGTCAGTAAGAGAGTTACTTGGTCAAATTTAATTATTACTTGACAACATTTTTTATATATTTATTCATAGTGGTAATAAAATCAAAACAAAGACAGTTTTGCTGCCGCATCAGCAACTCTGAACAGAGATAAGGAAGTGAGAAAGTTACCTCCATAGCTACTTACAACATCAACTCTTCCATGTGAGGTGATTTACTTTAAAATGTCACTTGCCTCAGAACAGTGGGATAGCCTTTTTAATTAGCATTTCTTGTTATGGATAAAGTAACCAGGCAGTACTTTAAGTAGTGCAATTATCCCCACCTGCAACATATCGATGCAGCCACAAATTATGAACCACAAGTATGACACAAATTACTTTCAAGCGTTTCATTCTGCATAATGAGTACTTTTAAGTATCTACTTATGCTACTTTTTCTACACTGTGGAATTGCTACTATATTTAATTTATTATATTTAAATGTTCATTAGTATACAAACAGGTTTGTAGCATAATGCCACACATCACAGCATTTAGAGCCCACTCTAATTTGCAATTCCCATCACTACACTTCAGTAAAAGCTCCGAGTACTTCTTCAAACCCTGCAGGAGAGGAAATGTAGTTTGAACAAAAACCGTCAACATTGTGTTTGGTGTGTCGTCTAGTTTTACGGAGTTATTAAATTAGATCACTATTGTGTTGGGTTAGAGGCCAAAACTAATATCCAGATATCTCCAAACCACATCTGTATATCTCTGAGCCGACAGTCAGATGCTTCAGATGCTACACACACACCCACACCCACATCACTTCAGGGGACATTACATTGACTTACATGCATTTCCTGGAGACTTATCCAAACCTTAACCATAACCAACACATGCCTAACCCTAACCCTAAACCTTACCCTAACCAAGTCTTCACCCTAAAATTAATGATTCCCCTCAAGGGGACCTCCATTTTGTCCCCATAAGGGAGGCGAGTCCCCACACGTGACTGTGTAAACAGATGTAGGTCCCCACAAGTATAGTAATGCTAGGCCACACACACTTACCTTGCAGATGTGGTCTCTCAGGGAGCCTCTCTCACTGAACGGCCGGATGAGCAGAGCTGAGGACTCGCTGGTGCTGGAGAACAGCAGTGGACAGAGGTATGGGACCTGCAGCGGGGGAGAAGATTATTTATAGCAGATATTTAAGTAGAAACAAATCCATCACTGGATTCAATAATTGTATTAAAATCTAAATAGTATCATTTTCTATTACTAGCTAGGACTGTCTTCAGTATTTAATCATTTTTAATATAATTTAAAGATAATCTTTGTCAAATTTGCAGGATGGTGATGCATGTTAATGACCTTGTAATGCAGGGGTGGCCAACCCGCGGCTCTCGAGCCGCATGCGGCTCTTTGCCTAGTTTCATGCGGCTCTTCAGTTCATATCGAATTGTATATGTGTGAGTTTGGGGGAGAGACACTGACTCCTGACTAGTGTTGCACGCTGTACCGATACTTGAAAGGTACCGCGATACCCTGCCGTTAAAAACGTTACGATTCCTCCGTTTCATTAGTATCGGTACTTTAAGAATGACGGGGGAAAGTACTCCGGTGAGAAAGCGCCGTTTAATAAGAGCCGTGTGTTCAGCGCTCTGCTTCCACTCCCTGCACTGCAGCCTGCAGTCCCGCCCCTCTCAAGCACGCTCAAGTGCCTCCCCTCTCTCGTGCACGCGCTAGCTGCCAGAGCATGTGAGAAAACGAGAAGCATGGCTGCAAGTGGGAGTGCAACTGCCGCTGCGCCTCGGCTTGTTGACAAAAAAGACGCCAAAAGAGAAATTTTAGCTATATCTCTGACAGTGAGGGCAAGCCTACGGACACCACGAGGCCTGTCTGTAACAAATGTATTAATTTTATTTAATACGAATTCTTGTCATTTATTGTATTTATTGTTCTCATTGTTTAAAAGTTTGTGTTATGGTTCTGGTGTGAAATAAAGCACAATAATTACATTTAAGACTGTTTCCCTTTTTTTAAGAAAAGAATCGGAATCGCAATTCTTGACTTGGTATCGAAACTAAAATGTTGGTATCGTGACAACACTAGCTACTCCTGACAGTTAAACCTGATATTTAGTAGGTCTGTTAAGTATTGAATGCTGATCATTCTGACGTCATTTGGCCGGTCAAAGTTGTTTGGGCTCGGATAAAATCACTTTCGTCCCGTGTTACTTTCGTCCCGGCTCTCCCTACGTGTGCATGTGTGGTGTCAGGTGTCAGTATGACAGGATGACAGCGCGTCTAATTTTGATGTGGCCCAAGAGCCAATCACAATACCTGTGATGCAGTGAACCAATCACCTTTGAGGGGGGGGAAACTTATCGTTGATTAAACACTATCCAGTGTTTCCCCTACCATTGTCTCGGAGGGGCGCTGCGCCCCGCGAACGGAGTTATATATATTTAAAAAATATATATAATTTTTTTTTTTTTTTTAATATATATATATATATATATATATATATATATATATATATATATATATATATAGCACCAAATTGCAAATAATCTATAACTACTGTCACTTTTCACATTGAACATGTGCTCTTTTATTAAATAAACTAAACGCTTTCATTTTAAGTTGTGAGTTTAGTGTTTTTGACCCTAAGAAACACTGATGCATTAATCAATAACAATAATCCACAGCTCCTCTCTCTGCTCCAGAGGATTTAATATATATCCGAATGTCACAAAAATGCATCAGTGTCGTGGTTGAAATCTTGTCTCCAGAAAACAAAAACTGAAACCAGCGGTATCAGTGACTGTGTGTTTGATGTGGCTCTTTGCAGTAAAATATAAAAAATGTGGCTCTTAACCTCTGACTGGTTGGCCACCCCTGTTGTAATGTAACAACATATTGGCTCATTTTTGTTGTTATTGCAAATTCAGAAACACATTTTACTCTTCTATAGCTTATTAATGTTTGCTTATTATACCAAAATATAAAGCACATGAAAGAAAGTCAGATTATGGTCTTCAGTTCTGTGTGTTGTGAAGTTACTGTGTTTGATGTTCACGTACCGAGAGGCTGGTCAGCAGCTTCATGGCTGACTGCAGGTCTTTGTCAGACAGGAACTTATCAGGCCCCAGGTCCACCTACCACACACACACACATGTAGTTTAAGTCATGTAGTCATGTTTAATAAATCAGATTCAATCCTTAAGTGCATTAAAAGGCCCTGAAGGAATTCCTTTAAATCTGTTTCCTTTAAAACAGTCACTTCTAACCAGAGTGTTTACAGACTGAATGATATCTGTTGCTTCTGACTGAAACTACACATCACTTAATAACATTTTATTGAGTTTAAATCAGCATAAATTCAATCTTCTGGACTGTGGAAAATCTTTGAGTATGTGATACATGGAAGTGAAAGAGGAACACTCTTCCTTTTTCTTCTTTCTCCCTCGAAAGAGAAAGACAAGTAAGAATATATATAGTAAAACTTTCCACGTGTTATTTGTTCTCCGAACTCACGGCTTCCTTAAAGGCTTTTCTATTACACATGTCTGATCTTTGCAGACAGACGGATCACAACATGAACAAATCATCAGACTGCAAGCAGTAGGAAGTTGGGATTTTACAATAGTTGGAGAAAAAGGCGGCATAATCTGGTTCAAAATACAATAAATATCATCCAAATAAACAAAAATAAATATAAACAAAAATAAAAACGTTATATACACCCAGTGCATAAAGGCATGCATTACAAAAATGATGGGGCATGTTATTACACGTGTTTGGAACTTCATAAACATTTAAAAAATAACTGGGATGATCTAAATTCCTTTTGTAAAGACCCAGATAAAACCTCATGTTGCACACTTATATTACATTTCTGGCTTGATATATATAGTATGTATACAAATGTGGGTTTAATCAGTGAATTCGATCAATGAAGATTAAAGTCAAAAGGAGACCAAGGTGTCACATGATTTGATTCCTGTCACTCACCCAGCTCAGCAGATACCGCTCTTTGGGCCGCTCTTTGTTTTTGATTAAAAAGTATTTCTTCCTGATCCTCCATCCTGAAAAACAATCAGCATGTCACTCAACTCATCAAGTATGAAAACAACTCCTCCTCATCCAAGCATTATGGCACATCATCAAATAAATGCAGTCTTCAAAATGTACTGGAAACTTTTTATGTGTTGTATTATACTTTTATTTGTATTTCAGGATCATTGTGATGGCTCAATGAAACTCATCTGGAATGGAGAGTAAACAACAGTTCAAAATGTGATTTTAAAATCAGTACAGAGAGTGAAACAGTCATTAGTAAATAAAAGGACTCTTCTCCTGTATGAAGTCTGTTTTACTGTTAAAGGGTTAAAGGGGACAAAACGTGACAAACATAATGCAGGCTTTTTTCTAAACCAGGCTTTTTTACTTTCAGCATACGCCCTCATACCAAAAGGCTGATTCTCCCTGTGAAAGTGATGCCAGAAAACAAAATGTCGGAAAATATGAAAATCGTCTGACGGCATAGATAGCTTTGTTTTTACGGAGCTCCGATCTTGCGTTGTTGTTTACGTCCGCAGCGTAAATGGTGTTTCCCTCATCGACACAGTATTGAACCTCGTTACTATATTTTTCTAGACCTGAAACACTTCGGCAATTGTTGGTTAGTCCATCAAAAGAAAAGATAATAACTAACAAAGAATTACTAACAGAGCACTTGTATACTAATAAAGGACTGGCTTATCTATAGCCAGTTGAGTAGCACTTGAAATGTTTGGCTCTATGATACCTGATGTACTTATATGATTCTGTTTTCTTCAAGGTTGTGTCTTCCTGGTCGAATGTACTTATTGTAAGTCGCTTTGGATAAAAGCGTCAGCTAAATGCAATGTAATGTAACTATCTTAATAATTCATCAAAAACGCGTTCCAGCTCCTAAATGTGAGGATCTGCTTCTTTTCCTGTTATCGATCAAAGTAAACTACATATATTTAGCTTAGAACTGTTACACAAAAAAAGCAGTTTGATCATCTTGGGATTTAAAGTAAACTTAATATTTCTGTATACATCTTTTCAATCAAGCCATTGTTCACTATTCTTTAAGTTCCTATACAATCAATTAAACATAATTATAATAGTAAAAAGTATCAATAGTCACAGCCTTTTAACATAAATATGAATACAATGATAACAAAGCATCAGCATGTGGAACCTGCGGTTAGCATTAGCACCACAAACGGTTTTAATGTTGAAAAGATGACATTAGTCCCATTCTTACCGTTGTCTTTGAGCGGCTCTAGAACCTCCCACTTTGGGTCTGACCTGAAGAACATGGAGACCTGCTGCAGGGCGATCTCTGAGACACACAGAGAGAGAGAACACTTACATTAGCTTTAGAAAATAGAAAGGTGTTTCCTGGTGATTGATAACAATGACTGGTCCGACTGTCTTTGCCTTGTTATTATGTCCCCAAAGCCAACATCTTTGAACAAATCATATTATTATTATTATTATATTAAAATATAAACATTTTATTATTCATAATTTATTTATGGGTCTAGAAAAAGCTTTATTCACATACGGTCCCTTTAATCACTTCTGCTGGTTAAACCTGATCAATTACTACATTAATTAGTATTTTTAAATGTTAAAGCTAATCTGAAAAGCAAGTCATTATATTAAACTTAATGAGGTAAATGTAGTTGGCTAATAAGTACAACATTACATGTATAGTGAGTAGAATAAAGCAACATTAATGTACCTAAACGTGTACTTAAGTAAAGTACTTGATATTACTGTCCACCTCTGAATAAGAAGATAAGAAACAAACCTGTGTAGTTGGCAGAATAGTTGTTTGGGTCCAGAAACTTCTTTACAGTCAAGGAGCAGGAAAGCATGGGATGCTGGGTAATGGAGTCCAGAAAGGCCTGCAGTCCTCTCTGCCTCTCTGCTATGAACTCCCTGTCCATGTTCCCAATTAACTTCTTTGGAGGCAGAGGGAGACTGATGCCACAAACCTGCAGAGAAAGATGGAGAGGCGCGTTTTCTTATCAACATGAAACGTCTTTTGTGTTATCCACTATAGACTTGTTGTGTACGTTGAAGCAGACAACATCAGGGTTCACTCAGTTCTGCTTGTTGACTGAGGATCAGGGTCAGTTTGAGACCCCGAAAGGAAATGAGCAGGAGAAACCTCAGCAGAAAAAACTGCTGCTAACTTCCTTTTATCCAAGAATCTTTTGACCTGAAGAGAAGACAAGTCACAACCGGGATAACCTGACACACTACAAGTAGAGCCAACTGTTTGTCAGGCTTCTGGGTAATCTTTACACAACAGCAAAGTCTTAAACATGTTGTAACACACCGCCATGTAGCGTTTCCAAACAGGAAGGAGGTTGGCTAAGATGAACCTGGTGTGTGTGTGTGTGTGTGTGTGTGTGTGTGTGTGTGTGTGTGTGTGTGTGTGTGTGTGTGTGTGTGTGTGTGTGTGTGTGTGTGTGTGTGTGTGTATTCCTTTCAATGATAATGAGATAAATTATGTAAAATATATCATTCCTTCCAATATCCTCAATCATATTGCAATATCAGGTCAACTTTAAAGGGAAGATCTTATCCTCATTTTCTTTCAATGTTTACCCTCGGTCTGAAACCAGAGCCCAGTCTGTTCTTATTGGTTAGCTAACCGGCTCTGTTGTGATTGGTCAACTGCTTACAGATGGGGGGAGTGTAGGAGAGAAACTCCTTCTGGAGGGAACCCATGGATTTTAGCCTTTGCAGACTATTTAGATTTACAAAAACATATATAACACACCACAGGAAAGGGGAAGCCCCCAATAGCATAGCAGGGCCCCTCTAAAGATGTTAAACTCACCATCAGGTTGCTGTTAAGAACATCAAAGTCACTGTAGCGCCGAATAACCTGCAACACACACACGCACACACACACACACATATCAGTCCATTCATCATTTGATGGTGTTATGATTAAACGAGGACAGTATTGAAGGTTCATTTTACTGCCAAACAAATTCCCTAATTGGCTTTTTACAGGGTTCATACACTTTTTCACCAATGATCTTCAATGACTTTTCCATGACCTTTACCTAATTTTCCATGACCAAAAGAATGACTCTTTCTCAGCGTACCACTGAAAATGGTTTATTTTAACATGGAACAGGAAAATAAGGTCTGCATATGAAACATGTTGTGCCTATCTAAAACAAATCCAATAGTAGGCTGACTAGCTTCTACAGGCTAAAGCAACTCAAATCTCTCACCAGCAAAACACCTCGTCAGTTAAATGCCATTTTACATTTCATTACTATACGATACAGTATGTATTATCATTATAGTATTACTATTTCGGCGATTAGATCAAATATAAATTATATTTGATGCAACTTTAGTTACATTTCCATGACTTTTACAAAACTTTAGGAAACATATTGTTTTTCAGAACTTTTCCAGGGCCTGGAATTTGCATTTTGAATTTCCATGACTTTTCCAGATTTGTAATGACCGTAAGAACCCTGTTTTTAGAGTGGTGATATTCACTCCCAGGTGATTGTAATTTACCTGCCAGCTGTTCTCTGCAGACACACCCCTCTGGACCCTGACGATGTACTCCTGAGAGACGAGAGAAAATATAGCACTTTATTGTAAGATAAAACAATTGAACTATCAGTAGAAATATACGTTTGTGAAACACGGGGCGAAGGATAGAGGTGAAAAGTGTGAAATAAACCTTGACATTTCAAGCAGCTGTGTCTGTGTGTGTCTCTGACATTCAGCAAACATTTTAAAAGGTAATTCAAGAGAATAAAAAGTGATATTTTAGTGAGAGGGAATATTTAATTTTAATATTAAAACAAGGATTTAATTTATGTGAAAAATGTCATTATTATTATCAAAGAAAGGAAGTTTTACGATGGAACGTTTTAAGTGATAACATTACACATACACAGTTCAGTCAGTGTTTAAATAAGAATGACTTCATAAAATAACTATATATAACTCGGTATAAAAAACTAAGTTGTAGTATTATTAAAAAAATGGTCATTAAGATATATACAATTTTAACTACGCAAACAGATGAAGTCGAAATATGTAAGTCTTTATCATTAGATTAAGGTCATGATTTTATGATGAATAGACTCATAGTTTCAACAGGTCACAAGCACAGAAAATGCCACGTAGATCAAACAGGTTTTAGATCATGGGTGTGTTCACTTTGTTTCATTTCCAAATAAACGCTTTACATAACATAGTGAAGGGGAGAATCTGAGGAGCTTCAGTACGAGAACAACAACCATGGTATTAGTCTGTTATTCTCCTTTAATCTGATCCTTTGTACAGTTCATTTCCTGCTGACAGACTCCAGGCTCTGAGGTGACATGTGGGCAGCTTCACAAATCAGCCTTTGTAATGTGACTTTAAACAATCATTTACATGACAGTGTCTATTATAGGCTATCAAAACCATTTCTTTATCTTTTAATAGACTTTTGTTGAGCGAGATTAGTCTCACTGAGATCAAGTAACTCTTTTATAAAGACAACCTGGCTCAAAGATAGCAGCAACCATGAGTTTCAACAACAAAAAATGCATTAAAATAAAAAATGATCAGGGAAAGCATTTCAGACAGCTTACTCAATGGATATCACCGTTTCACTTTTCTGATGTCTTTCCAAGTCTTTCACATATCTTTTGTTAAATGCAGAAGATATGTGCCACTGCCTTTTACTCAATCAAATAATTCTCCATATCTTACCCTGCACTGCAACTTTCTATTCATTATGTTATTTGTGGCTTTTTTATGTATGTAAAATGGGATCCAAGTTCCCATCAGCAAAAACACGTGGGTTTGCTGTCCTGGCTCCAAAATGGTGGAATGAGCTCCCCATTGACATCAGGACAGCAGATAGCTTACACACCTTCCAGCGCAGACTGAAAACTCATCTCTTTCGACTCCACTTCGAGCGATAGAACTATTAACAAAGCACTTATATACTAATAAAGGACTGGCTTATCTAAAGCCAGTTGAGTAGCACTTGAAATGTGTTAGCTCTATGAAACCTGATGTACTTATATGATTCTGTTTTCTTCAAGGTTGTATCTTCTTGATCGAATGCACTTATTGTAATTCGCTTTGGATAAAAGCGTCAGCTAAATGTAATATAATGTTTTTCCAGGTACCGCTATTTGAGACGTTGTTTCATGATGCTTTTCTGTTACACTTTATCTTAATGCTTTTATTGTGTTTGTACGTAAAGCACATTGAATTGCCTCATTGAAATGTGCTACATATATAAACCAGCATTGTCTTGCCGATACGAACTAAAATCCCTTATGCAAAGTACTTTGAATTGCCTTGTTTGTTTTTTTAATAGTGCAGTTATAATAAACCTGCCTTCTTGCTATCCTCATAACTCTCCACTCGTGAGTCTGTAAGGCTGACCTTTAATCTGCAATCATCTTGGGCGTGTGGAAGCCGTTAAAAACTAAAATATTTAAAAAATAGGCATGCTGCAATACGCTGGAACATGATTCAGCATCTGACTTTATAAAAAATATTGGGTGACATTTACAAAGCTCTTCGTGACAAATTACCTAATATCTTCTAGGCCTTTTTAACTATCAATCAAATTCAAAGTTAATTAGCTCCCAAAAATAGTTGGCCTTTGAAATTAATCATGTTAATACTGATATGGGGAAACTAGCACTTTAATACTATACCATACACAATTGAAACAATCTGCGAAAGCTTGTTAAATGAGACAAGCTAATCCCGTTAAACCAATTTGAATCCCGTTTGACTGACAGAGCAGTGTGAATGCATGTGTTTTCTTTCAGTTGATGTTCTTTATGTTAATGCACTTCGCCTGATTGTTGTATAATGTGTTGATGTTTACTGTAACAGTCATGTGCTTCTTTTATTTTATATGTAGGGTAATCAGTGGCCTTTCCCCTGCCACAGGCATGCAGTCCCGCCGCGCTGCAGACTCACTGTAGTAATCCCCCTCATGTCAATGATCAATGAGTTCCAGTTGGGGAAAATAAGTGCAGTAGTATCAGCAGATTCACCGAGTTGGAGTATTATCCTTTTAACAATAATGTTATGCTTGTATTTGCAATCTAGAAAAAATGTAGTTGACCTAACGACAAGGTTATTATCCAGCACTCATACAAATACAAATGTCTGTGTGTGACTTTAAATGAGGGGTTCCCCAGCACAGTGTAACAGTAAGCAGGGGCCTGGCCTCACAGTGTTGCATTCATTTCAGCCGCTTATGTTGGGAAATTCAGAAGTCATCTGACAGATCCAGCCTCAAGGAAATCTGGATTCTGAAGAACAGAAATGTGGCTGTTTTGGTTGATTTTCAATGAGGATTAATAGAAAAAAGTCTATAGCAATGAGGAGAAGGCAATGTTTTTGATACAAATAAATACATGAATGAATATAATGATTACGTCCAACATTATTAGTCTCTCCTATGTGTTTATGGTTTTCTTTTACTAACATTAACACCAACAATGATCAGATGCCTGACATTAGCACGCCTGGTTAACCGGCTGGCCCAGCTGATCCCTGTTGGACTGACAACAACAAACAACCGCACATGCGTCCGTTATCGGACAGACCACATGTCCTGCTTTAATATTAACAAGGCTAGTTCCATTGTTATTAACGTCTTTTTTGTATTGCACACACGAATTTAAAGTACACATTTCAGTTCAAAGTAATGCTGATCATTGGCTACTCCCAGCATGATGGAATTGTAATGTTGGATGAAGATGCCACGCTCCTTTAGAGGAAAAATACTTAATTGTTTGTTGTTTATAAAAGGTTATACAACCCACTCCATCTTGAATTCACCATAGATAACATACATCATTTGGCACTTGTACATTATGAATGTTTTACATCTGTAAAAGGCGTGTGGTCTTGATACAATGTTCTGAGAAGGATGTAAAAGGGATAAATCATGTAACACACGTATGTAAATGTTATGTTGCAACAGACCATTACACATTCGAACCGACCATAGATTGTGTTTTAGAGAGTGTTTGTGGGTCACAACTAAGAGGAATATTATACAACGCAAAACTTTAACCGGTTTAATGTGCTTTAGATCAGCGGCTGTTCTCGGGCTTTCACTGGCACAGCTCCTGGTCCTTCATCTAGTCAGTGCTCCACTCCAAAAGCCTGTATATCAGCAGTTTGCAGAGAGTTTCCAGGAAATGGCTTAATCAGTGACAGCGACACAGAGCCAGGGTCAGCTGCCTGCCTGTCCGATAATGGATCTATGTTACAACACTGATGCTCACAATTTGAATATACACGTATTGTTTGAGTTGATTGTTCTGTTTTAAAACTATTATGTATTTAGTTGTGAACGACGGTTGGTGGTTAGTGTAACGATGTACAGGAAAGGATACGAAATAAAGCTTTCACATCTGTGTCCGATAAAGGAACCGGTGACGCAGCGAGAGGCTCAAACGCCCACTAAGTTGACAATCAACTTAGCTATATTTGTAAACTCACCAATAGCCAGACATTAACATCTACCACCAATTAACCATTTAAATAATCTGTTACCGTTAAACCTACATGTTGTTAACGGTTACCTGCCGTTTTATTCCCGATAAACACTCACCGTGTGGGACTGCAGGTTCTGGCTGGCTTCGATCACCGCAGACAGCGGCACGGTGTCGTCCAGCAGCAGCCTGCCGGGGGCCGGCTTCTCCAGGTAAGACATTCCCGGAGGATAAACGGTGAAAGTCTGATGTAAACGTCCGTGTGTCACTGACTGAAAACGCCGGGAAGACACTGAGGAGGAGCCCCGCTGAGCCGAGCAGGAAACAGCCAGAGATGCAAACTAGCTATTAGCTTAGCTTTACCGTAACCAAGAAACGCTGCTACGCAACCAACGTCACGGAGCGTCACTGCCCCCTGCTGGTCCGGAGGGAGAACTGCAAAGGGAAATGCCCATCATGAACTATTACACAATTATGAAGTTGACCCTAACCCCCATAACTGAACAAAACACGGAGTTTGATTAAACGTTTTTTTTTTATTTGTATAAATGTCTTGCTTAATAAGCTTTCTATGGGGGGAACATAATCACCTATTTTCATTAGAATGTTGTACCAATTTGTGATCGTTATGCATCTATTTATGGTGTAAGTGTTTTTAATTTATATAAAGAAGTATTGAATATATACAAAAAAAAAATGTGTAGGTCCTCAACGAGAAAAAACAAAGAAAATATCTGAGACACTATATAAATACCTTATTAGATATTTTTCATGATTCTTGAAACGTTTTAATTCTGTGCTGTGCAGTATGTTGTTTGTGTTTGTTTTCCCAGTCTGTTTTTAAAAAAGGGGGTTGTAATTACTCAAAAATTCAAAGATAACTTTGTCATAAAAAAAGATTTTGTTTTTATTCCACACAGAATATCTCACACAAATAAAGAGCAGATTAAACATCAAAAAATGTAATGAAACTACTGACGCCTCTTTCTTCTAGCTGCTCTATCCAAATGCACTTCCTGCTGTGCACATGATCAAAAAAAACATCAATTACAACACAAAAACAAAAGGGAGGGGATTCTGTCATGATACTGCTGCAACCAAAATATTTCGGGAAGTCGGGCTGCACTGTTTGTGCTGCAATGGAGACTTTATTTATTCACAGCAAATAACATAATGTTCTTCCTCCTCTTCCTCCTCTCACTCCTTCTTCTGCTGCTCCTCAGGCATCATCACCATCACCTCCCCCTCCATCACCACCTTGTCCTTCACAGAGCACGTCACGGCGATGAAGGCGAACGACATCTTGATCTTGCGAATCTCGGCCTCGGCCAGCACCTCCTCTCCGATGTAGAGCGGCGCGGGGAAGCGGATCTCCTGGTACAGGAAGATGCAGCCGCGGCCCGGCATCCTGGTCCCGAGCACGGCCGAGATCAGACCGTTGATGAGGACGCCGTGGACGATGGGCGCCTCGAAGGCGGTGGTGCTGGCGTAGACGGGGTCCAGGTGGACCGGGTTGTTGTCACCCGTCAGCTCGGCGAACAGCTGCACATCTCGGGCAGAGAACGCTTTGGTGAGGGAGGCTTTCTGGCCGACGTGGAGCAGACGACAGGAGGGAGGAGAGAGGCAGCGCCGCCGCCTCGGGTTAATAAAGAATCTGCTCCACAGGAAACTCATCCTCCGTCAGTCCAGCTGCAGCTCCCGACTGTTTCCTGTCAGCGCAAGCAAGAACGGAGACACCTGGAGTCAAAACAAAAGAAATAAGGTTGAGAAATGAGCCCTAAAACACAAAAATTGTTCCTATTTTCCCACTTCAGGTTCCCTAAATAAAAATCTATTAATACCTGTAGGGAAATTCAGGTGTCAGAGCAGTAACAGCACGAATTTCCAAAATTGAGATCAATAAAGTATCTATCTATCCATCTATCTATCTATCTATCTATCTATCCATCCATCCATCCATCCATCTATCTATCTATAAGAGTGATACACAGGAAAGGACAGGCAAGAGTTGAATCGAAGATGAATAAAATATGAAAAGTAACAGTATATTTACAACAATAGAATTAAGTAAAACAAAGAGTAGGTTAAAGTTAACAGATACACAGATAAAGATAATTGTGTTTTTGAATATATATAATTTTTGTACCCATTCCTAAGACAATTTAGCACATTTCCGCACAATACTACCACTTTCCAAATTGTATTGTATGCGATACACAGTCATTTGTGATATACTTATTATATATTACCTTTTTTGTATTTTATATTTTTTAACATTTGAATTTCTCCTACTGTGTTCATCTATGCAGCATTATACACCAAGCAAATTCCTTTCATTTGAAAACCTACTATGCAATGGCTCAAATCAAGATTCTTGTCTTGAGAAGAAAGCAGTCTTGAATAAAGCTTGCACAAATAAACCGACAATACGTGATCACACATTGTTTTGCTTGCAGTATAATATGAACATTGGGGTTCATCCCCGAGTAGATTTCAGTGAAGAAGAATGTCTCTTTATATTGCATTGATGGTTCTGTATTTTTAAACATAAATCTAGGATACAAAAAATCAACATTCAAAATACACAAAGTCACACAGTCAAAGGTTCTGACTGCACGGGTGGATTGCCATGTCAAATCTGAATCACCCTCTCCTCTTGGTAGACCTTTAAACCAGTTTACAGAGAGCCAAATCCACATATTGGGGGAAGAAGATATCTGTGAACACCTGGAGACACTGAATCACTTATCTGACTCTAATGGCTCTGTGGCCGAGAGTTGACCAGTCATAAAACTATTAATGTCAACAATAGCTGAAACTTCCCACTCCTTAAGACAGATAACAGACTTAGGGTTGGTCTTAAAACGTCAACAGGCCGAAAGGTCAAATATCTTAAGTAAAGGCAAAATTAATCTCTAACACGGATCAGATTTGAACCCTTATCAACTGCGATAAGGAGCCTCAGTACCATTTGCTCTCTACTAGAGCTTACTGCGCAGCCCAAGATGTATCATTTTAACTTCGACTCAGATATCTAACTGCCTCTAAGCAGCTAATGCACAACATCAAGGTCCTTTTTGCACACTGATCTGGAGTGGATGTGCTGACCTGCAGCACTCTGAAGGCGCAGGCTTGTTTCTGGTACGAGCCCAGCAGAGTCAGGGAGCTCCACAGCTTCACCAAGCCCCTGAAAACACACACACACACACACACACACACACACACACACACACACACACGTAAATACAGATATAAAAAAACATCTTGTGTAGAAGGAGTGAAAATGTGTTTTCCATTGTGCTGCTGCTGAACTCACTTGCTGTAAACACGCAGAAAGGCAGTGAGCGTGTCTTCATCATACTTCAACAGGTCAAAGTTCAACGCTGCTCCCACCTGGAACACATACACAAAAGCTAAATAGGTATAGTTACTCTAATACTGCACTTCAGTACAGTTTTGAGGTACTTAACTTTACTTTATACTACATTTTGGAAGCCAATATTGCACTGTTTATTATATTTATTTATATACTACATTATTAGTTACTACTTACATTTATTGCCCTGGTTATATGTTAATTAAAAAATTTAAAAAAAATTTTTTAGCTCCACCTTTATCAGCTACAACATGAAAATCCTACAAATGTATATATCACTAACTATAAATCAAGTAATATATATTAATTATGACTCTGAAATGGGGCATTCTGTATAATGAATACTCTTGTTGGTACTATAAACATATTTTTGCAATATGACTTGAGTAAAAACGTTAATACAGGCCTTCTACTTAAAACTGAGTATTGTATTTATTCTACATCTGTATAAATTATATTATATAACTTCAGAGGTATTTTTCATTAAGACAAACCTCCCAAACTTTTTTTTGATAAATGATTATTTTAAAATGTAAATAGTGAAAACACCCATTATAATTTCCTGAGGTTAACTGGTAGTCATCAACAAATAACCAATTTAAAGAAAGTTTGTCAAGTACATTTAAACTTGAACCAGCATTTAATGGATTATCAGAGCAGATCCCGCTGTGGGAATTGAACCGTCGACCCAGTGTTGGTGAGCTCACCTCTCCATACAGACTATCCAGCCCTGAGATGATGAACTGCTTCAGATCGACCGCATTCAGTCGGGTAGACTCATCCTCCAGAACGCTACACACAGAAACATCATGTGGATCAGGGTACAGATTTAATGGGTAAAGATGCAACTATATTATCATGTTGTAGACACCACAATATTAGACACAGTTTTATCCAAAGCAACTAACAATAAGTGCAACTAGAGAATGCAATTCCTGAAGAAATTGCTAGTGGGAATGCTTTATGCTGAAAAGCTGACGCGAAACTGCTATGCTGAAATGTAATGTGTAAAAAGAAAGTGAAGAATTTTGATTGAAATTATGTGATAAGAGAAGAAAAGAAAGTAAAAAGGCATGGAAACTGGAAACTTTTGAACTAACTTGATGGCGAATGATCTGTCGCCATGCCAACTGCATTTGATGACACTCCATAATATGCTTAGATGCGTTGATGGCTGCATTTCCATGGAAACAGCATATGATGACACCCTATAATTGACGTAGAGCTGTTGAGGGCTGTACCATTAACCATTATCTGAAGTCTGGTGCTGTTTTGAGCCTTTTCATAGGCGTTACGACAACATTGTGTTTTATGGCGATGGATGTGTTTCCATGGAAACGGCATATGGTGAGATGTCAGACGTAGAGCTGTTGAGGCATGGAGAGGTGATATACAGGTGAAGATTGTGGGACGACCGGACCGTGTCCATTGGAGCTACAGCGACATCGTGTTTTATGGCGAGGGATGCGTTTCCATGGAAACGGCATATAATGACAACCCATAATTGACGTAGAGCTGTTGAGGGCAGGACCCTTAACCATTATCTGAAGTCTGCTGCTGTTTTATGGCGAGGGATAAGTTGCCATAGTAACACCACATTACGTAACATCAGATTTGATGTGGAGCTGTGTTAACCATTATCTGAAGTCTGCTGCTCTGAGCATGTCAGTTGGAGTTATGACATCATCGTGTTCCATGACACAGGTGTTTATATTTGAGCTAACGAGGTGTCCAGAGATCAAAGGTTTCCATAGTGATGTGCAGTAATCAGTGAGAGGAGAGCATTTGCATTGTTCTGAATGAGAGATAAACCTCTTACATGTGAACGTTTTGTTGAAGAACCGTAACAGATATCGGTGAAATTTCAACGGGTGAAGCATCTCAAGGACCTTGAGCATCTGAAGTGTGCTTTTTGTGTACTTACAGGTAAATAATGTGGCCTTTTTGGCAGATTAAGTAAAGGTGTGCGGCTGCTGCTGTGTAACATTTTAAAGTTGGAATGAGGTTTCTGAGTGAAAGTATGAAGGAGCAGTTAGCAGTTGAAGTTGCATGAAGATTGTTCAAGTCTGAAGAGTTTCTCCATTGACTTCCATGTTAAACATTTAATGAATTATGGGATGTATCTCTGGAATTGTGAAAGTTATGAATAAGAAAAGTAATAGCCATCGATTCCCGACCGAGCTGAACGTTTTGATGTTTGAACGGAGTTTCTGCGATGTGGAATGTGGGAGAAGAAGCGCAAAATAACCCGGCAGAATAATAAAGAATTTTGTGCAGTATCAGCATTCCCACTTAATTAACCATAAAGATAAAAGTAGTAAATTGTGGTATATTGTTTTTATAATTTATAAAAATACATGTTTTATACCTTATATTGCACTTCATCTTATTTTAATATATGTATTCTTTATTTACTCTTTATTAACAGATTCTTTATTTTCATAAAATCTCTCGCAGTGTGGTGAGGTTGATCCTACCTTGCAATGTTTCTTTTGTAAATTAGTGACTTTTCTTTTATCTGTACATTTGAAATATTCCCTTATTAATGTATAACTTTAATCTCAAATAATATTTGAGTTTATTTCTCATAAATGTTATCTTGTAAATTGTACCCCCTTTCCCCCAGCTTCCAATTGTAAACGTTTGGTTTTACCTGAGCCTAAATGCAGTAAATGCACCCTAAAACAAAAATAAATGATCATTTCTAAAGAGTTAATGAAGAGCCAATTAATAAAACAATAAATCGGTATTTATAAACAGTATCAAAAAAGAGATAGAGAGACTTACAGGCAGACCTTCATGTAGTGGTACGGCGAGGCGTTCTTCAACACGACCCGTTGGTAGAGCGCAGGTTTGTCCTTTGTGTCGGCGCAGCTCATTATATTAAAGCATCAGGGAACATCAGGGAACTCCAACAGATAGTAATCAGCTCAGACTATAAAAGCAAATCATTCAAGATTAAAAAGTCATCAACTAAACTCAACATGAGTTATTTTAAAGAAATGTATTCATTTCACTTTGTAGACTGTGACTTCTGGAAAAGCTCACTAGAGAACCATGTGTGGTTAAATCCACAGCTGGAAATAGTCCCCAACTAAAGCTATACGTCCTGGTGTGAAAGGTTTGATTCAACTACAGTGACATGCTGTTCTTAAGAAATTCAACTATATTTGCAAAAAGTTTGAAGTTTGAAGATTGTGATAACTGGTATAGGATAAATACTGGCTGGTACCTTAAGTTTGGTATTTAAATAAAATAAAATGTATTATTTAGGTGAAAAGGGTAAAACAGTGCATCCCTATTACTAAACTCATAACTCGTATTTTGTCCCCTCTCTTTTTTAAACAGACTTTACTCTGTTTTGCTCCATTTTACACTCTACCTCAATGTAGAGTACTAGTTTGATATTATAGTGCATTCCAACTTATTTCTTTATATTTATATATAGTTTATCAGATATTCCATATATTTATTGTGTAGTTTTTACTCCAGTGTAATGGATGCTGTAACACAATCATTTCCCTATTTAGGATCAATCAAAGGTAGGGTAGGTCATTTTGGAGAAACCAGCTCCAGTGCGCTAGAATTTGAAAAACACAACCGGAAAAAATCTGCCACTTTTTACAGCACCACGGCTTCCACAGATGACATTTTTGTATGGATTTTTTGTCAAAGCACTTAAGATATTCATTTCTATCGGGATGTTAAGAGCATTCCATCTAATATAACAAAAAGTGTTTCTGAAATAAATTACATACCCCACCTACATATATCTCTGTTTTCATATGTTAGGTTATGAAGGTCAGGAGACTGAAAGAGATTTATAAAAGCCCCGGTTTTAGTTGTAATGCAACCAAGGGGCACAATATATTGTTTCAAAAAACGTTTAGAATGGTGTTCCTGCAATCTTATAGCAAACACGTTTTTTCACACAAGCAAATAATAAACTTAGCTAACAACATAGCCAGCTAACCGCTAAGCCACAATTAAAACTTGCTGTTACATTAAACGTAACATCTGACATAATAAATAACCCTTGCATTTAAAGTCTGACAGACAACCTTTTCGTCACGAAAATGTCAGGAACATGAATGCAATTATAGACATTTAAACAATATGTATAAAGAACAACAACCTGAATCTAGAACTAGCTTACAGGAGGTCAAACAGTAGCTAAACTAGGTGAACTGGCTTTTAAGTCTACTCTAGTTTCTAGCTGCTACACTGACAGCTGAAAACAAAGTAAATGCAGTTTCTGGTTTGATAAATGTTTATTAAGAATTCAGTTGTTACGCATTTAACTCACCGACTACATCCACATTGAGAGTTCAGCGTGTTGTGAAATGTAGCATGCCCCTGGAGTCAGCGCATGCGCAGTCATCACAGACGGATATCTCAAAGAGTACACAATAGTAAGATGGTTCACTCCGTCCAAAATCCAGGAATCGCAAAATATACAGTAAAGGTGATACATGTCAGGTATACTAAAAAAAGTGCTGATAGTTTAAGAAATAGTACAATGGCTATCATTTCATTTTTTTACATTTGCGATCCATTTATGATATTGTGAAAGAAAATTGGATAGTAGTGATGACTATCTAGAAATAAATCTAATAAAAACCAACAAACATTCCGGCATGGTGTTAAATACATGAAATACAATGTTTACATGAGAAATACAAAAAATATGTTTCAATCTCAGAAAGTGCAGAATTTCAATAATCTAACAATAGGCATAAATTGAGTCAACAATAATAACTTTAATTTGACCGAAATATACCCCAAGCCAAAATATACATGAAAACAATCTGAAAATGATCAACAATCAGTATTATTTATCATTACATTATGTTATCTTCATGTTTTTGTTGCAAATGTCAAGTTACTTGTGTAATTCTTCTCAGCAAATATAATAATGTGCACACCAAAGGGACTTCTGCTCTGGAGTGGTATCTTGAATAAATTATCTACTCTTTGACAGAAATGGTAACGCTAAAGATGTGTTGCCCCGCAGCGGTCAGTTTATGAGTTACATGCACAAACAAAAGAGCAGAGGAGTTTCCAACAATTCTATAAAACAAGATATTTTTCCTGCAGAATATTTATTTCTGTATTCCCAATCTATTTGTACATGAGCTGGCATCACTCCATCACCTCATCTATCAAACTCGATTCACTTTCAGTGCAATTTTATTGTGATTTCCAAATGAATGATTTTCATGAGGTTAAATTATGCAGCACGCACACAAAAAAACTTGTTTCATGTGAAACAAGACACTGAGAAACATGGTTTCTGAAAGAGAAATGTGCAAAATTCCAAAGCGGAATGTTTTCTTTCAACACTTATCTAAAATAGAGACTACAGTTTCCTGCTGCGTGTCTAAAAACGTCAGGAATATTTGGAATATTAAAATGTTACAGATATAAACTCTGTCATAGCAAAACTCTTATACCAAACTAAAAAAGAGCATCAAACCAAATTCACAGGCTTCATCGTCCATTCTGAGGTCATAGGGTTATAAAGTTTGCTTCAGGAAAGTTTCTTAGCGTTTCCACCGTTGACTTCCTTCTTAGACAGGAAGTCCATGATGAGATTGGCAGATTTCCTGGGCCGCTCCAACGACACAGAGTGACCACAGTTTTCTATCAACTCCACCTGACAGTTTGGCAGCGCCGCCTGCAGCACCGCCGCCCCCGACACGTCCACCACCTGGAGGAGAAGCAGGCCCATCAGCAGCTCCTCATGGTTGGTTGAGTCATTTAGAGACTTTAGTCAAATCAAATCTAATAGATCATTATTAAGAAGCAACTGTCACGAAACACCATTTTCCCAGGGATAAATAAATAAAATAACTAATTACCAAATATCTTAATGAAAACAAATGAATTAATAAATAAAGTATTTTGATTCTAAAATGTCTGATCATTTATAACTGGAAATCTGCTTTTTGTAATTACATTTTTTATAATCATGTTTTCATAATGGAACTGCGGATACATGGGCTTTATATATAGACAAGGGAGTGGTTTTGTTTGCTTGCATGCCGGAAAAAAAACTAATTTCCGATCACATCATTAGACATTAGATCACAAATTCAGCTGACGTTGTATTTGGATTATGATTTACATTTCTGGAAAGTCAAGTTGATGTTTACATTTGTTTTGTTTTGTTTATCTAAACATCTCAGCACATGCTTTTTGGAAATGTGTGCCAGACACCCCTCACCTGACCTCAAGTCAGCTGTTTGTTGCATTGTTGGACGAGCCTAGGACTTAACATTTTCATTGCCATCTACTACTGTGTAGCTATTTTGCATATGGAAAGAAGCAGTGGCTACTGGCTAGTGCTCTGCAAAGTACCAGATTCTCTGTCCTTGGTCCGTTCTGGGACTTGAACCAGAGATCCACTGGTTCCTGCGCCAAGTCCCTGAGCTATCGCCACCCAGAGTGATATATAAATAAACTTAAAAACACAGCTAACTATTAGAGCGCTTTAGATCAAAGAAACATAGACCGTTTCAAGGAAAACACATAAGAGATCAAATATGTAGGGCCAAGAGTTGAAAATAAAATCCTATAAAACAGGATGCAGAGGAGAGGCAGTGAGGAGCTTATTAAGATCAGTCGGTGAGTCCGAGGCTCCAAATGATTCATGTGTACCTGATCCTCCTTCCCCCAGATCACCTGCACCGGGGATGTGATCAGGTGCAAGCTTTCCTGCAGCGAGTGGCGAGACTTCTCCCCGACGATCTCCATGAACACTGAACCACACACACACACACACACACACACACACACACACACACACACACACACTCATTAAAAAGGAGCAAATTACAAAAACACATGAAACAACAATAATTAAAGGCTTAGGACATCAAATAATCCTGGGTGATTAAATAAAAAAATGTTGTCAATAAAACTCCAAACTTGGTATTCTTTATTTGGATCCCCATGGAGATGGGAAGGATTCTTTTCTAGAGCTGCTTTGAATGTGAAACAACCTTTGCAGGAAGTGTTACGGTACATGTGACCAGCAATAAATGGGAAGAAGCACGGTATTCAGAATTTGCAAATCAGAAACAAATGTGTGTCGTTGTAAGAAAAGGGAATTAAGAATTTCCTAAGTTGGAATATGACTCTTTTTAAGACTCTTTTCAAACGTGCACTGCTTAGTGGAGTTCAGAGAGGAGCAGACTGACCTTCTTTGTAGAAATCATTGTTGGGCACCCTGTTGTCAAGGAGACCTTGCAGGAGCTGTTAAAACACACACACAATTAAAAAGAGACACACACACGCATCAATGGGTCCACAGTGCACTGTACTAATGGTTCCTTTACGCCAGATATGAAAAAGCATGTTTGGAACAAAAAAAATAAAAGTCTGTCACAAAGCTGAAGACAGAGACTCCTCTACTTAACAGCCCTTTAGTGTTTAAAGGGGCCCTATTATGCTTTGGAGGGTTCTCCCTTCCCTGCAGTGTTCTACAGGTTTGTGTGCATGTGGTCTGCAAAGGCTACAATCCCTGTGTTCCCTCCAGAGGGAGTCTCTCTCACACACTCCCTCCCTCCCCCCCCCCCCCCCCCTCCCCCCTGCCTGAAACACCTCCATTGGACTGCTTCGTTTACTTCTGTAACATAATGAGGACTGGCTAGCATTCCAGCACATTTTCCGAAATAAACTAAGGGGCGGGACATCTCTAAGATGTAGAGCAGACTGGGCTCTGGTTTCAGACAGAGGGTGAAAAGAGGTGCTGCAGCACAGGCAGCATGTGTGCTGTAAGCTCATGGTTTGTGCTGGTTGTATGAGGGTCCAATTCATGGGGTTCAGTTTATGTGAGTGTGACTTTAAATCTGGGTGGAGATTCGCAGGGTGTATTGATATGTTATAAATAGAGGGGATAAATAAATGAACGTCATTGAGATTGAGGAAACAGGAGGTTAGGTTTTCATAAAATTCTCGATAAAGAAGACAAGTTGCCAAAATCATCAACTTTTGTTGCCACAGTTTACTTATAAAACACACACACTTTCAAATCCAATCTTCTTTTTCTGTCTTGGTAGACACTTTATACTGCAGCAGCAATAGTAATAGTTGTAGAGTATACTAATAGTAGCTGCAGAGATCTATAGAAACTGTTGTTGTGCACATCTGGACTGAGGACCTAGGGCTGTCTCTGTACCTGCTTGGGGAGGCTGATGGGGGTGTAGCAGCAGAGCTTCAACATGGACTCCAGCTCCTGAGTAGTAGTGGGGATCAGAGGGATGGACCCCTGCTGCTGAGTCTTCTCCATCTCCCTCAGGCGAACGATGAACTCAGACTCTGTGGGAAAAACCAGACCTGCAGGACAGAGAGGAGGAGAGCTTCTGTCACTCACATACACCGATCAGTATGGGGTTTGAATCCTGGAGAAATCACACAGATCAGATGTGTGCTGAGTTTACCTGCCGGACACATCAGGGTGACGCCGGACAGGTGAGCAGGGTGATGGGCAGCGTACACTCCTGCGACGTTCCCCCCCCATCGACGTCCCCACCAGGTGGAAGGGTCTTTTGTCCAAACCAATACTCTTCACAAACTGCACAGGGAGAGACACAAAGACAGAGGGGATCACGGTCTGCTCAGTGCCTCTCTGCAGCCTCTACAGCTGGATACAGAGAGTGGGCACAGGTGTGAAGTGGATGAAAACAGTAATAAAGAAGAATACCTTATCATTAATTGTCTTCTCTTTTAATGCAATAAAAATGTGCCACTTTACATGTTCACAATGTGCAATTTAGAAGACAAATATATGGACTATAATGTATGTTCTATTACAGATTAAGATTCTATGAAGCCATTTGAAGAGATATTATTCCCTGTTGTCCATTTTGCTTTGTTTAGGACATTTCAGTCAGACAACTCACGTGTTCCTTTAACATGTTTATTAGAAGCAGCATATAGTTAAGTTTGTCGTCTAGGCTCGGGCCTCATCACTCCATAGATATACATAGCACGATGAGTGATGATTAAATAACTAACCCCCCGAGCCTACAGGTGGAAGCTGGGGTGGTGGGGGGGCAGGCAAGCAGCAGCGACGTAGAGGTAGCTGCAGCAATAGCAGCAGCAAGCAGCATGGAGAGAGATCTGGCAGGTTAAATAGAGCGGCATAGGTGCTCGCGTTGACTGCCTGAACTAGCTCGCAGGCTTCGCCCCATTTCTGGGCATTAAACTATATAAAAACGTTGTGATCAGATGCCAGATTGCAAGCCCATATCTAAGAGGAAGAGCCAAATGAACAAATATAGCATGGGGAAACACCACATGGAAGACCATATCTGATTACTAGTGACTTTTAGTGTTGATAGGTATATCTTTATAACAGAGCCAGGCTAGCTGTTTTCCCAATCTTCTAGTTGTTATGCTAAGCTAACAACAGTATGTCCTGACTCCAGCTACGGCGCACAAACTAGGGGTCGATATCTATACGTCTCATTTTATTTTTATTTCCCGTAAATCTTCCTTCCTTTCCTGGCGTTAGAAATATTGAAGGGTATCTGTTCCTTACTGTGCATGACATTAAGGTGGGTTGTATTACACACACACACACACACAAACACACACACACACACACACACAACACACACACACACACACAACACACCACACACACACACACACACACACACACCCACACACACACATACACACCACACCCACCACACACACACACCCACACCACACACACACACACCACACACACCACACACACACACACACACACACACACACACACACACACACACACACACACACCACACACACACACACACACACACACACACACCACACACACACACACACACACACACACCACACACACACACACACACACACACACACACCACACACACACACACACACACACACACACACACACACACACACACACACACACCTGGTGGATTCTGGCGACCTGGCCTTGAATGCAGTAATCCTGGGCCCCGGTGCGAGTTGTCCCCTCGTGTCCGGGCATGTCCACACACACCACATGCTGGCCTCTGGGGAGATGCTGGAAGAGAACACACACGCACCCAATTATAAAATAAATGAAAAGATAATACTTTATAAATAATGAAATATAGAGTGCAGAAACAAGACGCACACGGGACAAAACATTTATCAAATATGTAAAAATAAGATACAATTCAAACAATTGAATTAATTACATATAGACAATTCCCTATGTGTAAATTGTTTATAAATGCTTATGGGTTTACATGGAGAACAGATGGTTTTTCTTCTGTGCGGGAAACACATTTAAATCGATTCAAACATGTAATTGCATTTATCACACAAATTATCTGTGATTAATCATGACTACGTGTTTTTGTTTTAACTCCCCCCCAAAATACAAGTAAACAAGTGGAGACATTGTGTAATAATGTCATGCATGACAAACTGCTGGTAAAAGACATTGGTGGTCATTTTTACTTTATTTTTAACATTTCAGATTTCTTTGTTATTAGCATGAAGTCTGACAATTTTCCAAAACGTAGCTAAAGCGTCTACAAAGCCGCTGTTACGGAGAGCCTCTGTGAGTGCCTTCTGTATAATGTGTGCTAGCTCCTACAGTGGTGACTGTCCACTATCACTTCTATACTAAACCATTTCAACAAACTGACACATGCTTGAGCAAAATGCCTTTCCCCTGTTTTCACCACACCTAAAGCAAACAAGTGCAGAACATTAGTCATGGATCAGGTGTGCCGTTACAGCGAGGTAGTGTGGGTTCTTACTGATGTCTAGTGGTGTCCAGTCACTGCCATACATGTAGTTTGTGCCATTTGCTTTCTTTGCCTTTTAACTGCAATACAATTCATTGTACAAATCTGTGCTGGAATTACTGGAGGAAGTGGGGGTAAAACTAGATGTGGTTAATCTGAGGAAAACCTTGACGATGGGCAGCCACATGTCCTTGGAGGCGGAGAAGCCGTGCAGCAGCAGCAGCGACGGCGTGGCCCCCCCCGGCGTCCCGCGGCTGCTGTAACAGAAGCGGTAACTTCCGCTCTGACAGTACCGGATCACCAGCCCCAGCCTGCGACGCATGTACCTGAGGAGGATCATAGGCAGAGATTATCTGTCATCTGAATCTACCCCTCTAGCTGGAGACCTAGCAGTAAACAGCAACTCAAAGTTCAAGTTCTTAATTTGTCCCTGAGGGAAGATTAGTTCTGCTGATGGAGCATGAAAACAACAGCAACAGGACAAGACACAAGCAAAAAAGCAAACTACATTACCACTCGTAAAACACATGAAAACGAGTGACGGGGGAACACATGAAATACAAAGAGTTCAGAAAAAAGTTAAGACAGAAAGAAAGAAAGAAAGAGAAGGAAAGAAAGAAAGAAATGCACAAGTACATGGTATCTCTGAGGAAATCTAAACTTCTCCTGTATCATCTTTTGTTTTTCCTGTTAGTCAAATTGTGATTACATAATTTAAAGCCTGATTACATTTTATTTAATGTCACAGTTTTCTGTAACCGAGCATTTTATTCACGTCACAAAAACCCCTATTACATCACTGTGACTCAGCACTGTGTGTGTGCGTGCGTGCGTGCGTGTGTAACTGGGTGAAAGAGCACTGCCAATCCGACCAACAAGTATTCTGTTTACTTTTTTACAGCTTTGACAAAGTCCGATAGGCCAAGGCACACCAACATATCTGCTCTTTCAAAATAAAAGCGGCTTCATCCGGACAGATTCACTAGTGGCTGAAGACTTTTATTTTTGTCACTGCTTTTAATTGAACTATTCATATCTTAAACTGCACTCTAACTTTTATCCATGTATTTTTTCTTTTAATGTTTATTTTATTATCTTTGCTTTTAAATGCCATTTTCTGAATGTCTTTCATTTTTGTAAAACACTTTGAATTGCCTTGTGTTGAAAGCCGCTGTATAAATAAACTTTCCTTGCCTATTATAATATAATATGTTTTACTTATTGTTATTTATTTAAATATAAAATTCATTATGTTGCAAATGAGAAATGTTAATATTAACTTAAAAATATATTATTATATTAGGTATTTTAATATATTTTATGTAAATTGATATTGCGCGTGTTGTCACTATGTTGATGAGAATGATCCCAGTGAGGAACAGACTGTCTTTTCTTAGAAACTATTTTGAAGGTTTGAGGACTGATTGAGAGTTTTATCACATGGAGGAGAAGCAACCACCTGAAGCTTAATATGTGCAACACCATCATCTGGTTGTGGTAGACGAGCAGAGGAAGGCGTCCATGGGCAACTTCACAAACATTTAAGTTTTAATTTGTATCTTTGGGGTGATTTTGGAAACTCCTCTGAGCAAGGAAGGAAAGAAAACATTTACCCTCGGGATGAGATGTGGTTGACCTATGCTTACACATACTGTAGCTCTGATGTGTTGATAACAAATTAACTTTGAGTTATAGACATTGAAATTGAAATTCTTTACCCGAAGAAAAATACAAAAACAAGTAATATAAAAAAAATTATATATATGTATATAATTAAAAAAATGGAAAAAAAAAAACAATAGAAAATTAACTTTACTGCAACAATACTGCTATATGCAATATATACTTTACAAATATGTATTATGTTGTTACTGGCTACTTACTTTTTTTAAATACTGCTACTCATTTTTAACCATGGTTGTTTACTTATTTCATTTTATAAATTGTACTTGCGTGAAAATACGTTGCCACTCCAGACAACCAAATGTAACAAATGGCTCCTTTGATTATAAGTGTGGATTTCCCTAGGTTTCAAAATGGTTGAAAACACTGGGGTAATATAATAAGTACACAATTATCAGCAACATGTGATCAAAGTATCCCAAGTAAAAGGACTTATTCTGCAACAACAACAAAATCGCCACCATGTGAATATATTATTATATAAATATAAAATTATTTTTGTAATAATCAATGTTGTTGCATAGAGCAATATTTAACTGTTGTAGACAAAGTTCTCTTACACAAATGATTCATGTTTATGATTTTCTTTTCTTCACTTTTTATATTGGATAACTTTACCTTTTTGTTTTCCCTCAAATTGTTATTCCACTGTTTTAATCTTTAGTGATGCATTATGTCTAAATTGTATCCTGTTTTTTTATGAGTAAATGTTCTTATTTACCTTTTTAGTTATGTCAGATTTAGCTGTTAGCTCATTTCCATCTGCAGTCCCTAGGCAGTTACATAACATAACAATCAACTAGGGCTGCTCAATTAATCGTATTTTAATCGCAATTAGGATTATGGCTTGCAACGATTACGAAAACAACATATAATCGAAATAAAACGATTATTTTATTATTATGACTTTTTTTTCTAATTTCTTTTTTTTGTATTGTTTTTTCAGTTGAATTATACTTACAGCTCAGGGTAATCAACTGTTAAAAACATACTGTTCACATTTTTTCTCCAATAAATGGATGTTTTCAAAGTAAATGGATAATCGTTTTTAATAATCGTGATATCAATTATTGATCCAAATAATCGAGATTATGATTTTTGCCATAATCGAGCAGCCCTACAATCAACAGACTATTACCAGTCTAACCAGTGTGTGTGAGTGTGTTTACCAGTTGTAAGCTTTAAGGAGGGATCCAGGCCAGAACATGAAGGAGTAGATGAACGCGAGGACTGGGAGAACCAGAATACATCCTGATATCATTATCATCTCCATGGCTGCACACCCTTTCAAAAATAAAACACACAAAAATACATCATCATCAATACAAGCATTTGACTTCAGTAAACCCAGTAAGTTATCATAAGTCATGAACCTATCTCTATAAACATTGACCAGTGTGTGTGTTATACACCATTAAAGAAAGGGCTGGTCAATATATCTACATTGTATCAATATGATATAATAATAATAATAATAATAATAATAATACATTACATTTATAAAGCGCTTTTCCTGGTGCTCAAAGCGCTTACAAGCAAGTAATAATAAATAATAATAATGCATTACATTTTTTATTAGAGCGCTTTTACAGGTGCTCAAAGCGCTTTACAAGTAGACATTACACATATTAGACATGTAAGAGTCATTACTGCGGACATTCCCACAGGTAAAACAAGTAAAACAAAATAACAACAAAAGTAGAAAGTGCTAAACTAGGAGGAATAAGGGTAAGGGGTTAGTTGATTAGGAGTTGAAGGCAAGAGTGAAAAGGTGAGTTTTGACGGATTGTTTGAATGATGCGAGAGTGTTGGCGGATCTGACGTGGCTGGGGAGGGAGTTCCAGAGTGTGGGGGAGGCTGCTGCGAAGGCCCTAGAGCAGTGGTTCTCAACTGGTGGGTCGCGACCCAAAAGTGGGTCGCGGACCCGTTTCGAGTGGGTCGCGGATGTGTGAGTGAAGAAAAAAAAATTGAAAAAAAAAAAAAATTGGATTCTTTTTTTTTTTTGGGGGGAAAAGTCAAACTTTGAAGGCCCGATTTTCTAACGCTGTGCATGCAGTCGGCGTTGGACTGGAAGTACCGGAGACCATAAACCGTTTTGAAAACTTCTGTCACGTAGTGATCATCTTCTCAATAAAATATCTTTGCTGATGTTTTTTCGAGTCTTCTGGCCTTTGATCAGAATCAAGATTGTTGCCGGAAGTCCCCACAGAGAATAACTTTGCGGTAGAACTATTCTTTATACATCCATAGGCGCATTCACACCGCAGTACTTTTCCCACAAAGGTTCATGCGAACTTAGTTCATGCAAACTCTTTAGTTCGCATGAACTAAGTACAGATCGCGTTCACACCGGAAAAAGTCCCTGGGGGTGGATTAGGCAAATGAAGCCGCTGACTTCACTTCTTCTTCTTCTGCTTTGGGTTTACTGGCAGGCTACAAACAACTTCACGGCGGATACTGCCGCCCGGAGTCCCCGGCCGGAAGTCCCCGGAGTTGGGGAAGGCTTCAGTAGAAGTTGCTGGGACTCCCAGCAGCTTCTACTGAAGCCTTCCGAGTAAATCGCCAGAACGCCGACACCTCCTCATCTCCACCGCTCCCATGTTTTATTTTGTGTTGCCATAAGTTAGTCTCTCTGCGTTTCTGCGCTGGGCTAATGCTAATGCTAATAATGCTAATGCGAGGATAATAAAATGGCGGCTTCACAAAACTTTTTGGAAGTTTTACGGGGCGTGGTTTGCAATCCGCCCAGCCAATCAGAAATATAGCTCTTTTCTCACAAAAGAGCCGCTCGAAAGTCCCTGCTCTCTAGCAGGGACTTACGAGCGGCTCTTTTGTGAGAAAAGAGCTATATTTAGTACCGGCTCTTTTTGGTGTGAACGCGATAAAAGAGTTCACTGAACTAAGTTCGCATGAACGTTTGTGGGAAAAGTACCGCAGTGTGAATGCGCCTAATGGGTACAACTTCAGATAGAAATGAACACATAATGAAATATGACCCCCGGTCTGATGACTGACAGGTCACAGAACAATGGGGAGCTATCTACCCTTACCCACAATTTAGTCACACAGACTCTCTCCTCTTTGCTCTTCTCGCAGCAAGATGTCAGAACAAAGTGAAAAACAAACAATGGCATAAAATATTATTAATATGTCGGGTAGTAATAGATTTATTTATTTTCTTCTCAGTGTACCAGAATGCATAGTTTATGTTAGTATTTCTAAAAATCTCCTGGGGGATCCCCCTGCTGGGGTTGGGTTTCCAGCATGTGGCTGTACTTCACTTTTATTAATAATGTATGCTGAAAAGCGTATATATTACAGCACGATTTTTTGTTGAATAGATTTGAGTGCTTCAAAATGTTGGGTCGCGATGTATTGATCAAGTAAAAAGTGGGTCCCGAGGCCTGACCAGTTGAGAACCACTGCCCTAGAGGCTTCTCAATTCTTAAATTTCCCCTCCTTGACTCCCCTCCTCGAGACTTAGTCCCGCCCACAGGAGATGCAAGCGGAGGACCGAGGAGGGGAACCGAGGAGAGAGGAGGGGAAGCAGCAGACGTTTAAAGAAATGAGAACTCTTCTCCTCTGAGCGGTCATATTAAAGCGACGTCCGTTCATTATTACGTGGCAACAGCTGCCGAGTGTTTTGTCATAGCGCTGCATTTTATAATTAAGCAATCATACACGAGAAGCCGTTCTTGAACGTCATTATTGGTACGACAGTACTGCGGCAGGACCGAGGCGCTTGCGCCGAGGTCCGTACGCCTGTACGCCTGTACGCCTGTATCATTGTAATCAACAATATCGTAAAAATAATGTCATAATGTGGGCTAATTTGCTCCCAAACCTACGCTTTCTGCTTGAGTTAATCTCCGTCAGAAAGTAGTTCCTGAAAGTAGTTCCCATGGTAACGATAGCCGATCGAACACTCCTGCTACCCCGATTACAGTTATTGATATAATTATAGTAAATAATATATTATTAACCAATTTATTGAAAACAATTTATTGAAAACAATTCTTGAATTAGGCTATTTAAATATCTGAGTAATCACTGTGTGGGATTAGCGGAACAAATCAAATCAGGCTGTCCCTGGTGCTGAAACATTTTGGGTTCAGAATGAAGGTGGATGTTCATGCTGCCATTAAAAGTGCAATTCTTGAAACAGCTCTCCATGAACTCCATGCCAGACTTTTTTGCAAGTGGTGCTGTGGTGTTCACGGGTAGGACTACGTTATAGGAAGAGCTTTCCTCCAGTGGCCGTTTCATGGCGTGTCCCGGACCGGCAAAAAGCGGGTTGCTCCACATCTTTCTGTTGTCTAGAGATGGAGCCCAGTAGCTGCGAAGCGATGACTCGTTTTTATGTCCGCTAACGGACATGATTTCTCTGGCCTCCAACCCTGCCTCCGCCAGCCACTGTATGCAGGTGCTTCTGACATTTTGTAGCTACCGATTTCCAACGAGAGACAATGTATAACCGTGTAACGGCTGTGTGTCGCTAAACGTCGCTATGGAAACCACACTATGTAGGCTCATGGAAGTAGTTTCGGTAGGCTAGTGGCGTGTGTAGGCCACTGGATACTTTGTGATTAGGCACGTTCTATTTGATCGTTGTTTGATCGTGGAATCAAACACACCTGTTGTCCAATCAGAGAGTTTGCTCAAACCTATGTGTTATAGAATCTCTGTTACATCAGCTGAACATTGTTCCCCCACATATTTACTTTTAATTAATTGAGAGTGCGGTATAATGAAACAATAACAGGCTACAGATGCGGGACACACACACACAAATATATTTATTTAAATATATACAATTTAAAGTATGAGAGCACTCTCATAATAACGTAACACAATCAGAGACTGGATATATCCCCCCCTCTCTCTGGTCGCTGAAATGGGGAATTGAAATGACGGGCCAAAGGTTGTATTTACAAGTATTAAAAGTAAGCAGAGGACACCAAACCAACTGAGACCCGTCTGTCCGCCGCATCTACGCACTGTACAACACACACATACATACTGTACCACATACACACACACACACTGCCGACCACACACACTGACAGCTCCTAAAGCATAATCAGGCTACAGCCATTGTGTATTTTATTATGTGAAGCACTATATGGTCTTAGAAAAATATCGACTCTTTGTTTGTAGATATCTACTAACTAAAGCAAATAAAGAGAGTAATGTAGGCCTGTTATACTGAGTGATATATATTGTACACTGCTCTGCTTTCTGCACGGACCTCACAGCTGTTCTCACTGTAAACATCGTGACGCGATGAAAGCAATTTCTAACATAATATCCAGAGGATGCATGCAGAGCTGTCATTGGCTGAGATAAGTCCGGCCGTGCGTCACGCCTCCACCGTTCCCGGAAATGCATCCGCGGAGGAGCCGTGGAGGAACCATCAGTGTATCCTCGGTTAGAGCTCCTTCAGAGAGCCTCCTCGATGCTCGATGCTCGATGCTCGGCCCTCGATGTGCATTTAGAGAAATTAGATGTCCTTCAAAATGGCGCGCTGAAATTAATTTCCGGGTCACTACCGGAGGACCGAGGAGTCGAGGAGGGGAAATTTGAGTATTGAGAAGCCTCTCCTGTCACCCCAGGTCCAAGCTTTGTCCTGATGGGCTGATAGGTAGGTTAGCTTTAGCAGACCTGAGGCAATGGGTGGGGTTGTGTCGTTGGATGAGGTTACAGAGGTAGGGGGGGGGGGGGGGGGGGGGGCAAGGTTGTTAAGGGCTTTGAAAGTGAAAAGTAATATTTTAAAGTCAATGCGGTGTTTGATGGGGAGCCAGTGGAGGTCATGGAGGATAGGGGTGATGTGGTCGGAGCGTCGGGTGCGAGGTGAGCAAGCGGGCAGCTGAGTTTTGGACATATGGAAGTTTTTTTAGTGTGAATGCAGGTGATCCAAAAAGTATGCTGTTGCAGTAATCCAGTCGATATGAAACTGGATATCGTTTAGATTGTTGATGTCCAAACACTATAATATGACATATGTGTTGTCTTTTTCTGATTTCTAAAGGCTGCAAACAGAAGGGAGATGTCATTTTATAAATAAAAAAAATGTTTGTCTGTGCCCACTTTATCATTAAATCACATTACTGATACTTATTTATCAACAATCTCATTGGGTAAATATTTTGTGAAAGCACCAATACTAAACACTACGGTTTCTTTTATATGTTGTTATGACATCAAATGTTGTGACATTCTTATACACCATTTTGAATTCTTATAAAGTGTTTAAAGTGAGCTTGAATGCAATCAGACGAGAAGCATTTTGTTCTCTGTGCATTTAGAAAAAAAACCTTGCATTAAAATAGATTAATCTCAAAAAGAGAAGAGCTTAATAGTTGTTAGACTGCTCATAATGTCATGATTTTACTTAAGAAAATGTTACTTTTTTATGTTAACCTGGTATTATTCACGTTTTATGTGAATTTGCCTCGAAATATACTGACCTATATATTGCTTTGATTGTTTTACTGTATTGCTTATTCAACTTGAAAATGAACTCAAACTAAAAAGACGGTGGCATTTAAAGTTATTTTTTCCCGGCGGTGTGTACAGTAAAGTAGCGGAAGACCGAACTTCCCTTTAACAACATGAACGCTGGTTTCCTTTAAGTTTCAAAATACATATTTCTATTTTTTATGCATAAGGTTTCACCGTAGGGGGAATGAATTGTCTTTTTGAAAAGCCGCAACAAATATTACATTTGACAGGTCTCCTAGTTATGAGTGTCTTTTGAAAACCTCACATCTCAAACAGGTTCAGCATGCAGGTTCAACCAACACTGGGAATAACACAGCCAGCGTCTGCATATGAAACATTAATATCATACAGCATGTCTATACAACCTGAGGGGAAGTAGCACCGTACCTGTCCGAGTCCTCTTTGCTCTGTCACCGCCTGACGTCCTCCATGCACTCCTCCTCCTCCTCTTTCACCCACATTACACAACAACCTATCATCTCACTTAAAGGGAAAGTCCTGTGCTGCGTTTAGGCATCGTCGGAAATATCACACATCTAAATTATACCTGTTTAACATGGAACAACTGTTGCATTTGAACTGGATATTCTTAAAAATAACAGGTATTACAATACTGCTGGGTAGCTTGTGAATGTTTCCAATGGTTCCATAACGTTTTCTTAATGTATAACAAAACGTAAAATAGAATGTGTTGGTTTATTTTATATTATTAATTAGAATCTTCAAAACTGTCAAATAAATTCAGTGGTGTAAAAATGACAATATTTCCCCCGAAATTGTAGTGAAGTAAAAATGACTGAGTGCCTCAACATGAGGGCTCAGACTCGAGGTCTGCTTCACATTTACATTTGAAAGTTAAAGCTCCAGTTCATGCTGAAACATCCAGTGGAATGAAATGATAACATGTAGGGGGACCTGGGCATCTTGTCACATTTTTAACTTCAAATTCTAAATTAAGTACAGCCACAGAAAATGTGAATTATAATTTAACTTGACAACATCCTGGAAAGGAGACCAAGTGCAAAAGAACCTCAACAGGAAAATAATTTCTTACAAAAACATGTTGAACCTTCAAATAAATCCTTAATCGCATTGAGGTACTTGAAGATTGACCCACCTTTGATCGATGCACCCATTAAACGTAAATGCATCAAGATTCATTGTCAAATAATATGATTTTTATTATGTAATTCTGCATGATAAGTTGATACTTTGATTAGATTTTTAATATTTCTTATGTTAAGTTAAGTTCAGGACTTTTAGAGTTGACAGAGTATTTCTAAACTGTGGTATCACTATTTTAACTGGTAACATATCCGAATATTTCCTTACCTTTGTCAAATTGTTTATATTCTAACAATAAACAGATGAACATTACAAACATTATCAAAGTGTTGAGACACTTTTATTGGTTCTCAGAGGCCACAGTTATTTGTCACCAGGGCTCAAGGATAGAAAAAGTCAGAAATAAATAGAAAATGAAACATTAGATAACAATATGTATAGGATCTTTAAAACTAAAACAAGCATAGCAATAAAACACAATCAGCAGGTGTATGTCAATTGAGTATGTATATAACATGATTAACAATATGATTAGGTCATGAAGTCTGCTTGGTTATAGAAGCAGAGGAAATGGTCTCAGTCTTGCATATCCTCTGATGACGCTGGGTGCTATTATTAAAGGCCATAAAACTCTGCAGACCAAATAGTGGGACTCAAAATATCCTTTTCTGGGTTTTTATTCAAGGTTCAAGAAGTGCCGTCAGACGGTCCGCCGGGTGATGTAACTACAGAGGAACGCTGGCCGGGAAACAAGAAATACTTCACATACCTGCTACGCTCACCACACACACACACACACACACACACACACACACACACACACCCGCACACACACACACACACACACACACACACACACACACACACACACACACACACACACACACACACACACACACACACACACACACACACACACACACACACACACCCTTTGTAAAACTTTAAAAAAGAGCTCTGCTTCAGGTTTGGGTCGCCTGATTACATTCAACATGAACTAGTGATTTCCAGATTCAACTCTATTTAAAAAATGGTAACAGATAACAGGAAGTTCAATCAGAAATGGCTTTTATTCAGCTGTCAAAACATCATCATATGCAAAAAAAAATTCTCTTCTCTCTTTAAACAAAACACGCCATGCAACTATTACCTGGTGTGAGATTATCTTTAATCCCTGAGGCTGAGACAGAAGACATTTAATTATTTCATGAACAGAATCACTTCTAATTTAAAGAGGACCTATTCTGCTCATTTTCATGTTCCTATTTGTATTTAGTTTCTCTATTGTGACATGTTTCAATGCTTCAATGTTCAAAAAGTTATTTATTTTCTCATACTGCCTGTGCTGAAGCACCTCTGTTCACCCTCTGTCTGAAACCAGAGCCCAGTCTGCTCTGATTGGTTACTCCCTCAGGCAACTTTGGGATTTTAGCCTTTGCAGACGATTTGCATGCAACAAACCTATAACACAGTACAGGAAAGGAAAACTAAAAAAGTACAATAGGGCCCCTTTAATACAGTAACATTTCAGTCATATTTTTCACAGTTTTACTGTGAAATTCAGTTATAAGTGTAATTTTGTAATGCTGTAATTTATATTAACAGCACCGTTAATAATTTATCTGGGAATTCCTTATTTTATCTTTTCAGAAAAACAGATTTTTTGTTCACAGACTTCTAGAAATCCTTGATCGTCATTTTACCCCGACAAAGTTTAACAGCTCATCTCGTGTTCATATAAAACTTGTATTATTTCATAATTTACCGAGCTAGGCTCACACTTCCAGTTTTTGTGCTAAGCTAAACATTTCAAACTGACACACACAATTAAAACTTTAAATATGAAATTCCTTGTTATATTTCACTGTATCATCTTGCAACCCTGTCACCTGAAAATGCTGTTCCCATAAGAATCTGTATCTATTCTTTATTTTCATTGTACATTGTATTTACCAGTATTTTTTTCTATACGCAACATATTTATCTAGTAACACTATACTAGATAAAATATTTTCCTTGTTTCTAAAAAGTTGGCATTTTGCTTTAAAAACATAAGCAAATATATTTATTACATTAGGTTAGATGCCGTATGACTTTTAGTTTTTAATTCAAACTTTGAAAACAAAATACTTGGTGAACCTCACAGAAAGTGATGGAGAGATACAAAACCTTACTCAAAATAATAAGTGAATCTTAAGCTTGACTAAAACAACACGTCAAAAAAAAGAGAAGAAAATGAATAAAATAGCAAATTAAAAGTAAAATCCATACTTCCTATTTGTACAAGCAAAGGGTCAACATCTACACTGATAAACACAATTAAAAACAGTCCAGCACAGTTCTGTTAATTTGTCTGCCTTCTGCATGTCCAGTTCCCTAAGTTTTAAGTCAAATAATTGGATCATTCCTAAAATGACACACAAATCTGCTTCTGCTTCTGTTTTTATCTAAAACCATCTGGCTCCAGTCACTGTCAGTTCTTGAAGTGCTATAATAAATCCACCAGTAAGTACTTTAAACACTTCTGTGTCAACTAAACATTCCCTTAAGTACTTAAAGCAGTAGGCTCGACTGAGAGTGCTTAAACGTCAGCTAGACATCTTAAGTATGTTAAACATTGATACATCATCTGGAGTATTTTAAATACTTGTCAAATGAAAATAAAATGTAATGACTTTAAGCGCTACTAATTCTGTATTATTTTGTTACTCATTTCATGTATTTGTATATAACAGGCAAACCACCACAGTCGATATCAGATTTACAGTTTGGTTTTTTTCGGTATTTTTGACCCTATAATTCTGTTTTTGAGCAGTGCTAAATCTTTTAAATCACCATATTGAGTTAACACTGTGTCTCAGTGCTGACAGGGTGTATCCAGGTTTTGTCCGCACTTCCAGCAGCAGTAATGCTGATGATGCCAAGTTCTTCCATCTTTCCCCGTGTGAAAAGACTGAGAGAAGATCAACTGAGGGAGGAGAAACAGGACAAAACAGATATGTTTATTTTGCAATTGGAGAATAAAGTTAAGGTCAAGATTACAGTTGAATTCTTCAGTGTTTGAACCAGGCATTTTTGAGAAAAGAGTTAAGACTGCTAATGAGCAGTAACTGTGGCGGTGCCAATAGCCTGTTTAAATGTATATTGATGATGGGCCATCAGGGAAAGCAAGGCCTTCTCTCCTGGCCTAAACACAGTCAGAATCCCTGACTAACCTTTTAATATAGTATTTTCATTAACAAGTTTTAAATTATTTCCAATAGTCTATTCTCTTCATTTTCTGTATTTGTATCCTCGTGGTTGATAGCAATTATAAGTCGTTGTGGATAAAAGCGTTAAAGACCCATTTATGATGCTAACCATTTTTGTTCAGCAGGATAATCTGTACATAATAACATCACTTGTATGATTCTTGAAGTGTAAATGCAATCGCCAGAAGTAAATGGCTAACGTTACCATCACCACGTTACATCACCACTGCTAAGCTAAAGGTGGCTAACTGTCCGTGTGATGATGTTTTAGCAGTCTCTTTTAGTCATTTGGTAGCAACCGCCGTTTTAATGACATTAAAGCTTCAGACATTCACCAGTGGGGTATTTACTGACACATTTTATGTTGTAGGGCAAAATGTGAAAATCTCTTCTCTTGTGTTAACCACAGACCTTATTTGAGGTATCTGACCAGATACGAAATCAAATTTTCTTTGACTATGTAGCGGGAAAGGAAGTGTAAGTGAAGCGCCTCACCTCATCACAGCCTGAGCACCGCGGCCACACCGTCTCACAGTAGTGCCGTCCGCAAAGCAGCTTCTGATTGGACCAGAAGTACACCAGGTCTGCCAACCCCTGGCCACACTCTGCACACACAAAGCAGGTGGGGTGCCACAGGGCATCATGGTAACCAGCTCGATCAGCGTAAACAGCCGGACTCTCCATGGTAACGTCACCGTGGCAACCTGTGCACTGCTGTGAGAAGAGAAGGTTGTGAAGCACATTACTGCAACAACATATGATTCCATATACAAAATGAAGCTTTTTCTAAAAACACGAGACTTATGTAAGTATTTTGTCGTTGTTGTGAGTTGTGTACTTACATTATCCCAAATATTTCCAACACCTTTTAAACCTAGAGTAATCTGTTTTTGTTATCAATATCATGGTCCGTCTCTATCTCCTTTGCATGTCTAAGGCCACTCCTTTTTTAAATCCTGGTAGTTTAAAATATTTTTAACTGTATGAAGGAGTATAATCATTGGACTCTGGAAGTTTTAAGAAAAATAAGCTCAGAACAGGTTAGCCTTTAGCTCGAAGGCCCTCTCTCCAATGTTACTGGCTTTAAATGCAAAACTGCTTTATTCAGTGTTTTTACCTTATTTACTCACTTGGACTGTTTGTTTTTTAGAAGAAGAGGCCTTTTTGGATAATACGGCTTCAAGTTCAAAACACTCAAGAAATGTACATCTGTATCTTAGGAAAATAGCTATTTGCTCTGTACTTTGTCTACAAAAAAGCAATTGAAAAACACTGATTTTACCAGTTGTATTCACTGCGTACATTAGTTTTTGAGAGGAGGAAACGTATGGACATAATTCAGCTCCTGGTCAGAACCAAAACATCCTAACATTAAACACTGAAGGACTTTAAACTGGGAAAAAGCTAACTGCAATGATGGTGTTGAAAACAACAACTCCCATGATCCCAAGCTACTTAAAGATGTCACCAAACCTTGTCTTATCTAATTGTTGTAATAAGCAGACACCGATGGAAGAAAATGATACACTTTGGATATGTTCCTTACATATCCAGTCTTCTTGCTGCCATCTGTTCCGTTAGTGGAGCTGTCATCTGAGATGTTGTTGTTGGTTGAGCCGTGGTCCTGGTGCTTCAGAGCATCCTTCTTGTCGCTGTTGCTGCGGTCCTTGGCCTCCTTTGCCATCCTCTGATTGGACGCTTCCCTCAGAGCTCCACCCTCGCCAGGTAAAGCCACCTCGCCGACTCCCAGCACCTCCTGCTTGTAGCTCTGCACAAACAGCAGCATGGCGGAAATCTGCAGGAGGACATCAGAAAGTAAGAGATCTCATGTAAAGGAATACCTTACACCAACATGTGTGATTTCTGGTTCTCCTTTTTAGTAACTACATTTTTTTATAAATAAATAAAAAGAGAAGCTGTGTGCAAATATTCATCACCTAATACTTTTACAAATCATTAGCTGAAAGGGGTGTCAAATACATATTTTGTAATATGAGAGAAGCCAGGATAAAAATGTAAATGATCCCAAACCATCTAAACTAATCACCCCTGGGTTAAGGTATTCCTTTAAGGCAGTGGTTCCCAACCTTTTTTCCCAAGAGCCCCCCCAAATGACTCCTGTTGGAAGTTGCGCCCACAGATCTGATCGGAGCAACTGTGACAAATAATCCAACTGAAACCGGCATGGACAATGACTATGTTTTAAAAATGCGCTTATCCAGAAAAGCCTGTTTTGGACGCTTTACGGGCAGAAGAAACATTTCTATTAAAGAAACAATTATACATTTCTGTCTTTTTATGCCTAATAGCTACAAACTTGAATTTGTATTCAAATGAATTAATCAATTATTTTATTTTTTTATTGTAATATAGAGACAAGGCTTTTAGTGACAATCATGTATTGCGTTACAATTATATGTAAAAAAATTAATTTAAAAAAAAGTCTAAATATGATATTTGGCCTCAAATCATCTGAGGCCTGCGATCTTTGGCGCCCCCCAGGTTGGGAACCACTGCTTTAAGGTATATTGGTTAGTTTACATACAGCTTAAGAAATAAATAGTGTTTGGAGTGATGTACCTCCTCTTCGGTGGCGAGGCTCTGACACTTCATGGGGTCCTGATCGTAGGCAGGGAGTTGACCGAGGAGCTGCCTGTGCCGCTCCAACGCTCCGTCTGTCCCCGAGACGGGACGAAGACTCTCCGGGATGAGCTCCATGTACTGCATGGCCTGAAGAGGATCAGGGGCTGTTTACTTTGGGTTAGTTTTACTGTAGCTTATCATTTTACAGCAGCTTGCATTTTCCACTAGTAGCTAGTATGTTGAGTTAAGAATTGTCTGATGAACTTTCAATGGCAAATTCATCATCAAATGTATCATAAATATAGAACATGGAAAAAATGGAAATATGTTAACTAAAAAACCTCTACCTCACAAGTTCAATTTATCGGCATGTATACTTCTATTGCAGTCTGTAAAACATACTGTAAGACATATGACTGCCTAGCCCTTGCCAACATAGCTTGTTGACTTCAGATTGACTTGAGGAAATGTTAGGTGTTGTCAGTGACATAGCTGTGGGTTGTCCTTAATGACTAACAGTCTACAGCTGCAACAAAGGTGGACAAACAACTCAATTTGACATAGAAAGCAGTTATGAATTACATACTCTGTTACAAATAAGTAAATATAAAGTCCTGCATTTAAACGTTGACTTTAGTAAATGTATGAAAGTAAAATTACTCATTGGTGCTACTATTGTACAACACACATAAAAGACAAGGAACTGAGGACTGGTCTTACATTTGTTCCAGTTACTGATTAGTCAGAACCAGAACACCAATAAAGTGGTGCAGGAATGAGCCCTAAAACCTGAAATGAGTTGGCATTTTCAGCCCCCCGGGTTACTTTGTCTTAAGTAAGTGTTTTTGGTTAGCAACCTGAAACATGGTCTATGGTTAAACAAGCTGAAAAGATTTTAACGTTTTGTTCTACGACATGAAATCTGTCTGTAAATACCCCATAGTGAATTTCGGTGGTTGATGACAACTATGAGACTGCCTAACGTCATCATGTGGAAGATGAGTGTGCCTTTAGCTGAGTGCTGGGGATGCAAGTCCTGCAACCGTCTTGAAGTTCGGTTATAGACATTTTACTCCTTGCTATTGCATTAAAGAGCCTGTGACACGAGTTTCCCCCATCATCCAAACTCATCAATTTGAGTAAATATTGTCCCCTTGAAAACCGTTACTGAACTGATTTTGGATATTTGTACTTTGATTAATTAATCTGCCCTTCAATGTTGACCATTTACTGGATCTTCTCGGGGATTCTTCAAGTCCCGCCAAATTACGTGTGACGTCATTGCGGGCACAGCGCTCCAGCTGCACCGTTCAGGATCCCAGCATCTGCATGTAAATGCACGATGGCGCACACAGCAGCAAGCTCAGACAGCCATCACAGTTTAATTTTGAACGTGTCTGAGAGCTCATATGAGGCTGAAGGATCGGTTTACGTTGTATCTGTTAGAAGTTTAGGAATTAGGTGCGTCAATATGGGCGATCATACGGTCATGTAGCCAGTGGTCCTACGACGCTGGTTATCAACTCGGTAAATCAAGCCAGGGTTTCTCTCATCAGCTGAGAGCGCGTTCACGTCTAAGACACGAGTGGATCTGACTTTAATTATATTTGACTCGAGTGTTTCGTCAACAATGTGTTGCTTAAAATAATACTTCTGCATACAGTATGTGACACTGTACGTGTTGCACGGCCAGATATGGCTCAGCTCACTCAGATAAGGAAATATATGATATATTATGATATTATATGATCGATGATCTGATTGATGATGTAATATGAATGATAAGTGCGACACGTCGGCGTCTTCTCTGCATACGGCAGTTTAAACTGTATTTCCTTTATCCTGTAATATGACTTGAGAGATTTAAACTCCGCACACTGAGTTGATCTCTTTTCTATAGACGCCGGAGGCGGGCAGCGTCAGGTAAAACAAGTTATTAAGCCTTCCCAAACCTGAGCCTCACGCGCCGCCTATGGGGGATGTGATAGTGACTAATCCGACCGGCCACTGCACCCAGCCCACGTAAACTGTCAACGGGGGGAGCCTCGCTGCGGGGAAACGGTGGAACGAGAGTCCCGATCGGAGTGGGAATAATAATAATAATAATAATAATAATCCGTGCATTTTATCCATTCATTTCCCAACATTGTGGTAAAAACACACGTTTAATCCACGTTGGTGTACTACAACTACACAAAGCATGGGTTTGTTTTCTCATCAGGAAATGCAGACCGGCTCAAACAAACGATTTTTAATCATCATCCTCACGATCATTTAATGTATCATATGTTCGCCGAATTGACATGAAAGCACTAATAAATGTAGTTTCATCCACTTGAGTTTACAACTACAAAAATAATCGATTTGTTTTTATATCACATCCTACGGGAGGAAATTCAGCAGCTCTCACTACTGATTTTTAATCCTAATTTAATCATCATCTTCACCACGATCATTTATGTTTATGTTCGCCGAATTGACATGAAAGCACTGACAAATATGAATATACTGGAGTCAACTTCATTACAACGTTATTAACGTGCCTAAACTCAGTAATTCACCATTTCTACGCATAACAACACACAACGCACAGTGAAGCGTTCCCGCATTGACGTCACTTCCGGCTTCCCCCAAAACCTCAATGAGTCGAAGGAATTTCCCCGCGATGATCGAAATTATTGATATTTATCGGAACGGTATCGCAACTTCTTTTTTAAACTGACGGTTCGAGATGACTAGTAGCCGAATATTTCATTGCACAACAGTTGTTGGGATGCTGTCACAGGCTCTTTAAATGTTTCACAAAATGTGTGTTCATTTGTGAGACATTATATCAAAATTGATTTACAATATCACATAATGTTATGTCCGTAGCTGAAGTTACTTAACAAACTGATTTATTTTAAACACAAAGCATTGTCCTGCAAAGTCCTCAGATCTCAGCCTCAAAGAAAATCTGCTATAGAAAATGTGACTTTACAAGCTTTCTCAACTTCACAAGAGCATCGAACTTCCTGATCTTCCCACGGATCCTCACCAGTGTTTGGTGGAGGCCGGCCGGCGCCCAGTCGTACGTCGTGGTGTTGAAGGTCGGGTCTTTACGCGACACCACTGGATTGGTCACGATCATGCGGTTCCTCTTGTATATGCGAAGGCCGCCGCCTCCTTTGACTTTCACTGTCAGGTGGGAGCACAGGGAGTCTGAGAGCAGGCGTCCCATTCGCTGGTCATCTTCAAGGTCACTCGCCGGAGCATGGTCTACCGCGCTACAGCCACAGCTGATACAGGCTTTTCTGCACAGGTAAATGAAGAATAAGTAGATAAAGATATTTAAGGAAAATATGAATTCATCGACATGCAAAGGGTTTTCTAAGGAGGAGCCAATGTAGGTTTTTATTAAAAAAAACAGGGATGAGGTAATTTTTTGAAAAAGAAATTGGAAATTCTGAAACAAGAAATAAACTCGTAAATGTAGGGTTTTGTCAGGGAGCCAAATCGCTTTAATATAGGGAAATTATGTTTTCAGTTAAGAAAGTGGTGCAACGCTGATGGAGCTAACAGTAAACAAATAAGTGGGACATCATCCCTCATGGTCTTCCCAGCTGTAGAAACTGACAATTAGTGTTTTGGTGTAAGAAAACAGACATCTTTCTTTTGTCCATGTAGTCTAAGCTTGTTGGTGCAGAACAGCAGACTCTCACTTCATCCTCTCAACAGGCTAGAAGTATGCAAAACAACCAACAACTTCCTTTAATAGCAGAGAGTCGTTAAGAGAGCGAAGAGAAACCACAAAGAGTGTGTACAGCATTCTTTTTTTTCTCTTGTGGGTTCTTTTTTCTGGCAGGGAGAAATGATAATAGAATAAAAAGCAGTATACCTCCAGGAATGTGGCTGGTATCCAGAGCAGCTCGCCTCACATACATGGCAGACGGCTGCCCCTGCTGCACTCTGCTTCATAGACATCTGAAACAAAAACACCATCCTGATACACATTGTTTTCTCAAACTCTCTTTTAAAAACCCTTTTTTCAGAATAGCTTTTCTCTTGAATCTCTTGTATTTTCTGTTCTTTATCATACCTCACTTGTCATTATTACTGAATACATTACAGTTTGAGTATTGTCCGTTCTCTTTATGTCTTTGTAAAACACTTCATAACTCATTTTCAAAGGTTAATACTATAATTATTCATATTATTATCATTATTGAGGCTAACTCTGATCCTGTGAGGTACAGTCCATTAGGTTTCTACCTTATAAGAAACCTAAATTAAGAACATCTAAGATCAGAAGTCAACCTGAAAAAAGTCTTAATTAATGTCCAAAATATGTGTACAGCAGGAAAATAAATTTCTTCAATAAGTCAAAAATAATGAAACACTTATCTCATAATTGAAATGTGTTTGACTTTTTAAGGTATGAGTGTGGGGATAATCTACTTTTTATTACTGTAGTGAGTGTATGTATAAAGACCTGATCTTCTGTGCCATAGAGCTCCATCGATGTTCCAATAAACACATCAACAAGCCACACTGTTCCACTAGGTGACATGAACACACATATTCTGCTTTCTATTTGACTTAATCCCTTTAAATGCACTTAAATTACAAAAACTAAATGAAAATAAAGGCCTGATATGCGGCACAAAGCCGGAAAACAAAATGCAGTGCTTATTCTGCATTGTTTTCAAGTATTTTCCAACTAGAAGTTTTATTTGAGTAAATTAGTGCTAGAATAGATAGCTCCCCAGGTCGCTTAAGGTCAGTAATAGTCGATGGTGGTCTACAAAAGTTGTAGCCAGTAGGGGCTGAGGGAATAGTGGTTTGGTTTTTCTTTGCAGCATCAGCCCAAACAACAATACCACATGTGAACGCTTGACGGGAAAAGGTTGAAAAGTAATCTGTTGCCAATTTAGAGTGAAAGTGAAAGTGAATACAAAACCTGAACCTTAATTTTTGACTCTGAAAAACTAGATTCATAACATATTCCACCAACTTCTTCGGGTGGTGAAGCCAGTGAAAGCTAGTGTGAAAACGTTTGAGTTTAATTATCCAACATCACCCCTAAACTTAACCTGGAAGCAATGAGCCAAATTAATTAATCCGCCGCTGAAAATAGTCCCCAACTAATTCTCTATTTCTAGTTTGTCTGTTAAATACTACAGTGACCAGCTGTTTTAGGAAATTCCACCCAAAAAGTTAAATCTCCCACGAAAATTATGTCCTGCTTCACGTCATTTAGCTTGAACACAAAATGCAGTGCTTCCTGTGCAGTAAAGTGTCTCTGAAGAGGTAAGACAACAGTTCGGAGTAGTGACGATTATTCTGACATGAGAGCACGTGATTGATGGGAAAGAAAAAATGATGTTTCTAACTTTTCTGAGTAAGTGTGGGAGGAAGAAAGGGAGTGAACACACACACGTATAGTGGATGATCTCATTGCTCCACCCAGTGACATCATCATTATCTCAGTACTAACAGTCTTATCAGTCCCTGTGCTCAATTTTGTATTTTCCTCCTTATCCTCCTCAGTCACACTACAATCATAAAATAGTTACACTGAACAAAAATATAAATGCAACACTTAGTTTTTGCTCCAATTTTTCATGAGATGAACTCAAAGATCTAAAACATTTTCTATATACACAAAATAACCATTTCTCTCAAATATTGTTCACAAATCTGAAAAAATCTGTGATAGTGAGCACTTCTCCTTTGCCGAGATAATCCATCCCACCTCACAGGTGTGGCATATCAAGATGCTGATTAGACAGCATGATTATTGCACAGGTGTGCCTTAGGCTGGCCACAATAAAAGGCCACTCTAAAACGTGCATTTTTGCTTTAATGGGGGGGTCTGGGGGGGGTCCGAAAACCAGTCAGTATCTGGTGTGAGGGGTAGGGTGGTGGTGGGGTTATGGTATGGGCAGGCGTATGTTATGGACGATGAACACAGGCCACTCGATTCACAACATAAAAATAAACATTAAAAGTAAAAATACATGGATAAAAGTTACAGTGCAGTCTAAGATATGAATAGTTCAATTAAAAGCAGCGACAAAAAGAAAAGTCTTCAGCCTGGATTTAAAAGTAGTAAGAGTTGCAGCGGACCTGCAGGTTTCTGGGAGTTTGTTCCAGATATTTGGAGCATAATAACTGAACGCTGCTTTACCATGTTTAGTTCTGACTCTGGGGACAGAAAGCTGACGAGTCCCTGAAGACCTGAGAGATCTGCATGGTTCATAATTTAGCAGGAGGTCAGAAATGTATTTTGGGCCTAAACCATTCAGTGCTTTATAAACCAGCAGCAGTATTTTTGAAATATATTCTTTGACACACAGGAAGCCAGTGTAAAGACTTCAGATCAGGAGTGATGTGATCCACTTTCTTAGTGTTAGTGAGGACTCGAGCAGCGGCGTTCTGAATCAGCTGCAGCTTTCTAATAGATTTTTTAGTGAGACCTGTGAAGACACCATTACAGTAGTCCAGTCTACTGAAGATAAAAGCATGGATAAGTTTTTCCAAATCCTGCTGTGACATTAGTCTTTTAATCCTAGGTATATTCTTTAGGTGATAGTAGGCTGATTTAGTAACTGTTTTAATGTGACTGTTGCAACTCAGGTCAGAGTCCATGACTACACCTAGATTTCTGGCTTTATCTGTTGTTTTGAACATTGCAGACTGAAGCTCAGCGCTAACTTTTATACGTTCTGCCTTGGCTCCAAAAACCATTACCTCAGTTTTATCTTTGTTTAATTGGAGAAAGTTCTGACACATCCAGTCATTGATTTGTTCAATGCACTTACTCAGTATTTGAATTGGAGCATAGTCTCCTGGTGAAATTGTTACGTAAATGTGTGTGTCATCTGCAGAGCTATGGTAACTTATTTTGTTGTTCTTCATTATCTGAGCCAGTGGTAGCATGTAGATGTTAAAGAGAAGAGGCCCCAAGATGGAGCCTTGAGGTACCCCACATGTCATATTTGTCAACTCAGATGTGTATTTACCAATAGAAACAAAGTTGTTTCTGTCCTTTAAGTAGGATTCAAACCAATTTAGAACTGTTTCCGAAAGTCCCACCCAGTTTTCCAGTCGGTCTAGTAATATGTTGTGGTCAACAGTGTCAAACGCAGCACTGAGATCTAATAATACTAATACTGACGTTCTGCCACTGTCTGTGTTTAAGTGGATGTCATTGAAGACCTTTACAAGAGCAGTCTCAGTGCTGTGGTTTGGTAGAAAGCCTGACTGGAACACATCAAAACAGTTATTTAAATGCAAGAAATTACTCAACTTAGAGAGTATTTAAAACACATAACACTCCCTTTCCTTAACACAAGGTCAATTGAACTGTACATGTGTGTGTATGCAAGCTAGGGAACAATACTCAGGGACAATGAGTGGCTGTTTCAAAATCCTCTGGCAGGAAACCTGATGACTGTTGTGCTAAATCTCCCTGCTGCTGACAGACCTGTCCTCCCATCCATCTGTCATTAGGGAATAACAAGCTGCTCAGACACCTCAATATTCCCTCTATATTTATATATGGAGACACACGCTCCTCCACAATAGTGACCTACAATATGAGCTGCTGTTTCACTCTAACGACAGTCATTCTTTTGTTTTGCCTCCAGCTAACACTATGATGTCATCATGACGCGGCACTGACATTTGTTTACCTAAACTTAAATCTATGAGATTTTCTTTCATCTTCATCATCATACTCCCACGAGGAAAAACAGACCCAGACCGACAGTCACTGGTGTGAGAGAGGACAGATGAGTGTGTTTAGAGGTATGAAGAGAGTGTGTGTGTAATGTGTGTGTGACGGTGAAGAGGCTGTTGATGTGTCTGTGTTGAAAAGGTCAAAGTGACAGCGGCTGCAATAGAAACAGCTGAAGAAGAAATGTCATTACATCCCTCAGGAACACACTGAATGACAGAACGGGTTTATTACTGTTAGTGTGGTCCTAGCAGTGGTGGAAAGTAGCTACATTTACTCAAGTACTGTATTCAAGTACAATTTCTAAAGTATTTTCTTGAGTATCTACGTTTTGCACTACTTTAAAATATATGTTTACAAGTATTAATCTACTATTGAATTATGAAAGATAAAAATTCATACAATAATATAGTACTATATTATATAAACTGCCCAGCAGAATATAAAGTAATTTAAATAAGCTCCGTTATCAGCTGCAAAATTAAAGAAATGTATCATTGTCACCAATATTGTAATATTCTTGAATTGGGCCTTTCTGCATATTAGTCCTTTAACCTTTTTTCATTTAGGTATATTATGAAGCTTATACTTTTTTACTTTTACTTAAAGAGGCTGTATAATGCTTTTCAAAGTTTTCCCTTCCCTGTAGTGTGCTATATATATATAACATCTCTAAGCGGTTGACCAATCACAACAGATCCAGCAGCTAACCAATCAGAGCAGACTGGGCTCTGGTTTCAGGCAGAGGGTGAAAAGCCAGATAAAGACAGTACGAGACAAATAAAGAGCTTTTTGAACATTAAAGCATGGAGACATGTCCCAGTAGAGGCACTAAATACAAATATGAAACCCTGGGCCCGTTTAAGACGGAGTTTGAATGCAGGACACAGAGTATTTTTATTTTTATTTTGTGGTACAAATACTTTTATTGAAGTGCTTCTTTCATTGAAGGTTACAAGGAAGTAAGTTTAAAGATACCTCCCACTAAAACTCCTCTGTTCCTGTAGAAAAGGCAGTCTGTTTGTAGTGTGTTTTTGTCAGATCGTCTGCTCTCACTGTGACACTGGTGGGAGTCACAGTGAGAGCAGACGTGACTCAAGAGTTCCCCCAAACTAACAAGAAATAAAGCCGTTACTCATCCTGCATCACAACACAGCACGTCATGCAGGTAATGATGAGTCCGAGTTACATTGACAGATCTCTACATCATTCCTTTGTGATTGCTAAAAGTTCTAATTTATCTGAACACACATCCAAATAAGAGTTTCCAAAGTGTCCTTTTTTCCCATTTTTTCTGGGGCCTTGTATGTCTCTTTGTGAAGTTGTATTATCATATTGTCCTATCTGTGTTTATTTAGAAGTAATAAATTAGGAGCATAATGGAATCATACACACATAACGCACACATACACTTCATGAAACCAGTCTCACACAAAGGCCTCTAACGTAAATGACATGTATTTGGGAAAAAGTGAGCATTACTTTAATATAAACTTAGTTTTTACTGTATTAATTGTGTGAGAGTTTGGAAACAGATGTTTTGATATAGTTTCCCAGTTGGTAAGCGTGGCTCCCAAATACTTAAATTCGTCAACATTTGTATCTGTTCTTGTTTAGAAAACTGATTGAGTGGCATTGTCCTGTTTGTCTTGTTGCAAATGTGGCATTATGACACACAACCTGTTGTATCTCGTTATGTCTGGAAGGAAACAAATGTGTGTAGCAAAATATTCCTATATCCACTGAAAATTAGAATAAGTGGCATCAGAAGTTCAAAAACAGGACAGAATGCTGACGCTTATACTAAGGTGAGTTCATCGCATCTATTGAGCTCTTATATTCTGGTGTGTGATGTGTCTCTTATCTGCAGCAAATAACATGTTGTCCTTCAAGACAAAATAACTGTCTTTTGTGAAAGGAAATTAGCTATTATTAGATTAGAGTTAGATTAAATTAAATGTAATGATCCCATATTGGTAAATTGATTTGAAGCAGCAACACGTTTAGAAGGCATTGCAAAATGAGTCAAACATGTGATAAAATGTAACTTCTAATCCCAAAATAAAAAAATGTATACAAATAAACATTGGAAGGATAATAGAATACACTTAAATATACAGAATATAATAAGTTAAAATAAACTGTATTGACCAACCTACTACTGAAAGATAATATATACAATGGATATACATTTTACTGGTGTGCAGTTGCAGTTTTTTTATTAAAATGAAAGTGCAAGGAAGTATAGTTTGAGTACAATATATTATGTATACAATTCATTGTAGTTCAGCACATTAATCCCTGTACCTCTCTTTCATTCCTTTTGTACCCATGAAAGCTGAACAGTTCAGTATTATTAGCTGCTCAGCGCCGGCCAAATAACACCAGCCAAACTATAAATGCATTTTTTCAGAAAGAGGGAAACATGTGTCAGCTCTATATTTAGGAGTGAGATAAGGTGAAGCTGAGCAATTTCAAACATGTCGGCTATATGACGGTTACAGCAGGAAACGTTGAGATAAGAGGCTGGAGGTCAAAGAAGCACCCTCTTTAACGTCCACAACTCTGTCTCATGGCATCATGGGTATTTCCTGTGCCACATAATGAGCTGAGATTTACAGTAAAGAGCACATTCACTATTTGAAAGTCTAAACAAAAGATATCAGGGAGAGAAAGATAGGATTGTTTCCTATAAACTGTATGTTAACACACATTCTTTCTTTGAACTCCTTTGTGGAAAGGAATCCATTCTCAATGTTTTTTGAAAAAAGAACAATTCATCTTTCACTGCCATGCCCATAAAACAACCAAACTACAACCTTTACACAGGTTTAACAGGTTCTCAGTCAACGTTCTTTGTCCCTGTTACATACATACAATCTGATGATTATGTTCAACTTAATTAAGCAACTTATTCTTTATCAGAAAAAAAGTAATCAGAATTGGTACAGTGCAAAGTGATATTTGTATATGTCTTGTTTTGTCAGTCCAAAACCCAAAGACATTGTGTGTGTGGTGGGTTATTTCCATCCTGGTGATGGCAGTTTTTCCAGCAGAGGGATAGGGAGGATCAGGACCCCCCCCCCCCCCCCAGACAGGTGACACTGATCCGTCAGGTTGTCCTCCTCACACTGACCTCTAAGCAAACGACCAGAGGACGGATCACAGGACGGATATGAGCCGTGCCAGAACCGACCCAGTGGGAGGATCAGGTCATGGTGGATTACCTTCACTGAGTGAACTACAAATCTCCAGCTGTTTGAGAACAAACCCGGGAGATTATCCAAAGTGACATAAACATATATTTAAGAGCCTAATGCGGGTCAGAGAACCAACGTGATAAATACAAATCAGAGGTGGAAGAAGTGCTCTATTACTTTACAAAAGTAATGACACCACAGTGTAGAAATACTCTGTCACAAGGAGATGCTCATTTGAATATTTAATGTTCTGACACCCTGTGATTTTCGGTCCTTATCTTAAAGAGGTCCTATTCTTCTTTTTGGGGTTTCCATTCCCTGTAGTGTTATATAGGTTTTTGTGCATGTAAATGGTCTGCAAAGGGTCAAATCCAAAGTTCCCTCCGGAAGGAGGTTCTCTCCCACACACTCCCCCCTGCATGAAACGCCTCCATTGGAATCTATTGTTTACTTCCTGAACATAGTGACATCACTACGTAACACGTGTGCTTCTATTGGCTAGTTCTCCAACACATTGTACATGATAGGCTAAGGGGCGGGACATCTCTAAGCGGTTGACCAATCACAACAGAGCCGGCCAGTTAACCAATCAGAGCAGACTGGGCTCTGGTTTCAGACAGAGGGTGAAAAGAGGTGCTGCAGCACAGGCAGTATGAGAAAAATAAAGAGCTTTCTGAACATTAAAGCATGGAGACATGCACAGTTGTTAATTGTATTATTAAACCAAATAGGGAAATAAACTAAAGTTAACAAAATAGATGGAGTAAAAAGTAAAGTAATTACCTCTGCAATTTAGAGTTGTAAATGTATAAAGTAGCAGACAATGGAAATACTTAAATAGAGCACAATTAAATAAAAATTGTACTTCAGTACAATAGTTAAATAAGTGACTGTCCACCACTCTTGGCATGTTGATAAGAGGCAACTTAAAATGCCATTAAATCATTTAGCTTAAATAAGTTGGGGTCATCTTTGAGTCTATTTAATTTTTTTAGAATTTATCCAACTGGAAATAGCAATCGAAAAATGGCCTCTGCGTTGGACACAGCTTGTTATAAAGGAAGGAAGAAGTCGCTGCACTGAGAGTACATTTTCTTTGCCACTGCCCCACTTCTTTAGGAAACTAGCAGCAGGTCTGATTTGATTAACTCCAATGAGAGAAGTAACGTGGAAACAGTTTTTGACCTGTTCCTTTGCCCCACAATCAACACAGTAAATATTAGATCCATATCTTAAGAATATTCTGATGCTGAAATGGCATATTTCATACGGAAACATTTACTTTGTTTAGACATTTTTCTCTGAACAAGGTCTTGCGTGACCTGACAATTAACACACAAGAAAAAAATGGAAGAGAAGACATTTCATAAAAAAAGGTGAAGAAATATCACTAAATGTTGTTAAAATACCTCTGGAAAAGCATTTAAGTACATGTTGCTGATAATACTGCTTGTACTTGAGTCATATTTTTTAATCCTGGAATTGTACTTGTAATGGAGCTTTTTAAACCATAGCGTTTCAGTACTTTTTCCACCTCTGACTTTAAAAGCAGCTCAAATCCTACCAGCTGTGATAGAGAGAAGGTTTATTGAAGTGTCTCCAGACCTCCATCAACAGAATATCTACACCTCTGAACCTTGACCTCCTCTCTGTGCCGATGAACATCTGGAAGTATTTATGAATAAGAGTCTCATCTGCACAGATGTAAATGCTTCCTACCTTCTCCATGGCTGAGCTCACGTCCATGTCGTCCGGAGTGTGTCTGCTCCTTCTGCCTCTGCTCTTCCAGAACAATGGGGCTTTAAATTCCTCCCGTCGGCCACACTTCCTCTCCCCCCGCCCACACTCACTCCTGCCGCCGCTCCTCTCCACAGCCCCCTGCAATTTAACCGTCTAGACTTTCATCTTCTCCCTGCTGCAAAACATCAGCTTGTCTTTTGCCTGTCTTTTTCTGGTCGCACTTCACTTTCTTTCCCTTCTTTCTACTTTGATGAACTTGCAACACCTTTCTCCTCTTCAGCTGTGGACTTTATTTCCTGTTTTTATGTTGTTCTTCACTCTCCCCTCCTGATTCGTCCTGCTCTACTTCTCCACCCTCTGCAACATGAACTCAGCAGAATTCTTCACCTCCTGATTTTTCTTTAAATCTCCACTTTCTGCCTTACAGTGAGCTACTTCGTTCACCTCTGCTTCTCTTTCTGACTCTGTTTTGCTTTGTTAAATATTACAGGTTCCCGGGGGAGTAAAGTTGATTTACTCATGAACTGTACTCTCTATATATTATGGAAAACATTATTGATACAAGTAGCTTTTAAATATTGCAGCCAACTGAGGTAGAGAACGTTTTTACACTTTGTTATGTCCGGTGGCTTCATTTATTGTATAACATTTGCTCGTTGTTTTATAAGACCATTATAGGTTTTTTAAACTCTAATGTGCATGTAAGTAGTAACTACAGTTGGTATACAAATGTAAAAGAGTTGAAGTGTAGTACTAGTACTTTCACTTTTAAAGGGGGCATCTAAATCTGGAAAAACTGGTGCTTTGGCTGCTGGATTTGGCACCCTATCTCTAACTTTGGCCAGGATGGTCATCATCTCACCAAAGTCAGACAGGTGTTAGTCATTCCACTCTAGTATAAGCAAACAAAAGCAATTTACTCCGAGCCTATCAGCTGAAATATTAAGGGGGGGGGCGCGTGTGGCGCAGTGGATAGAGCATAGGTGTTCCGATCAGGTGGTCACAGGTTCAAACCCCACTGCAGTCAGCATGTCGTTGTGTCCCTGGGCAAGACACTTCACCCCAAAATTGCTCCTGTCCACAGTATTGGGTATGTAAGTCGCTTTGGATAAAAGCATCTAACATGTAACATGTAATAATTAAGGGGCCCTATTATGCTTTTTGGGGTTTTTCCTTTCCAATATTATGTTTAATAGTTTTTTTGTGCATGTAAATGGTATGAAAACACTAAAATCAACTCCTGAACAACAACAAACAGCCGGCGTTGTATCCAGTTTGTACACAACGATGGAGAAACTTAACAAGCAGCAGTGGTCCACTGGAGAGACCAGCTACCTGCTGGGAATCTGGTCTTCCGAAGAGGTACAGAGGAAGCTGGAGCACAATCGGCCATTGTTGTTGTTGTCGGTGTCAGCTGTGAGGGGTTTCTGTGCGGTTTGGCTTTATGAAGCAGGCACGCAAACGGTTACGTCATGACGCAAACGATGACGCAGCACCAGTCGGACTCTGGGCGGTGTGAAAAGAGCCGGAGCTAAACCGAAGAACCAGTTCTGAACCTGAAAAGCTCTAGCACGGAGCTTGAACCGGAGTTGCGTTGGTGTGAATGAGGTATAACTGGGGCGGTGAGGCCTGACTGCTCTGTTTGTGTTTTTAATCTGAGACAAAGCGCGCCCTGAGGGATTCCCTGCGCACGCTCAACCAGCCAATCAATGCCAGGCAGGGATACTAAATGTGGCTAATAAGGCTACAAAGGGGCCCTGTATTAAAGGTCTCCTATTATACTATTTTTAGGCGTATATTATAGGTCTTGGATATATAAAAAAAACATGTCTGAAGTGTTTTGCTCAAAATACCAAACAGATCAACCATTCCAGCCCTGCCTCATCTCATACCCCTCTATTTCAGCCCTGTTATGGTGCGTTCACACCGGACGCAATGCGATTTTTGGGGGCGGTGTGATTACACGTAAAGTCAATGCAAAGACGCGGACAGATGCAAATTCACTCCGGTGGCGTGCATAACACGGTTGACGCGAATGCCACGGCGCGATTGAGGCGATTGACGGGGGCCGCGATAATCGCTCAAGTTGAATTTTTTCAACTCGCGCATGACGCGTTCGCATGGTAGCCAATCAGCAGTGAGGATCTCAGCTTGCTGTCACTGACATTGAACCAGAAAACCAAAACATCAGCCGTTAGCTGTTAGCCCTCAGAGCTCACAGCTCCTCATATCTGTTCAGAAACTAGACATAAGTTAAACAAGTAAAAACCACAGACGGTCTGTGTCATGGTGAATACAGTCGCTGGTTTATTTATGTCTGTAGGCCGTTTGTGAGTGTGGACGGAGCATATACAACGTTAGCTTAGCCTGATCAATCTCCATTCAGAAAACACGCATTTTAAAAGGTGTTTCACCTGCCGTCTTGTCTGCACACTTGTCAAATAAATAAATTCATGGTTTTCACGAACCGGTATCAGTATGTAGTCATTCCGGCATCGTTTTGAAACGTGTATTACAAATACATCAAGGTAAAATATGTTCATTTAGTTGTAGTTGGTATCTACCATTATTTACATGGATATAGGCCCCGCCCCCTGGCCAGCTTGTCTTGCTTGAATGACATGAATAAACACAGCTGACAGCCGCGGTGAAACTCCAGCGATTAGAGCCATGCGAATATTCGCATAGTGTTAAGTGTGAACGCAGCATTAGAGAAGTGCTGATTCTGGGTCTGTAGCTTTAAATGTTGCAGAGCTGCTTCTGCCCTTTGGAGCATGCATGAGCTCTCCTCTGTGAATAGAGAGATTTCTACTCAGATACTCAGCTAAACGCTGCCGTGATTAAACCCCATATTATGTTCCAAACCACAACAAGGATTATTTCTGAAACAATATGGAGCTCAAATGCTTTTTCTCTCGCGGGTTTACCACAAGGTGAGTACCTTTTTACATCCTGCTTTTTTACATTTAGTCTCTCCAGTACAGGTTTGCTCTGTGTGTTAGCGATGCTTGCTAATGTAAACATAGACCATATTAATTCCAAAACACATTGTGAATTGTTTCTGATACAGCAACGTTTCTGATAGGGCCGTGGGCGTAAAGCCAGCCCACATTTCCGATATGTCAAATCGGCAGCAAATCTGGATCAACTACGTTGTACCCCCGTTTTTAGAGATGTGGGTAAGGAGGAAAAGAGAGAGGGTTGTATTTTCTGACACTTTGTGAGTGTCCTTACACAACGGGGACACATATTTATGTATAAAAGACATCAAAAAGCGCATTTTATTCAAACCATATTGTTATTCCTTTAAACTGATGACATTTATTATTTTAACAATCAAAAGATTTATGCAGATAAAAATCATATAATAATCTGTGACTAATCATATGTCTAAAATACTACCATTGTCTTGTTTTTTGCAACCCGGTATCACGGCAAGACGTGAACATGTGACGATTTACCATGCTGGGAGACGTGAAGATGTCACGGTTTCGTCCCTTCAAACGTGACAGTTACACGGTATTGTTAACATGGCCCAACCAAGCCCCCAGGAAGTGCGCCGGAGTCTGATGAGAATATTTGTGCTGGTCAAACGGCGGTACTACACTTCCTTTAGGTTGCTGGGCCCGGAAACACTTTTTCCCATTGACTTACATTGGGAAAGAGTGGACTGTAACTCGTTGGATAATTTTTTTTTAATTAAATAAACAACCCAGTATGAACGTTTGTATAGCCCTTATTAAAAACATTCGTTCCTCAAGTTGTAAAAATGTGCTAATAACGTTATTCTGAGAGTTATTTCCCTCGGCATTATAAACGCGCATCTAACCCACGGGACCGCGCTGCCCGGCACGTTCATGTTACGTGTTCAGTACTACATGAGTTTCTCTTTACCCATGGATGCACAATAACAACGGACCATAACGCCTTACTGCCCACGGAGCTGTAATAATGGATATATTGCACATGTTTGCTGTAATTCATCATTTGTAAAATATTATACTACATGGGCTGTATGATGTAAATCTTGTACCATAAATGTTGTATTAAATAAAGTTAATATTACCGATGTAGATTAACGTTCCTGTAGCTTCTTATTGCACTTGCAATTGTTTTAGTTACTTGTGGGCTACTTAACATGAATAATCACAGTTACTATACTTTTTCTCCATCACATTTCAAAAAGAGATAGGCTATTGTTATTTTAACTCCACCACAGTAATCCATCATCAGCTTTACTTTTTAGATAAAGTTTTAACTCACAATTGATCATAACAGGCTTCAACATATACATTTTTATATATTACCAAGTGGTTTCATGTACAACCCACACAAGTACATGCTAAATGAAGCGCTGTTGCTTGGATATCACTAGATCATGATGTCAGCGTAATATAAAAGTACATAACGATTGATGTGTAACTTAGCATAATTTACTAGCTAGCCGCTAGCTGCTAACTGCCGGCTCGTTAATATAAATCCAGTACCATGCTGTCATGAACGCGCGGTGCTGTTACGTGTACGCAAATTCACGTGCTTAATGTGAACGAGCCTTTTGGGCGGCGTGGTTAAAGTTGCGCATGCTCTATGAGTGCACATACGGGTACTTCTCAGGCATGCTGGGTAATCTGTGACGTTTCGCTCTCTCAAAAGTTGGGCCATTTTGGCTGCGTTTCACTTCTCTTATTTTTCATTTCCTCGCTCCTCGGTCTCGGTCTCACCGGAAGTTGATTTGTCTTTGCCATCTTGAGTACCGTCCCAGTGGCCTTATTTTTGCCGGAGGAGCGAGGAGCGATAATGGAGGAGCTATAATCGAGGATCCACCAGACCATCCTTCGATGAAATCCACAGATACTCGCCTCGCCCCCTTACTGTGTATCGCTCATTAATTGGACGATGCAGTGCATGCACTGATCTGATGCTTCTTGACATGAGAGCAGTTTCCCAATGGAGTGAAGAAAATACATGAAACTCACGGGAGCCACTCCTCAGTTTATACCGTGTTTTGTTTCAATTCATGTATCATTTAGTTACAAATATGTGATATATCTGGTCAAAAATCATTTTATTCATTTTTTGGAAACATTTCCATGGTCGCTTTTTTCGTTTTACATTTTCATTTATTGTCATTTCCATTCAGTCAGTCATTAAGTGCTGTTAAAATGTTAATGTGCTACATATCCACACAAACAAACAAAGTGTGCAATCCAATGAATGTTAATCTAACTGGGTTTTGATAGATAACATATCTCTTTTTCTTCTCTCAATTATTTTATTTCTATTGTGCACTCTAATCAATATTAATCAAACTAATGTTCGTTTATACATTTTAAGAATGGTGTTTATCTTTTTTGAGAATGAGTTCTTATTTAATTTTATTTATTTGGGTCTACAACAGATGATACAAATGTTTGTGTCAGTAAATGTGTACTAACAGAGGCGGGGGGGGGGTGTGTGGAAATAACGGGGACAGAGCTACTAGGCTTGTTTGAGACAGGCGAGACCTGCGCAATTTCGATCAACGTCTTGCTAGTGCGTTGCATGATGGTTAGTCATTTTGTCCGACGTGCTCTGGAGGCTCGCCTACATGAGACGTTGAAATCTCGCGGGACAAAGACGCCCGCAGCCTTGAGAGCGAGGCGCGGCGAGGCGGCGCAGTTCCTCTCCACGGGCTGCGGAAGCGAAATGCTTGATGGGAAACGACTCGCTGGTATCTCGAGCTGAGCGCTCATTGGTGGTTTTTACCCCGTGCTGTTATAGAAACTCTCCAATTGGCTCGGCAAAAGTTTGTTGTTGTTTTGTGTCAGTTTTACGTCACCACATCCATTCCCATTTTTCATCATTGTTCCACAATGTTTATCATGAAATTAATATCTATATATTGTATACTATACTTGCACTGCTTACCGTTTTCATACTTTATATATCTTAGCATATTCATACACACTGTTCATACTGCTCACAGGCTGCTGTGTATATCTAGTGTATTCATACCCCTCACTGTTTATTCATCATTAAATTTGTTCTATATTTTATTCTGTCTATTGTGTACATTACTTTTCACTTTACTGCTTGTTGCACTCCTGGTTAGAGGATAAACTGCATTTCGTTGTCTCAGTACCTGTAATATATGCAATAACAATAAAGTCAAAAAAAGTCCTAGCTGGTCGACACCTGTTTTAGCAGAAACAAAGGCTACATTATTGTATTAGATCGATGTTAATCCATTTGTGTTGTTGTGGAAATACCGGACGTGACGTTGTGTGATCGCTTAGCAACTGAACTCCGTGAAAATAAACACCACTAAGGTTCAAGGGTTTTTGTTATAAGATGCTAGCTGCAGTGTAATTTTGGCATTTAAGATCTTAGATCCCGAGCTCCTCCAACAGTGCAACATAATATAAATAGGACGTCAAGCAGTCGATCAAGGACTGCACCCAGGGTCTCATACTTGCTTTTCAGTTTGGCTCTTTCTCTTGCCTTACACGACAAAAGGTCGGTCCTGGTGGAATCAAGTTCTCTACAGGTGATGTGTAAAAATTGCAGTTCAAAACAAATGCACTGATTGTTACCATGGTAACAATAATAAGAAATAAACACATTAATGTTTTACAGGTGAATTAACGTAAAAGTATTAATGAAAAAGCAAGAGGAAGGTGCACTTGCTTCTCGAGTGCGAAGTTAGTTCACATTGACAAAGTAAGGCAAATTCAGCCATTCATCATAAAAAAGTTATTCGCATATTTATTTTTGCGTTTTTTGTGCTGAGGCGCATAGTGCGTAAAAGTGGCCAAAGCTCTGCTGACTCAATAACTGCAGAGTTCCAGCTCTGGCATTAATATCAGCACCAAACTGTGCGCTGGGAGCTTCATGGCCGAGCAGCTGAATCAAGCCTTACATCACCAGACACAATGCCAAGAATCCAAGTCATTTTGGACAGCTTGGGGAAGGCCCTTTTCTATTCCAGACTGACTGTTCCCCACAAAGCAAGGTGCATAAAGGCCTGGTTGGATGAGTTTGGTGTGGAAGAACCTGACTGGCCCGCACAGAGCCTTGACCTCAACTCCATTGAACACCTTTGGGATGAACTAGAACAGAGAGCCAGCCTCTGGTCCAACATCAGTGTCTGACCTCACAAATGCTCTTCTTGATGAATGGGCAAGCATTCACAGACACACTCCAAAATCTTGTAGAAAGCCTTCCCAGAAGAGTGGAAGCTGTTGTAGCATGCGAACTTAGTTCATGAGAACTCTTTTATCGCGTTCACACCAAAAAGAGCCGGTACTAAAATGAGTTCATGTGAACCTTTTTACCCCCTCGAAAGTCCCTGCTAGAGAGCAGGGACTTTCGAGCGGCTCTTTTGTGAGAAAAGAGCTATATTTCTGATTGGCTGGGCGGATTGCAAACCACGCCCCGTAAAACTTCCAAAAAGTTTTGTGAAGCCGCCATTTTATTATCCTCGCATTAGCATTATTAGCATTAGCCCAGCGCAGAAACGCAGAGAGACTAACTTATGACAACACAAAATAAAACATGGGAGCGGTGGAGATGAAGAGGTGTCGGCGTTCTGGCGATTTACTCGGAAGGCTTCTGTAGAAGCTGCTGGGAGTCCCAGCAGCTTCTACAGAAGCCAGTCCCCAACTCCGGGGACTCCGGGCGGCAGTATACGCCGTGAAGTTGTTTGTAGCCTGCCAGTAAACCCAAAGCAGAAGAAGAAGAAGTGACGTCAGCGGCTTCATTTGCCTAATCCACCCCCAGGGACTTTTTCCGGTGTGAACGCGATCTGTACTTAGTTCATGAGAACTAAAGAGTTCGCATGAACCTTTGTGGGAAAAGTACTGCGGTGTGAATGCGCCTCATGAGCACCTTTTTACCCCCTCAAAAGACTTTCGAGCGGCTCTTTTGTGAGAAAAGAGCTATATTTCTGATTGGCTGGGCGGATTGCAAACCACGCCCCGTAAAACTCCCAAAAAGTTTTGTGAAGCCGCCATTTTATTATCCTCGCATTAGCATTATTAGCATTAGCATTAGAACAGCGCAGAAACGCAGAGAGACTAACGTATGGCAACACAAAATAAAACATGGGAGCGGTGGAGATGAGGAGGTGTCGGCGTTCTGGCGATTTACTCTTACAACTCCGGGGACTTCCGGCCGGAGACTGTGGGCGGCAGTATCCGCCGTGAAGTTGTTTGTAGCCTGCCAGTAAACCCAAAGCAGAAGAAGAAGAAGTGAAGTCAGCGGCTTCATTTGCCTAATCCACCCCCAGGGACTTTTTCCGGTGTGAACGCGATCTGTACTTAGTTCATGCGAACTAAAGAGTTCGCATGAACTAAGTTCGCATGAACCTTTGTGGGAAAAGTACTGCGGTGTTAATGCGCCTTATGTAGTGTACGTGTGTGTGTGTGTGTTTTAGTCTGCATATATACATTTTTAAGTATGCAATTTACTTTTTGCTTAATGGAGTCTTCACAATTAACAAAGTTAACTACATTGATTAGCATTATAATTATTTTTAAATAATATATGTATTCATATTGTGACAGAATTCATATGCACTCGTGTTTTTCTTTAAAAATAACCTCTTTTTATGTTACACATCATTTCACCTACATATTCTTCATATTTGTATTATCACTAGTATTGGTTCTAAAAGTGCTGCTATTGTTTTTCTTGCATTTTTACATGGTATTTTTTTGTCATAAAAACTGTTTGCATAAGAATGAATACTAATTCAAACTAGTAAAACTAACACAAAATGAAAGGTAGGGATGACACGAGATGTGATCAGCAGATTATATTATTTCCTTTAAAAAATATTTCATTACAAGAGTTTACTTCATTCAGACTCAACGTCTTTACATGTTCAGTGTCCTAAACTGTTCATCACTACAGAAAAACAAAGACAACTTCAAAGAACCGCAATCTGTTCAGGGATCAGATCTGAGGCGAGACAGTGTTCAGAATCAAATGAGAGACTTTAAGACACAAACATGGCCACCTGTTGTGACGATGATCTTCAGAAACCTTTAACCAGTTATTTTAATATTAGGGATACATGGATTTGTCCTTGTTGAATGTTAAAATCTAGTTGTTACAACAAGGATGACACTAGGGTTGTAAGGGTATAAAGGTATCTTGGTATTAAAGTTGACCAACTTATCAAATTGTGTACATTTGTTTATATACTGTGTTGAAAAGAAATTACGTTTAGGTGTGTAAGTAAAAGGTACACACATACAAAATATGTTCACATTAGGACATTAAACTGATGTCATCTTCATTCATGAATTGAACATGCTAAAATAGTGCTTGCATGTACACTTAACATGCTTTAGTTAAAATAGGAACTAATTCATGTTAGTCATACAGCATCTGTATATGAACAGAATGCAGCAAAAAGGCCTTTACAATTCATCTATCATAAGAGAGGTATGTTTTTTTTGTATCAGGTTTATACTGTAATTCGGGTCCTATTCTTTAAAGGGTCACTGTAAATAATAAGAAAACTAATTTGAATAAGATACTGTAATATTTGGCTATATTATACTTTCAAAATCTTATGCCGTTACAACCCTAGCTGACAGAAATCAAGAGCGGGCTCATTTATTTGTGTTATTATGCAACGTACTGTAGGCATTTGATAGGGTTGATTTTAAAACAACAAACTCAACTATTGAAGCAGCAGTAGACCTGCAGCTCCCATGTTCTGCAAGGTAAAGATTGGAGACTGGTTGCAGCTTCAGTTCCCTGACAGAAAATGTAAGCTTTGAACATATTATTTTAAAGCATTCACTTAAACTGATTTTATTTAAGAAGGCCTCTTGTTTTTTCCTCTGTTGTGTTGTTTGTTTTTCCAAACTTCTACCGCCATGTACTGTAGGTGTTACACTAACTATGGATCGGTACCTCATATAACCCAGTTTTAAAAAAAACTATAATAATTGATCAACTATAACTTATACTGCATTTAGAAATCTCAATGTCAGTTAGGATTCCAGTCGCTGCAACAGCAGAGACACATTTAGTGTGATCCTTCATTGCCTGTTCACTCACTGTTCACCCAGGACATGTTAATGCATAGTGAATCTAAAACAGCAATATTCATATCGCTCACTAACCCCCTCCACCCCCCGAATACACTTCACAGTAGTCCCTCCACCTTCTGACAGAAAAATATCAGCCTCATAACTCTAATGGAGCGTTCACATCAAACGCAGAGCTAATGTTTCCTGTGGTTCGATTGCTTACAAATATAATGCAGAGACAAGATTATGAGTGGATTTGTTCGGCGTCATGATCGAACTACTTCAGTAACCTTTGGATCTTTTTATTGCAGTTTAGCCATAAGTAAATATATTTTATTTTGGGTTCGTACCATTGTAATAAACGGACCACTAAAATGTCGCTCTGCGTTTGGTGTGAATCTCCCGCTCTCTATAGCAGTGCTCACGCAAGACCTTTAACTTCGGCAACATTCAGGACATTATCGTCCAAGATCATGCGTACGCCATTGTTTCTTATTGATGGACGGTGCAGCCAAGCAGGGCTAAAAATAGTCCAAATTATAAACAGAACGGGGGGGTAAAAAACACCTCGTTCTCCTTTGCCTCCTCTTTCTTCTTCTTTCCTCTCCCCCTCTGTCCGTCCTTCTCTCTGGCACAGTTTGGGTGTCAGTCGAGTTCGTATAAAAAGAGAGGCGCTGGTCTTCCCTTCTTCCTGCCGCTACATGATGATCCGCGGCTCTGGGACCGACTCGTTGATGGATTTGTGAGGCAGCACGTTGGCACCGTTCAGGTAAAGCTCGTCGTTCACGATCACATCCTCCCCCAGCACCGTCACGTTCTCCATACGAACCTGACGACACAGAATTACCCAGAAGTCATTTAACCTCCGATAACATCAGAATCAGGTTTATTGCCATGTAGGTTTACAGAAACAATGAACTCGTTTGTGTGCACAGTGCTGCAAACCTAAACACATTATAGGGAAATCATTTGTAAGAGAAGGATCAAAAATAGAAAGATTACTAAAAAATAAAGAAAAATATTTTCACAAGCAATATCAAATATCTACATATCCATAATGAGAAGAGATTGAGAATGATTTCTGTTACTTTACTTATTACCATTTGATGCCACTTTCTGCTCCACCACATTTATGAAGCCAGTTGTTTTTTCTACAATATCAGTTACTAGTTACTTGCAGTAATATATATATATTTATAAAACGGACAAGTCAAATCAAGCAATCTGATTGGTTCTTAGCCGTGATATAATGAGCGTATATCACAGGTAGAATTGTAGTTACTTTTCACAACAAGTCTGTATCCCTCCGCGTCTGAGAAAAACTGTATACAGTTGGGCTGAACCACGGCCCTTAGCTGTGATATAATGAGCATATACCACGGCCTGTCGTGAGCTGTTGCTTAAATATATATTCATATCTAAATACAAAGCGGTCATTATTCCATGCAAAGTTACTTTTCCAATGATGACCCACTTGCTGCATAGTATCCTGCTTATTACACGGCTTCTTACTAAATAAACAGATATCAAATGTTTCCTTGTCTGAAAAGAGAAACAGGATTTATTTCTGTAAAATAAACCTAATTTTATTTTTAGCTTTACACACCGTTCCGTGTGTAACTTGAAAGACAAGTTCTGTTCAATAAGAAATCCCAGTTATTTGTAAGTAGTGACCCTCTCAATGCCAGTCCCTTGAGCAGCACAAATCTTGGGTAGAATAGATGGTAACTTTTTGCCATTCGAAAATATCATCACTTTGGATTTTTCTTCATTTAATACCAACTTTAGTTGATATAAATGGGTTTGTAATGACATCAAAGGCAGACTGGAGGAAATCTAGACTTTGCTCTATAGAAGCGGAGGAACAATAAATAACAGTATCATCTGCATAAAAATGGTAAGAAGCATTTGCTAAATTATTACATAGATTATTTACATATATGGTAAAAATAATCGGTCCTAATATGGAACCTTGTGGCACACCCTTTGCTATCGGGAGGAAGGAAGAACAGGACCCAGAAAATTGGACACATTGGGTTCTCGCTGATAAATAATTTAAAAACCAACCTACAGTATGCCTAGATAAGCCTTTCCGCCAGGATGATATGATCAACTGTGTCAAACGCTTTGACAAATCAATAAATAGAGCTGCACAATACTTTTTACAGTCCAATGCCTCAATGATGTTGTTCACCACTTTAATAGCAGCAGTTGTTGTGCTGTGTTGTTTTCTAAAGCCGGATTGGTGCTCTGACAAAATATCATTTGTGTCCAAGAATAATTTAAGTTGTTCACTGAGAAGCTTTTCAAGGACCTTCGCTACAACACATAATTTTGAAATTGGCCTATAATTATTAACAGATGAGGGATCCCCTCCTTTCAGTAAAGGAAGAACATGTGCAGATGTCCATATGTTAGGAATCTCATCATTGGAAAGAGATAAATTAAAAAGATAAGTAAGCGGCTCAGCTATAAAGTCTGCAGCTAATTTAAGAAAATGAGGAGGAAGTTTGTCCGGACCTGCCGATTTGTGTGAATCCAGATTCTGCAATGCTTTATGGACCTCTATCGCCTGGATAAAAGTGAAATTGAATGGCTGAGCCACGGGATGGGATGGAGGTGGCGAGGAATCAACGTTCTGTTCAGGGTCCGAATGTAGGGACTCAAACAAAGAACCAGATGAAATCAAATGTTCATTAAAGCAGTTGAGAATGGCCGATTTGTCAGTGAGAGTCTGTAACAATGCAGGCTGGTAATTCATTTTTTTTCAAACATCATATTGTGATATAGCAGTCTGTTGAATGTCGAAGTTTACCAGAATTAAATGTACACCTAGGCCATGTCAAAAATATATCTTATTATTAACCATAAAAATAACTATAAAATGTATTGCCTTTTTTACATTTTAGGGAGAAAATGTGTTCATATGTCTTAATTTTATACTACACACTGATTTTAAGCCATTTGAGATATATAATAAAAGTCATGCTTCAGTGACTGCAGTAAGAAATCAATAGACTTTTACATTACTAAATGGAAAACAATGATTAAAGAGGACATATTTTGCTCATTTTCAGGTTCATATTTGTATTTCTTGATTCTACTGTAACATGTTTGATGTCTCCATGCTTTAATGTTCAGAAAGCTCTTTCCCTTTCCTGTGAAGGAAACAGGAAAGGGAAAACCCCCAAAGGCAAAATAGGGCCTCTTTAAATGTGACTTCTGAAATCTACTGTTTAGTAAACTTCAAAAACAGCTACATTTGTATTGCCATTTTTTTGTACTTTCTAAGAATACTTTTTGACTCATCGGTTCCTGATGGTTTCTTCCCCTCCGCTACCGGACTCATCAATAAGGCCCGACCGCCCCCTCCCCCACTGACACATAACATCAGCCACAGCATAGACTCTTGTGTGCATTACATTAATGCACACAAGAGTACAACAATATCTGTTTTCTTTTCTTATTACTTTATTCCATATTTTATTCCATTACATTGCAATGTAAATACGGTTATATTTATACTTTATTATTTTTCTAATTCTCTATCTATGATTTAATTGTTGTTTTACTTTTATGTATGCAGCACGACACCTAGTCAAATTCCTCGTACGTGTCAACCCACCTGGTAATAAACCTGTTTCTGAAGTGTTGTTCTTTATGATTTCTTAATGTCTGCACAATGAACACAGTTAAAGATGAAATTGCCTTAAAAAATGTTTTTAAACTTTCTATAACTTCTAATAATATAATTCCCTGTGGTCTCGGTCCTGTACTCACCCACTGGCCCACAGAGGAGCTCCACCCAACGATGCAGCTCTCCAGCCAGGAGTGAGATCGGACCCGCGCCCCCTTCATCACCGTGCAGCGCTTTATCCTCACGCCGTCCTCCACCACCACCCCCGCACCGATGGTGACGTTCGGCCCGATGGTGCAGTTCTCCCCGATCTGCGCGGTGGGGTCCTGGAGTCAAAGATTCACTGTCTTAAAAGTCATGAGCACAACAGCTACAGCCTAGTGATGCAATGTACATCTGAAGACCAAGACTCCTCCAACAGTGAAACATACAACATGCTTATAACATACCTATGTTGTAGAACAAAGGGTTGTAATCTCTTCAGCTTGAGTTAACCACAGACCATATTTCATGCATTTAAGCAAAACTTATTTCCGATCCCTAGGACTCATTCCTGCACCACTAATTATAACCGTGTTTATTTGACATCATGTGGCGGCCATCAGCAGAACTCACCACAAGAACGTTGCCAAGGAAAGCGGGTCCCGTGCGTAGCCTCTCAGGAGCGTGTTGCCGTAGCGACTGAAGGTACATACACATCCCTGTGAGGAAGTCTTTAGGCTGACCGATGTCCATCCAGAAACCTACAGACAGAGCAGTTAGTAACCATTGCAACAAGGTGATGTTTCTATGGTTACATGAACAACAGCAAACAACGACAGATTTTGTTTAGGGCTGGGAAATATGAAGAAAATCATATTTTTGGACAAATTATCTCAATATTGATATTCCGCCATATAGTAGGGTTGACTTTTGGTTCTTTCAAAAACAAATATGTACACAATTAAATGGTTGATAGATAATAATAATCAATAATAACAAAACATTAAAAAAGAAAATGTAATTCTACTTTACTCTAATGCAGCTTTTAAAACCAGGGAATTAAATGCGATGTAAAGATATTACAATATCCCAAAAAACATATTTTCTCAGATCACGATATTATATCAATATATTGCCCTGATTTTGGTAAATGGACTTGCATCTATAGCGCCCGTTTGCACGACATGCCTACATTTACACATACCAAGCTGCTCTTCATCTGATCTCATTCACAATTTCCAGTTTAGTGTCTTTCCCAAGGACACTTTGGGAGAATTGAACCGCGGGATGTTTTTCCACAGATTCATGAAGCTTCCTGAGAGAAACAAAGCCACTACAACCTGCCAGCGACACAGACTACAGCATGGAAGGAGGCTGGTCGATAAAGAGAAGGATAAAGTATGGAGAAGCACCGATTCCAGATTCCTTCCACAGATTCTGATCAATTATATATGCATCTAAACACGACTACAGGATCCAAGATTGAATAATAACCAGAGAGCAGTGTTGATCGCCACATTGTGTTCCTGATGTTTGGTGAGAATCGGTGCTTCTCTACAAGCGTTTCCTCTCCACAGACTACGTGAGTTCGGGTATGAGGAAAAGCCCAAACACTTACGTCTGGTAGAGCAGTGAGCTGTGAGGCCGGAGCGAGCACACACGTCAACCTCCCACAGTAACATGTTAAAGTACTTTCTTACAGAAATAACAGTGATATGAATAAGACAAAAAGATCACGGGAAATATGACTTTTTATTTCTACCCAAAGTTAAATGAGGAGATGCATCAATGTGATGTCTGATTTACTGCACTTATTTATTTTCAGTCATTTGACATTTCTATTTTATAATTTTTTGTGCAATCATATTTAATTTTTTTTAAGGGTTAAACAATAGTTTTTCTTATATAAATATCTATGTGCTCTTATATGCACCGTTATAAAACTAAGAACAATCCTTAAACCTACTTATAAATAAATGTTATGTATAAAACAATAAATGTAAATCTGGCTCCGTTTCAGATGACAATAAAACAATAAATAATGATCCTCTGGTTTCTCGGTTATGTATGATCACGATGTGAAGATTTGGCCTTTTCAAATGTTGAGGGACAAATCAAGACTTTGAAGAGGTCCCATTTCAATATTTTTCGACATTGTATACAACTTTTTTTATGTAAAAGTGTCATCTGTTAGAAAAGTTAACTGATAAAGAAAATGTTTGTTGGATGCAGCCATGGTTAAAATAAAAATTAATGATCGTTTAGATAATATTGCATATAAGATTTGTGCTGTAGTAGTTACCTTGTAGCTCCATCGTGTACAGCTGCCCCTCCTCTGCCATGACAGGAAATATCTCTTTCTCTATAGATGTTGGTCTTAGCTGCACACACACACACACACACACACACACACACACACACACACACACACACACACACACACACACACACACACACACACACACACACACACACACAATCACACACACACACACACACACACACACACACACACACACACACACACACCACGACACACCACACACACACACACACACACACACATCACACACACACACACACACACACACACACACACCCACACACACACACACACACACACACACCACACACACACACACACACACACACACCCACACACACACACACACACACACACACACACACACACACACACACACACACACACACACACAACACACACAACACACACACACACCACACACACCAACACACACACACCACCACACACAACACACACACACACCACACACACACACACACACCACACACACACACACACAACACACACAACACACACAACACTACAAAACACAACACCACACACATATAATTAAATGCCAGATCAACGTATCAATACGTAGAAATATTGTAAGGTTAAAATCACAGTGCACTGCAAACACACTTGTATTTGTGTGTGTGTGTGTGTGTGTCACCTGGATCCTGCTGAGCATGCTGGGATTGAAGATGTAGATGCCAGCGTTGATCTTGTTGGAGACGAAGACCTGTGGTTTCTCCACAAAGCGGTGTATCCTGCCGCTGTCCGCCTCAAACACCACCACGCCGTACTTAGAGGGCTCCTCCACCCGCGTCACCTACACACACAGAGCCAAGACTGATTCATAAACAAACTTCACAAAACAGGTTCCGAATTCAATTTAAGCTTAGAATCAACCACCATTCAAATGAATTTAATGTAAAACTTTTCACATTTAAAAACAAACCACGTCAACTGTACTAGGAAAACACAGTATCTTACATGTAATGTCTTGAAAATGTCTGTTTGATATGTGTGCGAAAACTAATACAAAACAAACCACATTCTATTAAAATGCCCTGAAATGAAGTCTTTATATCTGTTCGTCTGTGTTGAATTCAGTTACTGAAACGTTTGCCCTTTCAATACCAACAAATGCCCAGTACGGAATTATTCCACTAGATGGCAGTAAAACGTTTAACCAACAAGTCATTTAATTAAATGTTTACCTTTTTCTCTTTTGAATTTAAGAAGTCAACTTTTTTTCAAGTTGCCACTTATATCATTCATCATTCCAAAATGTCATTCCAATTTTTTTTTTTTTTTAGGAATAAATATGATATGATGAACACAACAATAATACGTTGTAATTGTCCATATACTCTTTGATTATAAGTCTGGATAAAAGTATCCTCCATTGTCTTTTGTCTCCCTCACTACTGTAAATGTTTCGTACTGAAGTTTTACCACATATCTGTCATGATTGCCAACTTTCATCTAAAAAGAGCTAAACTGACTGATCAACCTGTAGTCTGGATGGAGTCTGAAAAACACTTTGGGCAGTGGTAACTCACCACGATGGTCCCCTCCTTGCCGTGGTTGCTGTGGAACAGCAGCAGGTCTTTGAACGGAAAGTCACAGATAACGTCTGAGTTCAGGACGAAGAACGGCTCGTTGTCGATGTTCAGAAGCTCTCGAGCCAACGCCAGGGGGCCGGCTGAAAACAGACACACACGTGTTCAGTTCTCATTTTTATACAATTTAGTGACGTTTTCGCGGTTGAATTGTGTGATTTGGGCACAGGGTGATTTGGGCACTTGGTGCAATTGTATATATTGGAGATGGGTGGTGGTGAGCAGAGCACTAGTAGACATGTTTTTTTTACCAGGGTGATTCGAGCAGGATTAAACAAAGAAAGCCATAGAAAAGGCTTCAGGAAAGGAAATAAGAAACCCTTGTCATTGTACTTTTGTTTGGTGAATATTGGAACGTGTAAATAAATTGAACAAAACGACTCTTGCCTGGACTTGGATCATTTTCCCCCTGCGTAAGATTCGCCATCTGGTGCCTTGACGGCAGTTCATTTTCTGTTTGACTTTTCTATGATTTTGGCCACTACAATGGATCGTACACGACATAAAGTGGAAACCTAGTGTCTGAAAGCAGCTGAAAAAGCCTAATACCCAGCCTTCCCATCGGTCACTTGGATACAAAACAATTGAAATATTATTCAGGTTGAAGAAGTTAGTAAAGTGTGCACAATGAATCCCAAATGTAATGGATATTGCAATGTTGACTAGTGTAATATCCAAATCACAGGACCCCAGTATTTTTATTTTAAAGGCAAAATATGTGTAGAAATACAATTCTGAGGTAAGTATTGTGCTAAGAGATATTGCAGCTTAGTAGCGTTTACCGCAGACTTCAGGACAAATCTTTGTATGATGCAGATATAACAGCTTCTGCAGACTTGCACCGTTTCAAATCACTGGACACTTTTACAATGCACTTTGCTGTGTTGCATCGACAGTTTCCCGTCTGCAGAGAGGAGGAACTCACCTGTGCCCAGAGGCTCCTTCTCATGAGACAGAGAGATACGAATCCCAAGCTGAAGAGAAACCAAAAAAACATTCAGTGAGCATTTCTGTATCGTTTCCCTTCATTCGAATTCAGAGACAGAAAAGGGACGTACTTTCTCCTCCTGGACTCTCATCTCTCTCTCCAGCAGCTCCGACATGTAGCTCACCGCCAGAATCACATGGTCCACCCCCGCCTACACACACACACACAAAACATCAGCAACTAAATAATTATAAGATGGAGTCCAGCCAACACAATAACATAAGCTTGGGCTGGGTTACAATTCATCTAAAAGTATGGAGGTCAACAAATAAGAAGTCTCCCTCCTCCTCCTCCTCCCCTCCTCCTCCCTCCTCCTCCCTCCTCCTCCCTCCTCCTCCCTCCTCCTCCCTCCTCCTCCCTCCTCCTCCCTCCTCCTCCTCCTCCTCCTCCTCACCCTCCTCCTCCTCCTCACCTTCACCAATGCCTCCAGCTGGTGCATCAGGATTGGTTTGTTGCAGAAGTCCACCAGAGGTTTTGGGACGCTGAGAGTGAGCGGTCTCAGTCGCGTCCCGTAACCTCCGACCAGGATCAAAGCCTTCATGCTTCTGCCGTTAGCAACAGCTACCAAGGTGACCACAGCTCATCAACGCACAGCAACCAGCCTGAGGAGGACAGAGGAGAGGAGTAAATGGTTATCCATCGATATCGTGATATTAGACCGTTGTTTTAAAGGCTGCAATACAGTACAGTGCTAGCTGCTTTATTATGTTCCCCTACCCACTTTGTCATTATACATGTTTTCTACAGTTTATATTTAAGATGTTTTAATGCCACTCAGAATTCAATTTTACAGAGCATGGATCATGTCAGGGTGGAACGGCTGCACACTTGTTTTGTATTGTGCAACAGATGCAACATGTTCACTCTGATAGTTTGAAACATCTTTTTCTTCTATTTCAGAAATACCTTCAGAACAGCAAAAAAGTCAGTTGACAACTAACTGTTGCTCAAAGTCAATAAGACATGTTGACACAGTGGAGCTAGGTGGGGCTACATTGACTCCCTGTGATAACAGACTTTAGTAAGGGCCTCCCAACAGAGTATGCTCCCAGATACACTGTTTTCCATTGTAATCCTTGAATGTCTTTATCACTCTGTGCTTGTAGCAGGGCTACACATGCAAACACCTCTTTATGGTGCATTAGTGTTGTCTTTCTTCACTTGTTTATTCAGAGTTGTCCTCTGGTCTGGAACCCATCAGTAAGTTCATGAAAAGACGCGTTCAAAGTCTGGCCTAAGAGGGGATGAAACCCTACGGAAAGCTGTGATGTAGCCTGTTTGTTTCTTAAAGCATAATGTACCTACATTTGATTGATTTAGCTAACTCATAACTTAACTTGTGAGGCAATATACCTCAGCTCTAGTGAGGGGCCCAGACATTCGTATATTTGTCTGTATGTGGCCCTTGGTGAAATACGTTTGGACACCCCTGCTTTACATGCATACGATCATGCATGCAACATAGACCATTACCCACTTTAGGGCGGTGGTTGCTTAGCGTGTTTGACAGGTATGAATGACTCGTTCAAAAGTCCCATGACATAAAGAACCGTCACCGTCTCCTAATGAACTGTCACCACAAATAAAGACTTAATTCATAAGGAAGTCTGGCTGTAGTCTTATGTTAGTGTCTTGTTTAATAAACCAAACCGCCACATACAGGTGTTCAAACAACTATTACTTCATCACCAGCAGCTAAATTAGCCTTTTTAGCCACACAGGGATAAAGTGATTTCCCTACTGTAATATTGTGATCATTTATGAATGGACGCTGGTATTCTTAATATTAACTATAGATTTGTGAGATAAATACAAACTGTCCTCTTGTTTAATAACACAAATGAACTCACAGTGATTTAAGCTAAGCCATGTTAGCTCAGCTAAGATAACTGTTTACTTGATTTAAAGCTTTTAAAACGACAAACCGACTGTTAACAAGAGAAGTAAGCAAAATGCTCCTGTCCTCAGTCTGTGGCAAAGTGAATAAAGACAATGAAAAGCTACTTACTGGGATTTTGTTCACCAAAAGTGTCCAGGAGGTTTGAGACTCTGGGAATGACACGTAAGATCGTTTAAATCCGAATTCCTTGTTTAGTTTCCGGTAATGCAGCTGAGCGTCAATTCAGAAAGCGTGATAAGTCAAACATCCGGTGCAAGGTTTCAAAATAAGATTATTTTTTTCAGTACGTTTTTTTATAATGATTCTTTATTGAGTCTTTTGATATTTTCCTTTTTTAAACTCGTTATACAGTCTCTCAGTCCGAACAGTATTATTTGTATACTTTATAAATAAGGCTGTCACATTGAGTATTGAGTAGCCTACTATGCAAATAATAACATTACAAATAAAATACAATGCGCATATTATGTAAGAAAGTCAGACCTAAAATCAATGAAACCTCCATCCACAATTAACCAATTATTAATATCAGTGTATAAGTATACATGAGAGCAGTGGCGTAACTATCGACGGTGCGGCCGGTGCAACCATATATCGAGCCCGTTCGTCGATTTCTAATTATTTTATTTAATTGTTTGCCTATCTGGCCATCGTAATCGGGCTCTTTGAAGATCCAAAAATCCATGGTTTTCTTACATTTCTGATCGGATTGGCAAAAACTTCAGAATTTGTATTGACCGCCATTCAAATGACAGCGTTGTTTTCCCCAAAAAGTGGTCGGGGCCGTAATTTTCGCCCGGAAGTGACGTTGATTGATTGATTGATTGAAAAGTTTATTAACAGCTTGTATATTGGGTACAGTACAGTACAGCTCAAAACATACAATTGTTAAGGGGATGCAGACCAGAGAAAGACTTTCGTCTTGTTTACATCAGGGTCCCCCATTTCCAATTCATCATATCATTTAAGACATGTAAGACATATTTGACAAACAGATGGGTTATTTACAATTTACATACAGGTGTTTTTTTACATACAGATTTCTTATTTACAATTTTCATTTTAGATTTCGTTCTAATACATCCTAACCGGACATTTGAGACCAACCAAGTCTACAGATATACAGTTAGTAACAGAGTCTAAAATGTGAGTATATACATAGATGGGGGGGTAAGCTGTCCATTGTACGACAGGTTGAGATTTGTACCATTACCGGGGCCAGTTCTGCAATGCTCTCCCCCGAAGGTGCTCTTTAAGAGTGGCTTTGAAGGTAAGTACAGTTTTACTTTCCTTTACAGTTGTGGGAAGAGCGTTCCACCTTGATGTGGCATAATTGCGAAACGTGTATTCCCCCTTTTTTGTGCCAAATCTGGGTTTCACATGATTTGTGGAGCTCCCTCTGGTGTTATGATCATGGTATTCACTGACCTTTGGGAAGAACTTTGACATGTACATGGGTACCATAGAGGTGTAGTGGATCTTGTAGACCAGGCCCATTGCAAGAAGCTGTACTCTGTCGTCTACTCTAAGCCATCCTAGGTTGTCAAAGTGGGCAGAGGTGAGGTGGGTTCTAGATGAAAGGTCAAGCAGTAGTCTGACCAGTTTATTTTGTGATGTTTGAAGTTTTATTTTTAGCGCCTTGGAGGTGCTATGGTACCATGACGTGCAAGCATAGTCATAGTACCCTTGAATGAGGGCTCCTGCCAGAGTCTTCAGGGTGTTGTTGTTTACCAGAGAGGAGATCCGGTATAGGAATCTAGTTCTTTGATTGACATTTTTTATTACATTGGATGCCATTTTGTCACAGGAGAGGTTTGCCTCAAGAATAGATCCTAGGTATGTAATTTCCTTCTTACTTGTGACAATAATGTCGCCCACTGCAACTGAGAAGTCGTCGGATTTGCTGAGATTATGTTTTGAACCGAAGAGAATGGACTCTGTTTTACCCAGGTGTAATGATAATTTATTATCGGCGAGCCAGGTGCAGATTCTGCCGAGCTCGGAGCTGAGGGTTTTTTCAACCTGCAATCTGCTCCTGTCCGAGACCAGCAGTGCTGAGTCGTCCGCGAACAGGAACAAGTTGCAGTCACATGCTGATGACATGTCATTTGCATAAATTAGGAACAGTAACGGACCTAATATGCTTCCTTGTGGAACACCACAGCTCACTGGGAGGGGGGGGGACAGAGTACCGTTTACCTCCACCATCTGTTCTCTCCCCTCCAGGTAGGATTGCATCCAGCTCACCGATAGTTTATCAAAACCAATTGCTTTTAGCTTGTCAATCAGAATGGGGTGATTGACAGTGTCGAAAGCCTTTTGTAGGTCCAGCATCACCATGCCGCAGTACTTGCCGTCGTCCACCTCTTGTTTGATGTGGTCGCTCAAATAAAGAAGGCATGTGTCAGTGGAGTGGGATGTTCTAAAGCCAGATTGAAATTCATAGATTAGTTTCTTTTCCGCGAGGTACTTTTCGACCTGTTCATATATTATTTTTTCCATGACTTTCGAGATGGAGGTAAGTATAGAAACAGGGCGGTAGTTGCCTGGGTCCAATTTGCTGCCCTTTTTGCGCAGGGGGGTTACTCTTTCAATGTTTATGTCTCTGGGTACTTTTCCCTGTTTTATGGAGAGGTTAATTATGTGAGCTATGACTGGTGAGATGGCGGTTGCTGTGTCTCTGAGGAATTTGGAGGGGATATTGTCGTGGCCAGTGGCCTTGTTAGGTTGGAGGGCGCTCAGTTTAATGAGTACCTCTGCTGTTGTTACCCTTGCTAGACTGAAATCATCTTTGCATACCCCTAGGTTTTTGTAGTAGGTCATGATGTGATCTACTCCAAAAAGCCCTGAGTGGGAGGATAATTTATTTACAAGAGTTGTGGCTATGTTTGTGAAAAAAATGTTCAAGTACTTGGCCACATCCAGTTTGTCTGTGATGAGCCTGTTATCTGTCTTTATGTTTACGTTCGAAAATCTGGTTTTGAGTTTTTTACTGCAGCCAAGCTAGTTATTGAGTCATTTCCAAAGTTCACGGGGTTTATTTTTGTTTTCCTCAGTTTTGACATTGATGAAATTCTTTTTGGCAGTTTTGATCATGGAGCTTATGTCATTTCTTAGTCTGTTTCTTTCAATTTTTAGTTCAGTCACGTGGGCCTGGAGTTCACTGCTCGTGCTTTTGGAAAGCATTGACTGACTTTTATGAAACTCAGAGCATTTTTTGTCTCTGGTTTTCATGGCGGTCAGTATGCCGGAGTGCATCCACGGCTCAGCACGATTTTTTATCCTGGTTGTTCTTAGGGGGGCCAAATCATTGAGTATTGCAGAGAATTTGTTTTTGAAACCAAGCCATGTTTCTTCAACTTGTGTACCACTGAGCTCATCCGACCAGTCCAGGCTCTCCAGTTCTAGGTTAAAGGCCTCGCTAGAGTAGTTTTTGAGGTCTCTAGATATGACTGTTTTGTGACAGCCGGCCCTTTGTTTTAGCTTTTTGCGGGTACAGAATATCATATAATGATCACTTAAACCGCATGCTATAACCCCTTTACTGGAGATCCTGGACTTGTCAGAGGTCAGAATGAGATCAATGGTAGTTTGTGTTGTTTCACATACCCGGGTGGGTTGGGTGATTAGCTGGCTGAAGCCGTGCAGATCACAAATCCTACCGAAGGACTTGAAGACGGACGTGTCTTTACGTTGCATATCCGTGTTCCAGTCTCCAACAATAATTGTCTCTACATCCCCCACACCAGCCAAACACCCATCTAATGTATCATAAAAGTCACTCTGTTCCGGTGGTCTATAGATTGTCCCGACTATTACAGATTTAGCATTGTCAAAAAGAATTTCAACCCACACAGATTCAATATTTTCATGATGCAGGTCAGTACGGTTTTTGAAATTGGTGTCTTTATGTATGTACATGCAGACACCACCTCCATTCACGTTCCTGTCCCTTCTCACTACAAGATAATCTTCAATTTCAATCTCTGAATCTGTAATGGTATTGTAGGTGTTACTCTCATCAATATTTACATAATACTTTACCAGGCTGGAACCTGCAGTGAGATAAGTGTTTATTATTTTAATTTTATAAGATAAATCAACCGGTGTCCGGTTTGCTGGATGACTCTGGGGAACTTGACCACACATGACGCCCTGCCTCTCGCCTCTTTCACTGACACGGGTGCGTTAAAAACCATTGGCGCATTAACTGAAAATAAATGCTAGTTTTTATACTAGAAAGCAAAACGGGATAGATGTTTAAATACTTTTGAATTATTGTTTCTTGATGAAATGTCGTCAAGACTGTCCCACCTATAGCGTAACTTTTATTTACACTTTTAGTTTTGACCCCCACATACGACACAATGGTTTGTTCTAAACACTAATCCCCGCCTCTTCCCTACTTCTGACCAATGAGAGAAAAACAGCGTGGCGATGGAAGGTGACGCCACTGCACTGGAGTTTGACAGCTGACAGCCAGTAGGCTTGTTTGAGACGAGCTGCGGCTCGCCTCGAAAGTAGACGAGAATAGCCGATCGCAGCCGGGGGAGGTCTCAAAAAGCTCGCGTGAAGTCGGACATTCGGCTTCTTCATCTTATCACGGTTTTTTGGGGGATTGCAAACAACTTTAAGTTGCATGCTGCCGCCTCCGGAGTCGGCTTGACTCGGTTTGCATTTATAAAGAATGCACAAATGTGTTTAATCGTTAATGTCAGATAAGTACTAAGTAAATACATTTGTTCCTGCTCAAGATTAGATTCAACTTTATTGTTATTGCACATATTACAGGTACTGAGACAACGAAATGCAGTTTAGCTTGCCAGGTGCAACAAGCAGTAAAGTGAAAAGTAATGTACACAATAGACAGAATAAAATATAGAATTAATTGAATGATGAATAAACAGTGAAGAGGGGTATGAATAGATATACACAGCCGCCTGTGAGCAGTATGAACAGTGTATGAATATGCTAAGATATATAAAGTATGAAAATGGTAAGCAGTGCAAGTATAGTATTGTAGTGCCAGGAGATATGGGAGTCGGAGGCGGTGCATCGAAGGTGCAAAAGGGTACTTTAATGAAGAGCTGCACAGGACATGTTGTCGGGTCGCAGCCCGGGTCGACAAGAGGAAGAAACAGGAGGGCACACAACATATATAGGAAGCAACACAACATGTCCGTGTAGGAACAATACCCCCAACTATAGTTCCATGTGTGGATTATGAACCAGTGTATAATAGGTGGTCACCACACAAGCCCCCCCAGAATTCAAACATGGAAAGAAAAATATATCCCCACGTCCGTGGAGGAAGCACCACAGGGGCCGAGGAGGGTGGGGCCGGGCCATGGAACGGCCGCAGGAGAGGGTAGGGGCTTTAACGAGGGCGAGGGCATCCTCACCGGGGGTGGAAGACGGGCCGGAACGGGGCCGCAGTAGGCGTCGTAAGGGGGCCGCAGTGCTGCGACGTGGGGACGGCGTGAATATCCCGGTGGTCCCCAGCAGGGAGGAGCGCTGCCCGGCCGCAGGCGAGGGCACAACGGCAGCGGGCACAAAGTCCTCGGGGGGAAAGAGCCGGGTCGCCGGGGGGCAGGAGCAGCATCCCCGGGAGGAAAGAGCCGTGGACAGGGGAGAGGCCAGGCAGGGTCCCGGAGCGCGCCACCAAACGGGCCGATGAAGGCATGGGGACGTCCGAAACCGCCGAGGCGAGACGGGGTCCAGGAGTGCACCACCCAGGCGTCGATGAGCGTGAGTGGCGTCTGGAGCCGCCGTCGAGGTGAAACCGTGAGCCGCGGTAAGAAGAGAGGCCAGGCAGGGTCCCGGAGCGCGCCACCCACGGGCCGATGAAGGCATAGGCACGTCCGAAACCGCCGAGGCGAGACGGGGTCCAGGAGTGCACCACCCAGGCGTCGATGAGCGTGAGTGGCGTCTGGAGCCGCCGTCGAGGTGGTGAAACAGGTGAGAGTGTCCACACGAGGTCGACCAGACATGGTCGAACCTCCTCTCAGGCACCAGAAAAAGCTCAAAAAGGGCCGTACTGTCCACGGTCAAAAAACAGGTGGGCGAAATAGTGAGAGGATTCACACGAGGCCAACCAGACATGGTCAAACCTCCTCTCAGGCACCAGAAAAAAAAGGTCGATAGCCGTTAGCAGCTAGCCGTTAGCTGAGGCCGTTAGCTGGCAGCCATCGGTAGCTGCTAGCCGTCGTTAGCCCCACGTGGATAGCTGCTAGTCGTGGTTAGCTAGCGCCGCTGGGACGTGCAGCCGCACGCCCCGAAGAAACAGCCCCATGAGGTAGCCATGGGGTTGCTGGTCGACCCAGCAGGTCGTGCATCGTCCCCCCGATGCGGGAACGGCGAGCAACGTCTCCAGCCTTCTGCGGATCACGCACCGAGCCTCAGTCCGCGTGCCGGTGGCAGCCACGGACGTCTCCAAAAAATCCCCGGCATTTCGAGAAAGGAACCTGAGTTCCTTTTGCCGTGTTCGGCTTCGTCTCGGAAACTTCCCCAGACGTGTCAGAGTCACCAGTGTCACCAGTGTAGTGCCAGGAGATATGGGAGTCGGAGGCGGTGCATCGAAGGTGCAAAAGGGTACTTTAATGAAGAGCTGCACAGGACATGTTGTCGGGTCGCAGCCCGGGTCGACAAGAGGAAGAAACAGGAGGGCACACAACATATATAGGAAGCAACACAACATGTCCGTGTAGGAACAATACCCCCAACTATAGTTCCATGTGTGGATTATGAACCAGTGTATAATAGGTGGTCACCACAGTATAAAATATATAGATATTAATTTCATGATGATAAACATTGTGGAACAATGATGAAAAATGGGAATGGATGTGGCGACGTAAAACTGACACAAAACAACAAACTTTTGCCGAGCCAATTGGAGAGTTTCTATAACAGCACGGGGTAAAAACCACCAATGAGCGCTCAGCTCGAGATACCAGCGAGTCGTTTCCCCATCAAGCATTCCTACAAATATATCGGTCCGTAGTCCACTTTCAAATCACTTTGACTTTGGTTAAAGTTTTTCTCGGTCAGAATGTTTGACTTAATTGTTTCTATTTCTTACTAAAAAAAAGTCACAGAAACATTTACAACCTCTTTTGTTGGCTTTAAGTGTTGTTGAAAATGTACAAATCAAAAGCAGAGCCAATAATATGACCAATGCTTTGAGCAAGACTTTATTTCAAATAAAATAAACAACTTTAAGCACCACTCACTGATCAACTTGTTTGGCCAAAAGTAAAAGTAATAATAAATAATTTAATACGTTAATAATATATGTATTTCTTTACCATATCATTGGGTCTCGAAACCATTAAGAGTCCATGTGAACTAAGATGTGGCACAGCCATTTTAGAGCGTGAGAAAAAACCTGCAGTAAAAACATTACTTCTGTTTCTAATATTAACTCGTATTAACAATAATTATTAACCACATATGAACCAGCAACCTGTGCTCGGTCAAGTGTTTCAACCAAATAGTAATTACATTTAATAAAAATAACAAACAATGTGCAGCATTTCAGCTCAAACACTGAATATCAGTGATTAAAATGTATTATTTATTGTACTGTAAATATTACAATATTAACAGTACATTTCATATTGTAATTTAAAACAAGTATTTCATTTTTTTTACAGTTAACCTGTAGGATCACATCTCCATGCTCAGACTTTATTCTAGTATTAAGAAAATCCAAAGTCAGGGTGTGTTTGAGGGAGAAGCCTGGTTCTCTAGTATTTGGTTCAGGAAGTCAGAGGTCAGGGGTTCCAGCGCAGGTCACAGATCAGGGCGATGTGGTCCGAGGGGTGAGCGACGCTGGGCAGAGCCTCGTAGGTGGTGACCTCCTGGTGGCTGGGCAGAGGAATCACCTGCTCCACCTGCAAAAACACAGATACTGTTATTATATCTACTCCCCTACTTTAGTGGGAAATTAAATTCAAACTTGTACAAAAAAGGTTTCCTACTTCTGTATACAACCAGAATTTGGTTTCAAACTAGTTGCAATGACACGCATTATTCATAGGACTACTACTCTTACAACAATATAATATGTTAATATTGATTTCACAGTGGTTGCCCTAACATCATAGCTTGTCAATTTGTTTTCGTCATCTACTCCCATTTGCATGTGTCATGTGGAGCGTAGGGCAGCTTGTGCTCAAGTGAAGGTGTTTCTGACCCTGTAAATAGTTAGATTGTGTAGCGATACAAAGAATGGTTTTAAATTGCTGCTTTTTGATTGGTAAATTGCAATCTCTTAGTTCAGAAATCAACAGCAAGTATACTCCTAACTTGAGTATTTGCCACACTAATCTGTCAGTGCTGTTCGTATCAGTGGCCCTGGCAGCACTACCAGTAATGAAGTGACAGTATTAGCTTGACTTCAGTACTAGTACCTGCATACGGTCCGGCTGTATGAAGATGTAGTCCAGGCAGCCATGGAATCCTCCCACGTAGTTGGTGTAGGCCGGCTGTCCGTAGGCGCTCAGCAGAGGGGGGAGGGCAGAGAGCAGCTCCATGCTGCAGGACTCCTCCGGCCCCAAGCTGCTCCAGTCTGCGTGCTGCAGAGGAACAAGAGCCTCGCTGAGCAGCTGGAAAACACCTGCAGACAGGAAGAGGAGACAAACAATGACTCGGCAGCTTTTAAATACAATATGAAGTCAATGAAGTCTATGTGCTTCGGCTGGATTCATTTCTGGCAGAGACCGGTGTTGCTGTGGAGTTACCCGAGTCAGGATGTGAGTTGAAGTCTCCACAAAAGATCAGAGGGTCTCCAGGTGCGACCTCATTGATCACATGATTCAGGTGTTGCAGAGCCACGCCCATCTGGACCAAGCGGATGCTCCCTCCTTCAAAGAAATGTAATTTGTTTTTAGAAATGTGTTCTTGCACTTTGAGGTGTGTTCATACAGAGGAGTGAGCTGTTTTACCTTTGGGGAGCCAGTACAGGTGAGTGTTTGCCACGCAGACCTTCCTGCCAGGTTTACTCACATCCTCAAGCACACTGACCTGAAAACAAACAAGTCACAACAACTATTTACAAAGACAGCCACAGTGTGTCCATTTGACAGCATTTGGGGGGGGATTTGATCATTTTGTTTATTTATTTTGATTAATTCATTTGCCTATTAAATATTTGAATTAACAAAACTACCTAACCCAATGCTCGAATGCCAATTAGAGCTCAACGACTACAAGCCCAAAACTCTACTAGTATGAATCCTCTTTTGAATGATTCTGGCGGTGCCGCATGTGAGCAGCCGTACCTGCAGGACGGTGGACCTCTTCAGGATGTTCTGCTTCAGAGCCGTGCTCGCAGAAAGATTGTCCAGCAGCGCAGAGTGGATTGGGTCAGAGGTTAGCGCCTCGCTCAGTGAAATATCATGACTGCTCAGAAGCTTCAACTTTGACCTAAAAAGACAAAATGATGCACTTTTTAATTACGTGGCTTAATATAGGATTGAAAGGTTTATTACCATCTAAAAAAACAATATATAATAAACACTAAGAAAATATATGTCACGATCTGTCCGTGTTGTGTTTTGTCTGTCTGTTTCTGTCTTTGGTTTCCTGTTTTATTTTGTAAAGTGTTCACCCCCCGTTCCTGCCTGTCGCTTTCTGTCTGTTTTCCCTCCCTGATTTACCCGATTGTGTTCACCTGGTGTCCCTGTGTTTTCTCCTCCCTCCTCACCTGTGTCTTGTTTGTGTGATTAGTCTTGTGTGTATTTAAGTTCTGGTTTTTCTGTCTGTCTTTGTCGGTTCGTCTTGTGTCATGACCTGGTCTTCGGTGAGTGTTCTGTTCTGTCTTTGTGATTTATTTAGCCTTGAAATAAAGGAGTCATTTTTGTCACTATAATCTGCATTTGGGTCCTACTTCCCACACACACCGTAACATTACGAACCGACCAAAAATGGACCCAGCAGATGATCCTTTTGAAAGGGAGCTGCTTTCATTCACCTACTTGCTGGCTTGCAGCTATGGTGAATGGAGGGGAGCGTCCGGGGTTCAGCAGCGAGAGGCAGCTCTGGCAGAGGCTCGCCAGATGGCTAAGGAGAAGCCAGGCTTGGTGAAATTCTTACCTGGCTGGATTTTGGATTTCCTCTCGGTGTGTTATCCCCTGCCTGCTAGCCCCAGGCATGCTAACTCCATGTCTCCCAATTCCCAACCTGGCACCATACGCCTTGGTGGGTTCCGCCTGAAGTCAACCCGTGCTTCTGCCCCAGTTCCTGCTCCTGTCCAGGAGTTGTATTACGGAACTCGTCTGGCTTATGGAGGTCCACGGAGTATTCAGGCGGCTGCTAAGAGGAGTCGTCGCAAGGCCAGGTTAGCCCGAGCCCCAGCAGCCATGATTCCAGCCCCAGTACAGGCCCCAGCAGCCATGGCTTCATGCTCCAGTACCGGCCCACGCAGCTTTAATTCCATACTCCATTACCTGGCTTACACAGCCAGGGTCCAGGCTTCCGCTCCGCGCCCAACAGCCAGGGTTCCAGCCCCAGTTCTGGCCCCAGCAGCCATGGTTCCGGCCCCAGTTCCAGCCATAGTTCCGGCTCAAGTACCAGCCCCATCAGTCATGGCCCCGACTCCAGCTCCTCGTTACCGGCCGACTCCAGCACCTCGTCTGCTGCTGGCTCTCCAGCCGACGCCAGCACCTCGAGTCCTGTCGGCGTACCGGCCGACTCCAGCACCTCGTCTCTTGTTGGCTTCCCAGCCAACACCAGCTCCCCGTGTCCTGTCGGCGTACCGGCCAACTCCAGCACCCCGTGTTCTGTTGGCGAACCAACTCTCTCAAGTCTCCCCTCCAGACACTTCTCAAGTTCCTACCGGAGTCCCCTCTCGAATTCCCTCTCTAGTCTCCTCTCGAGTTCCCTCTCGAGTCTCCTCTCGAGTTCCCTCTCAAGCCCTCTCTCGAGTCCCTTCTCAAGTCCCCTCTCGAGTCACCTCTCAAGTTCCTACCCGAGTCCCCTCTCAAGTTTCCCCTCAGGTCTCCTCTCGAATCCCCTCTCAGGTCCCCTCTCGAGTTCCCTCTCAAGTCCCCTCTCAGGTCCCCTCCCGAGTTACCTCTCCAGTCACCTCTCGAGTTCCTTCTCGAGTCCCCTCTCCAGTCCCTTCTCAAGTCCCCTCTCGAGTCACCTCTCAAGTCAACTCTCCAGTTTCCTCTCGAGTTCCCTCTCAAGCCCTCTCTCTCGAGTCCCTTCTCAAGTCCCCTCTCGAGTCACCTCTCAAGTTCCTACCCGAGTCCCCTCTCAAGTTTCCCCTCAGGTCTCCTCTCGAGTTCCCTCTCAAGTCCCCTCTCAGGTCCCCTCTCGAGTTCCCTCTCAAGTCCCCTCTCACGTCCCCTCTCGAGTTACCTCTCGAGTTCCTTCTCGAGTCCCTTCTCAAGTCCCCTCTCGAGTCACCTCTCAAGTCAACTCTCCAGTTTCCTCTCGAGTTCCCTCTCAAGCCCTCTCTCGAGTCCCCACTCAAGCCCCTACTCATGTGCCGTTGGAGGTCCCGCAGACTAGTCTTCTGCCGGGGGTCCTGCCAACCCCATGTCCTGTACCGTTGGAGGTTCCGCTGGGGGTCCTGCCAACCCTGTGTTCTGTCCCGTTGGAGGTCCCGCAGACTAGTCTTCTGCCGGGGGTCCTGCCAACCCCATGTCCTGTACCGTTGGAGGTTCCGCTGGGGGTCCTGCCAACCCCATGTCCTGTCCCGTTGGAGGTCCCGCCGTCTAGTCTCCTGCCGGGGGTCCTGCCAACCCCATGTCCTGTCCCGTTGGAGGTCCCGCCGACTACTCTCCTGCCGGGGGTCCTGCCAACCCTATGTCTTGTCTCGTTGGAGGCCCCGCCGACTACTCTCCTGCCGGGGGTCCTGCCAACCCTTTGTCCTGTCTCGTTGGAGGTCCCGCAGACTAGTCTTCTGCCGGGGGTCCTGCCAACCCCATGTCCTGTACCGTTGGAGGTTCCGCTGGGGGTCCTGCAAATCCCATGTCCTGTCCCGTTGGAGGTCCCGCCGTCTACTCTCCTGCCGGGGGTCCTGCCAACCTTTTGTCCTGTCTCGTTGGAGGCCCCGCCGACTACTCTCCTGCCGGGGGTCCTGCCAACCCTGTGTCCTGTCCCGTTGGAGGTCCCGCAGACTAGTCTTCTGCCGGGGGTCCTGCCAACCCCATGTCCTGTCCCGTTGGAGGTCCCGCCGTCTACTCTCCTGCCGGGGGTCCTGCCAACCCTTTGTCCTGTCTCGTTGGAGGCCCCGCCGACTACTCTCCTGCCGGGGGTCCTGCCAACCCTGTGTCCTGTCCCGTTGGAGGCCCCGCCGACTACTCTCCTGCCGGGGGTCCTGCCAACCCTTTGTCCTGTCTCGTTGGAGGCCCCGCCGACTACTCTCCTGCCGGGGGTCCTGCCAACCCTTTGTCCTGTCTCGTTGGAGGCCCCGCCGACTACTCTCCTGCCGGGGGTCCTGCCAACCCTTTGTCCTGTCTCGTTGGAGGTCCCGTCGTCTACTCTCCTGCCGGGGGTCCTGCCAACCCTTTGTCCTGTCTCGTTGGAGGTCCCGTCGTCTACTCTCCTGCCGGCCCCATGTCCTGTCCCGTTGGGGGTCTTGCCAACTCCTTGTCCTCTTCCGTGGGGTATCTTGCCGACACCTGTCCCACCGGTTCCTGTCCAGTCGACACCGGCTCCTGCCTTGCCCCCGGGCCGTCCGCCTGAGTTCCCCACCTTGGATTCTGCCTTGCCCCGGGCCGTCCGCCCGAGTTCCCCACATTAGACTCTGCCTTGCCCCCGGGCCGTCCGCCCGAATCCCCCTTTTTTGAACTCTGCCTTGCCCCGGGCCATCCGCCCGAGATCCCTTCCTGGTCCTCTGCTGTGCCCCTGGGCGGTCAGCTCAGTCCCGTCCTCCGGACCCCCTCCACCCACCCTGCTTGAGGTTTTGGACTTTTGTTTGTTTTTTTTGGGACGTCTGGGATCCGTCCCTTGAGGGGGGGGTTCTGTCACGATCTGTCCGTGTTGTGTTTTGTCTGTCTGTTTCTGTCTTTGGTTTCCTGTTTTATTTTGTAAAGTGTTCACCCCCCGTTCCTGCCTGTCGCTTTCTGTCTGTTTTCCCTCCCTGATTTACCCGATTGTGTTCACCTGGTGTCCCTGTGTTTTCTCCTCCCTCCTCACCTGTGTCTTGTTTGTGTGATTAGTCTTGTGTGTATTTAAGTTCTGGTTTTTCTGTCTGTCTTTGTCGGTTCGTCTTGTGTCATGACCTGGTCTTCGGTGAGTGTTCTGTTCTGTCTTTGTGATTTATTTAGCCTTGAAATAAAGGAGTCATTTTTGTCACTATAATCTGCATTTGGGTCCTACTTCCCACACACACCGTAACATTATAAGGATCAGATTGCAGCTTTGTTGGGGTAGTCCTGTGTTATGATCAGCCTTTTGCCCTTTCAAGTGTAGCGACTGTATTGGACAATGTACTTCTGATCAAGCCCAACCCGACTTTTACTGTCTCACATTTATCCTCAGATTCTTCACCAAGAGGGCGGTTTAGTAACAATCCTCTCCCAATCAACCTGCTTTTAAGTGATGCACCACATTTATACCTAAAGTTAAGTTTTGAAAAAAAGAACGAGGCTTTAACAGAAACTCAAAAAACTCAGAAGGCATTTTCTTCAGTCCGGGTGCTGGTGGACCTGACCTGCGGTAGAATGTAGCGAGTCCTTCATGCTGCCTGTCTTTGGTTCTGAAAACACCGTCCAGACCGAAGGCATCGAGGGCTGGAGTCAGACTGTTAACAAACACCCCTAAAGAGACCAGGGAACATGAAGGAAGTCACACACAGGGTTTCCAAACTTTTTCAAATACAAATTCAAGCATCTTTCAAACATTTTGCTGCACCTTGGTAAATAAAATATTTATCTGCATCATATATATACACAGTATACTTTCTGCACCCCTTCATCAAGTTCAAATTAAATGCTTTTGTAATAAACAACTTAAGTTATATTTTTGTGGTAGTATTAGTACGAAATGGTGACAATTAAAAAAGGTAAACACAACAAAAATGTAAAATGTGAGTGACACCTCTGTGTGTGTACTTGGCATCCCATATAATCAAAATGTTAAGCAGCTAATTGCAAACTGAAGCACATCGCAAACCTTGAAACATTCAAATGCAACAGTTTTGAAGGAATTCCAGAAAGCGTAGCAACCCTTCATAAAGAAGACTCAAATATCCACCAGATGATGGTACAGAAAAGATGGAGGCTAGCTTTTATCAACCATCCATTTCACCAGTTATTACCTTTGTCCACCTCCTGCAGACAGATGATGTCAGCGTTGTACCCGGCGAGCTCCTTCTTGATCAGGTTCTGCCTGTAGTCCAGCTGCAGGGCGTAGGGGGCGCAGTACGGGTAGAGCACCGTCTTGGACAGTTCTGTCTGGGCGTAGGTGTCGGCGAGGATGTTATACGACACCACCCTCACAGACGGCCAATCCGCCTCTTTGAGAGTGTACGCGTGCCTGTTGTCGAAAGTGCACACCCCCGGTCCGGCCTCTATTGCCGTAGAGAGGAGCTCCTTGGGCAGGCCGCTGCGTCCTCCATCTTTAGGGGTGCAGCGCAGTTTGAGCCTGTAGCCGATGTCCTGAATGGACGGAACGTGGACTCTCCCACATCCTACCTGTGTCCACTCGCTGTCCTGACCTTCAACTTCTACCGCAGCTTCAGTGCTATGATATAAAACATCAGAGAAAGATAATAACAAAAAAGGTGCAGAATTTTCCATATCTTCTTTGACTTTCTTCTCTTTATGCTGCCCAATTATATAAAATAAACAGATTTGTTTGCTTCACGGATTGTATTTTCTCTCAGATCCTGTCTTTTGTTTTCAGAAGTTTAGCTTGATCTTTGACACGAGGGACTCACAAGAACTCAGATGCACGATTCCATAGAATAAAAAAAGTATCTTTTATTAATAAAAGATTACTCAAAACAAAGATCTCTAGATTCCACTAGGAACACTGAACAGGTTGACAGACATGGCTTGATGTGGAGACAAGACGAACCGACAATAGACAAAAGGAGAGCAGGGCTATAAATACACACAACAGTTAATGGGGCACAGGTGAAAACAATCAGGGGCGGGGCTGGTGATGATGAGCACACGAGACACACAAGCTGGCAGGTGACACACAACGACATGAAGTGTAGACACCTGGAAAGAGAGAGTAGAGTCAATAACAAACACAAAAACAATAAGCTCACAGACTCTTAACGCTGAAACCTTACAGTACCCCCCCTCTTACGGACGGCTCCAGACGTCCCTGAAAGCTGAGACTGACCTCTATCGAAGTCCGATATAAGGGTTTTGTCCAAAATAAAGCTGCCTGGGATCCAACACCTCTCCTCTAATCCATACCCCACCCAGTCGACCAGGAATTGTCTACCTCTGCCCCTCTTCCTTTCCGACAGTATTTTGTCCACTGTGTACACTTGACCCCCGTCGACAACCCGGGGAGGTGGAGGGGACGTGGAGGCAGGAACCAGTCTGCTTTCTTTGGCTGGTTTTAGCTTGCTGACATGGAACGTGGGGTGGACCTTGATGGATTTTGGAAGACATAAACGGACAGCAACAGGGTTAATCACTTTGGCTATGGGAAAAGGACCAACGAACCGGGGAGCCAGCTTCCTGGAGGCGACATGGAGAGGAAGATCCTTGGTGGATAGCCACACTCGTTGTCCGGCCTGGTACTTGGGGGCTGGACGTCGTTTCCGGTCGGCCAATGCCTTCATGCGAACGGCACTCCTCTGCAGCATATGGCGAACTCCCGCCCAGACCCGACGGCAGCGTCGAACCAGAGCATGGGCTGATGGTACCGTGACCTCCTTCTCGAGCTCCGGAAACAAAGGAGGTTGGTACCCATGGACACATTGAAACGGGGAGATACCAGTGGCTGATGTGGGTAAGGTGTTGTGTGCATACTCCACCCAAATCAGACTCTTACTCCAGGTGGTGGGTTTCTCGGACGCTAGGCATCTCAAACAGGTCTCCAAATCCTGATTCATCCTCTCTGCTTGTCCATTTGACTGTGGGTGGTATCCGGAGGTCAGACTAACAGTGGCTTGGATTAGGCGACAAAACTCCTTCCAAAAGCGTGATACGAACTGTGGGCCTCGGTCTGAAACGACATCACTAGGAAAACCATGGATCCTGAACACATGGGACAACATGGCCTCTGCTGTTTCCTTGGCGTTAGGTAACTTGGGCATGGCGACAAAGTGTGCCATTTTGGAAAAAACGATCAACCACAGTGAGTATGGTGGTATTACCTGCCGATGTTGGTAATCCTGTCACGAAATCCAATGCGATGTGAGACCATGGTCTGTTGGGAATGGGCAGAGGTTGGAGAAGACCTGCCGCAGCTTGCCGAGAAGTTTTGTTCCTGGCGCACACAGGACACGCTGCTACATATTCCGCAACATCCTTCCACATCCCCGGCCACCAGAATCTGTGTCTCACCATGAAAAGGGTCCTTTTGTTTCCAGGATGACAGGTAAGTACCGACGTATGGGCCCAATGAACAACTTGCCCTCGAAGTTGCTCTGGCACAAACAAGCGATTCTGAGGACACCCTCTTGGGACAGGATTCCCAACGTTAGCCTGTTTGACCTTGGCTTCAATGGGCCAGGTCACACTCCCTATCACTCGGTCTGGCCGTAGTATGGGATCTGGACTCTTGGGGACTGGCTCAGGATCATACATTCTGGAGAGTGCATCAGGCTTTCCATTCTGCGAACCAGGTCGATATGACAGAGTGAACCTGAATCTATTAAAGAACAATGACCATCTGGCCTGCCTAGAGTTCAGACGCTTAACCTTCCTGATATATTGCAGGTTTTTATGATCCGTCCAGACCAGGAAATCCTGCTCCGCTCCCTCCAGCCAGTGCCGCCACTCCTCCAAAGCAATCTTCACGGCCAACAGTTCCCGATTTCCCACGTCGTAATTCCTCTCAGCAGACGATAGCTTACGGGAGAGGTACGCACACGGATGAAGCTTGTTGTCCCCTGCTGACCTCTGGGACAGTATAGCTCCAACGCCGTCGTTGGAGGCGTCCACTTCCACCACAAACTGTCGGTGGCGATCAGGTACAGTCAGGATGGGAGCTGTGGTGAACCTCCTCTTCAGTTCCAGGAAAGATTTCTCTGCCTGTGGATTCCACACAAACTGAACCTGGGGAGAGGTAAGAGCATGGAGAGGAAAGGCAATCGTACTGAAATTGCGTATGAACCGTCTGTAAAAGTTAGCAAACCCCAAGAACTGCTGAACTTTCTTTCTAGAGTCTGGTGTGGGCCAGTTCTCCACATCACTGACCTTAGCTGGGTCCATCTCCACCTTGTTAGGGGAAATCATAAAACCCAAAAATGCCACAGATTTCACATGAAACTCGCATTTTTCGGCTTTCACAAACAAATGGTTAGCCAGGAGTCTCTGAAGAACAAGGTGAACATGGTTAACATGAATATTCTCATCTGGAGAAAAGATGAGGATATCATCGAGATACACAAAACAGAAAACATTCAGGAAATCTCTTAACACATCATTAATGAGGGCTTGGAAAACAGCAGGTGCATTACAAAGTCCAAAAGGCATCACCAAATATTCATAATGTCCCGTAGGTGTATTGAAACCTGTTTTCCACTCATCCCCCTCCCGGATGCGCACAAGGTGATATGCATTCCTTAGGTCCAGCTTGGTAAATACCTTGGCTCCCTGTAACAGTTCGAATGCCGTAGAGATGAGTGGAAGGGGATATCTGTTCTTAACAGTGATCTGATTAAGTGGACTGTAATCAATACAGGGCCTTAATGAACCGTCCTTTTTCCCTACAAAAAAGAAACCTGCTGCTGCTGGGGATGATGATGGCCGAATCAAGCCAGCTTTGAGTGAAGATCCGATATACTCTTCCATGGCCTTCCTTTCCGGACCAGAAAGAGAATACAACCGTCCTTTGGGGATAGTAGAGCCCGAGAGAAGGTCTATAGGACAATCATACGGTCTATGGGGAGGCAAGGAAGTAGCTCGTGTCTTGTTAAACACCTCCTTAATGTCAAGGTAACACTCTGGCACTTTGGATAAGTCAGGAAAATCAGATGGTTTAGCAGACGTGACACTGTCCCTATCTGACGCCTGTTTTAAGCTCCCAGATCTGTGTGGTCTACTCGAACCCGTATGAGAGGCTAAACAAGAACGAGAGCACTCACTCCCCCACCCCTTAACCTTTCCTGTAAGCCAGTCCATGTGAGGGTTATGTTTAACAAGCCAAGGGTAACCCAAAATGAGAGGCTGTTGAGCTGAGTTAAATAAATGAAAGCTAATATGCTCACGGTGCTCCTGGTCTATGACAATTTCTATGGGTTCCGTGCGATGAGTAACTGTACATAAAAGGCGGCCATCCAACGCACTAGCTTCTAATGGCTGATCTAAGAGGACAATGTTTAAGTTCAACTCTTTAGCCAGCTCCCAGTCCAACAAGCTCTCATCAGCCCCAGAGTCAATTAATGCATCTTGAGTTACAGTTTTATCCTTTAGTTTTATTTGTACCTGAGTCAGTCTTCTCGAGGAAGGGTCGAAAGAAGTCATTCGGCTCACCAGTGTCCCCCTTCCCACTGATGAGCCTGATCCTTTAGCTGGACAGGCTGCCAGAACATGACCCTGCTGGCCGCAGTAGAAACACCGCCGCTCCCGTAGGCGGCGCTGTCGCTCCTCCGGGGTGAGTTTGGCTCTTCCGAGCTGCACCGGTTCCTCCGCGGCGCTAGGGGGCGATGGTCGCTCTGGAGACGAAGTCCGGGTATTTCTCCGCCAACCGTAGTGCTCCTTCTGTAACTCCCGTCCGAAGAGTGTAGTGGAAGCTGGCTCCTCCCCCCTCTCCCGACGTCTCTCAGCTAGACGTTGGTCCACCCGGATAGCCATGGCAATGAGTGAGTCCAACTCTACAGGCAACTCTAATGGAGCTAACTGATCCTTTATGGGATCTGCTAATCCATGCAGAAACGCATCAAAAAGAGCCGCGGAGTTCCATCCGCTCTCCGCTGCCAGGGTCCGGAATTCGATCGCGTAATCCGCCACTCTCCTCTGCCGTTGTTTAATGTTTACCAGGGCTCTCGCTGACTCTCTCCCAGGTGCTGTCTGGTCAAAAATGTTCTTCATTGAGTCCATGAAAAGCTTTAACGACTGGCAAACAGGCGAGTCTCGGGCCCATTCTGCTGTTGCCCAGGCTCCTGCTCTTCCCGTCAAGTGAGATACTATGAAAGCTACCTTAGCTTGATCGGTGGGAAATGCTGCGGGCTGATGTTTGAAGTGGAGGTCGCATTGTATCAGGAATGGACGACAGTTTCCCGAATCCCCGGAGAACTTCTCCGGTGAAGCGAGGCGGAGTGAAGACGATGGCATGGATACTTGCACGGGGATCAACGGGGGGGCAAACCCGACCTCTGCTGGACCGGAAAACTCTGCCGCAGGAATAGCAGGACGTCCCTCGAGGTGCGTAAGTATGTCACGCATCCTCTCTGCCAGGTGATTTAATTCTGTTGTCACTGTTACTTGGAAGTTGTGCTGACGGGCATTTACGTCTTGAACCCCCTGCTTCATAGCTGTCAGCTGCTCCTCCTGCTGACACAAGCGTGTTCCTTGTACTTGCAAAGCCGTCTTGCACACGGTGGAATCGGCTGAGTCCATCTTGTTAGGTCGGTTCGTTCTGACACGAGGGACTCACAAGAACTCAGATGCACGATTCCATAGAATAAAAAAAGTATCTTTTATTAATAAAAGATTACTCAAAACAAAGATCTCTAGATTCCACTAGGAACACTGAACAGGTTGACAGACATGGCTTGATGTGGAGACAAGACGAACCGACAATAGACAAAAGGAGAGCAGGGCTATAAATACACACAACAGTTAATGGGGCACAGGTGAAAACAATCAGGGGCGGGGCTGGTGATGATGAGCACACGAGACACACAAGCTGGCAGGTGACACACAACGACATGAAGTGTAGACACCTGGAAAGAGAGAGTAGAGTCAATAACAAACACAAAAACAATAAGCTCACAGACTCTTAACGCTGAAACCTTACAATCTTATTGGCACAAGTCTGATTACATACCCAATTTCCAGTGTTGGTAGTAGTGTCAGAGTCTACAATAAATACTTGCATCATCATTTGACAAACTGACTCCTATACTGGAGTAAACATGACATTGGATTAAAGCCTGATCATTGCTGGATTTGTAAGGCATTGTAAGGAAATTACGTTTGTAATCTTGTTAATTTGTGTGTGTTTGGATCATGCTGAAGCCTCTACTACAATGTCGCCTAGACTAAACCATTGTAAACCTCAACTAAGGCATTGTAGCCCACCTTGATTACAACAAAGTACAGAATATCATATAATGATCACTTAAACCGCATGCTATATAACCCCTTTACTGGAGATCCTGGACTTGTCAGAGGTCAGAATGAGATCAATGGTAGTTTGTGTTGTTTCACATACCCGGGTGGGTTGGGTGATTAGCTGGCTGAAGCCGTGCAGATCACAAATCCTACCGAAGGACTTGAAGTCGGACGTGTCTTTACGTTGCATATCCGTGTTCCAGTCTCCAACAATAATTGTCTCTACATCCCCCACACCAGCCAAACACCCATCTAATGTATCATAAAAGTCACTCTGTTCCGGTGGTCTATAGATTGTCCCGACTATTACAGATTTAGCATTGTCAAAAAGAATTTCAACCCACACAGATTCAATATTTTCATGATGCAGGTCAGTACGGTTTTTGAAATTGGTGTCTTTATGTATGTACATGCAGACACCACCTCCATTCACGTTCCTGTCCCTTCTCACTACAAGATAATCTTCCATTTCAATCTCTGAATCTGTAATGGTATTGTAGGTGTTACTCTCATCAATATTTACATAATACTTTACCAGGCTGGAACCTGCAGTGAGATAAGTGTTTATTATTTTAATTTTATAAGATAAATCAACCGGTGTCCGGTTTGCTGGATGACTCTGGGGAACTTGACCACACATGACGCCCTGCCTCTCGCCTCTTTCACTGACACGGGTGCGTTAAAAACCATTGGCGCATTAACTGAAAATAAATGCTAGTTTTTATACTAGAAAGCAAAACGGGATAGATGTTTAAATACTTTTGAATTATTGTTTCTTGATGAAATGTCGTCAAGACTGTCCCACCTATAGCGTAACTTTTATTTACACTTTTAGTTTTGACCCCCACATACGACACAATGGTTTGTTCTAAACACTAATCCCCGCCTCTTCCCTACTTCTGACCAATGAGAGAAAAACAGCGTGGCGATGGAAGGTGACGCCACTGCACTGGAGTTTGACAGCTGACAGCCAGTAGGCTTGTTTGAGACGAGCTGCGGCTCGCCTCGAAAGTAGACGAGAATAGCCGATCGCAGCCGGGGGAGGTCTCAAAAAGCTCGCGTGAAGTCGGACATTCGGCTTCTTCATCTTATCACGGTTTTTTGGGGGATTGCAAACAACTTTAAGTTGCATGCTGCCGCCTCCGGAGTCGGCTTGACTCGGTTTGCATTTATAAAGAATGCACAAATGTGTTTAATCGTTAATGTCAGATAAGTACTAAGTAAATACATTTGTTCCTGCTCAAGATTAGATTCAACTTTATTGTTATTGCACATATTACAGGTACTGAGACAACGAAATGCAGTTTAGCTTGCCAGGTACAACAAGCAGTAAAGTGAAAAGTAATGTACACAATAGACAGAATAAAATATAGAATTAATTGAATGATGAATAAACAGTGAAGAGGGGTATGAATAGATATACACAGCCGCCTGTGAGCAGTATGAACAGTGTATGAATATGCTAAGATATATAAAGTATGAAAACGGTAAGCAGTGCAAGTATAGTATAAAATATATAGATATTAATTTCATGATGATAAACATTGTGGAACAATGATGAAAAATGGGAATGGATGTGGCGACGTAAAACTGACACAAAACAACAAACTTTTGCCGAGCCAATTGGAGAGTTTCTATAACAGCACGGGGTAAAAACCACCAATGAGCGCTCAGCTCGAGATACCAGCGAGTCGTTTCCCCATCAAGCATTCCTACAAATATATCGGTCCGTAGTCCACTTTCAAATCACTTTGACTTTGGTTAAAGTTTTTCTCGGTCAGAATGTTTGACTTAATTGTTTCTATTTCTTACTAAAAAAAAGTCACAGAAACATTTACAACCTCTTTTGTTGGCTTTAAGTGTTGTTGAAAATGTACAAATCAAAAGCAGAGCCAATAATATGACCAATGCTTTGAGCAAGACTTTATTTCAAATAAAATAAACAACTTTAAGCACCACTCACTGATCAACTTGTTTGGCCAAAAGTAAAAGTAATAATAAATAATTTAATACGTTAATAATATATGTATTTCTTTACCATATCATTGGGTCTCGAAACCATTAAGAGTCCATGTGAACTAAGATGTGGCACAGCCATTTTAGAGCGTGAGAAAAAACCTGCAGTAAAAACATTACTTCTGTTTCTAATATTAACTCATATTAACAATAATTATTAACCACATATGAACCAGCAACCTGTGCTCGGTCAAGTGTTTCAACCAAATAGTAATTACATTTAATAAAAATAACAAACAATGTGCAGCATTTCAGCTCAAACACTGAATATCAGTGATTAAAATGTATTATTTATTGTACTGTAAATATTACAATATTAACAGTACATTTCATATTGTAATTTAAAACAAGTATTTCATTTTTTTTACAGTTAACCTGTAGGATCACATCTCCATGCTCAGACTTTATTCTAGTATTAAGAAAATCCAAAGTCAGGGTGTGTTTGAGGGAGAAGCCTGGTTCTCTAGTATTTGGTTCAGGAAGTCAGAGGTCAGGGGTTCCAGCGCAGGTCACAGATCAGGGCGATGTGGTCCGAGGGGTGAGCGACGCTGGGCAGAGCCTCGTAGGTGGTGACCTCCTGGTGGCTGGGCAGAGGAATCACCTGCTCCACCTGCAAAAACACAGATACTGTTATTATATCTACTCCCCTACTTTAGTGGGAAATTAAATTCAAACTTGTACAAAAAAGGTTTCCTACTTCTGTATACAACCAGAATTTGGTTTCAAACTAGTTGCAATGACACACATTATTCATAGGACTACTACTCTTACAACAATATAATATGTTAATATTGATTTCACAGTGGTTGCCCTAACATCATAGCTTGTCAATTTGTTTTCGTCATCTACTCCCATTTGCATGTGTCATGTGGAGCGTAGGGCAGCTTGTGCTCAAGTGAAGGTGTTTCTGACCCTGTAAATAGTTAGATTGTGTAGCGATACAAAGAATGGTTTTAAATTGCTGCTTTTTGATTGGTAAATTGCAATCTCTTAGTTCAGAAATCAACAGCAAGTATACTCCTAACTTGAGTATTTGCCACACTAATCTATCAGTGCTGTTCGTATCAGTGGCCCTGGCAGCACTACCAGTAATGAAGTGACAGTATTAGCTTGACTTCAGTACTAGTACCTGCATACGGTCCGGCTGTATGAAGATGTAGTCCAGGCAGCCATGGAATCCTCCCACGTAGTTGGTGTAGGCCGGCTGTCCGTAGGCGCTCAGCAGAGGGGGGAGGGCAGAGAGCAGCTCCATGCTGCAGGACTCCTCCGGCCCCAAGCTGCTCCAGTCTGCGTGCTGCAGAGGAACAAGAGCCTCGCTGAGCAGCTGGAAAACACCTGCAGACAGGAAGAGGAGACAAACAATTACTCGGCAGCTTTTAAATACAATATGAAGTCAATGAAGTCTATGTGCTTCGGCTGGATTCAATTCTGGCAGAGACCGGTGTTGCTGTGGAGTTACCCGAGTCAGGATGTGAGTTGAAGTCTCCACAAAAGATCAGAGGGGCTCCAGGTGCGACCTCATTGATCACATGATTCAGGTGTTGCAGAGCCACGCCCATCTGGACCAAGCGGATGCTCCCTCCTTCAAAGAAATGTAATTTGTTTTTAGAAATGTGTTCTTGCACTTTGAGGTGTGTTCATACAGAGGAGTGAGCTGTTTTACCTTTGGGGAGCCAGTACAGGTGAGTGTTTGCCACGCAGACCTTCCTGCCAGGTTTACTCACATCCTCAAGCACACTGACCTGAAAACAAACAAGTCACAACAACTATTTACAAAGACAGCCACAGTGTGTCCATTTGACAGCATTTGGGGGGGGATTTGATCATTTTGTTTATTTATTTTGATTAATTCATTTGCCTATTAAATATTTGAATTTACAAAACTACCTAACCCAATGCTCGAATGCCAATTAGAGCTCAACGACTACAAGCCCAAAACTCTACTAGTATGAATCCTCTTTTGAATGATTCTGGCGGTGCCGCATGTGAGCAGCCGTACCTGCAGGACGGTGGACCTCTTCAGGATGTTCTGCTTCAGAGCCGTGCTCGCAGAAAGATTGTCCAGCAGCGCAGAGTGGATTGGGTCAGAGGTTAGCGCCTCGCTCAGTGAAATATCATGACTGCTCAGAAGCTTCAACTTTGACCTAAAAAGACAAAATGATGCACTTTTTAATTACGTGGCTTAATATAGGATTGAAAGGTTTATTACCATCTAAAAAAACAATATATAATAAACACTAAGAAAATATAAGGATCAGATTGCAGCTTTGTTGGGGTAGTCCTGTGTTATGATCAGCCTTTTGCCCTTTCAAGTGTAGCGACTGTATTGGACAATGTACTTCTGATCAAGCCCAACCCGACTTTTACTGTCTCACATTTATCCTCAGATTCTTCACCAAGAGGGCGGTTTAGTAACAATCCTCTTCCAATCAACCTGCTTTTAAGTGATGCACCACATTTATACCTAAAGTTACGTTTTGGAAAAAAGAACGAGGCTTTAACAGAAACTCAAAAAACTCAGAAGGCATTTTCTTCAGTCCGGGTGCTGGTGGACCTGACCTGCGGTAGAATGTAGCGAGTCCTTCATGCTGCCTGTCTTTGGTTCTGAAAACACCGTCCAGACCGAAGGCATCGAGGGCTGGAGTCAGACTGTTAACAAACACCCCTAAAGAGACCAGGGAACATGAAGGAAGTCACACACAGGGTTTCCAAACTTTTTCAAATACAAATTCAAGCATCTTTCAAACATTTTGCTGCACCTTGGTAAATAAAATATTTATCTGCATCATATATATACACAGTATACTTTCTGCACCCCTTCATCAAGTTCAAATTAAATGCTTTTGTAATAAACAACTTAAGTTATATTTTTGTGGTAGTATTAGTACGAAATGGTGACAATTAAAAAAGGTAAACACAACAAAAATGTAAAATGTGAGTGACACCTCTGTGTGTGTACTTGGCATCCCATATAATCAAAATGTTAAGCAGCTAATTGCAAACTGAAGCACATCGCAAACCTTGAAACATTCAAATGCAACAGTTTTGAAGGAATTCCAGAAAGCGTAGCAACCCTTCATAAAGAAGACTCAAATATCCACCAGATGATGGTACAGAAAAGATGGAGGCTAGCTTTTATCAACCATCCATTTCTCCAGTTATTACCTTTGTCCACCTCCTGCAGACAGATGATGTCAGCGTTGTACCCGGCGAGCTCCTTCTTGATCAGGTTCTGCCTGTAGTCCAGCTGCAGGGCGTAGGGGGCGCAGTACGGGTAGAGCACCGTCTTGGACAGTTCTGTCTGGGCGTAGGTGTCGGCGAGGATGTTATACGACACCACCCTCACAGACGGCCAATCCGCCTCTTTGAGAGTGTACGCGTGCCTGTTGTCGAACGTTCACACCCCCGGTCCGGCCTCTATTGCCGTAGAGAGGAGCTCCTTGGGCAGGCCGCTGCGTCCTCCATCTTTAGGGGTGCAGCGCAGTTTGAGCCTGCAGCCGATGTCCTGAATGGACGGAACGTGGACTCTCCCACATCCTACCTGTGTCCACTCGCTGTCCTGACCTTCAACTTCTACCGCAGCTTCAGTGCTATGATATAAAACATCAGAGAAAGATAATAACAAAAAAGGTGCAGAATTTTCCATATCTTCTTTGACTTTCTTCTCTTTATGCTGCCCAATTATATAAAATAAACAGATTTGTTTGCTTCACGGATTGTATTTTCTCTCAGATCCTGTCTTTTGTTTTCAGAAGTTTAGCTTGATCTTATTGGCACAAGTCTGATTACATACCCAATTTCCAGTGTTGGTAGTAGTGTCAGAGTCTACAATAAATACTTGCATCATCATTTGACAAACTGACTCCTATACTGGAGTAAACATGACATTGGATTAAAGCCTGATCATTGCTGGATTTGTAAGGCATTGTAAGGAAATTACGTTTGTAATCTTGTTAATTTGTGTGTGTTTGGATCATGCTGAAGCCTCTACTACAATGTCGCCTAGACTAAACCATTGTAAACCTCAACTAAGGCATTGTAGCCCACCTTGATTACAACAAAGTACAGAATATCATATAATGATCACTTAAACCGCATGCTATAACCCCTTTACTGGAGATCCTGGACTTGTCAGAGGTCAGAATGAGATCAATGGTAGTTTGTGTTGTTTCACATACCCGGGTGGGTTGGGTGATTAGCTGGCTGAAGCCGTGCAGATCACAAATCCTACCGAAGGACTTGAAGTCGGACGTGTCTTTACGTTGCATATCCGTGTTCCAGTCTCCAACAATAATTGTCTCTACATCCCCCACACCAGCCAAACACCCATCTAATATATCATAAAAGTCACTCTGTTCCGGTGGTCTATAGATTGTCCCGACTATTACAGATTTAGCATTGTCAAAAAGAATTTCAACCCACACAGATTCAATATTTTCATGATGCAGGTCAGTACGGTTTTTGAAATTGGTGTCTTTATGTATGTACATGCAGACACCACCTCCATTCACGTTCCTGTCCCTTCTCACTACAAGATAATCTTCCATTTCAATCTCTGAATCTGTAATGGTATTGTAGGTGTTACTCTCATCAATATTTACATAATACTTTACCAGGCTGGAACCTGCAGTGAGATAAGTGTTTATTATTTTAATTTTATAAGATAAATCAACCGGTGTCCGGTTTGCTGGATGACTCTGGGGAACTTGACCACACATGACGCCCTGCCTCTCGCCTCTTTCACTGACACGGGTGCGTTAAAAACCATTGGCGCATTAACTGAAAATAAATGCTAGTTTTTATACTAGAAAGCAAAACGGGATAGATGTTTAAATACTTTTGAATTATTGTTTCTTGATGAAATGTCGTCAAGACTGTCCCACCTATAGCGTAACTTTTATTTACACTTTTAGTTTTGACCCCCACATACGACACAATGGTTTGTTCTAAACACTAATCCCCGCCTCTTCCCTACTTCTGACCAATGAGAGAAAAACAGCGTGGCGATGGAAGGTGACGCCACTGCACTGGAGTTTGACAGCTGACAGCCAGTAGGCTTGTTTGAGACGAGCTGCGGCTCGCCTCGAAAGTAGACGAGAATAGCCGATCGCAGCCGGGGGAGGTCTCAAAAAGCTCGCGTGAAGTCGGACATTCGGCTTCTTCATCTTATCACGGTTTTTTGGGGGATTGCAAACAACTTTAAGTTGCATGCTGCCGCCTCCGGAGTCGGCTTGACTCGGTTTGCATTTATAAAGAATGCACAAATGTGTTTAATCGTTAATGTCAGATAAGTACTAAGTAAATACATTTGTTCCTGCTCAAGATTAGATTCAACTTTATTGTTATTGCACATATTACAGGTACTGAGACAACGAAATGCAGTTTAGCTTGCCAGGTACAACAAGCAGTAAAGTGAAAAGTAATGTACACAATAGACAGAATAAAATATAGAATTAATTGAATGATGAATAAACAGTGAAGAGGGGTATGAATAGATATACACAGCCGCCTGTGAGCAGTATGAACAGTGTATGAATATGCTAAGATATATAAAGTATGAAAACGGTAAGCAGTGCAAGTATAGTATAAAATATATAGATATTAATTTCATGATGATAAACATTGTGGAACAATGATGAAAAATGGGAATGGATGTGGCGACGTAAAACTGACACAAAACAACAAACTTTTGCCGAGCCAATTGGAGAGTTTCTATAACAGCACGGGGTAAAAACCACCAATGAGCGCTCAGCTCGAGATACCAGCGAGTCGTTTCCCCATCAAGCATTCCTACAAATATATCGGTCCGTAGTCCACTTTCAAATCACTTTGACTTTGGTTAAAGTTTTTCTCGGTCAGAATGTTTGACTTAATTGTTTCTATTTCTTACTAAAAAAAAGTCACAGAAACATTTACAACCTCTTTTGTTGGCTTTAAGTGTTGTTGAAAATGTACAAATCAAAAGCAGAGCCAATAATATGACCAATGCTTTGAGCAAGACTTTATTTCAAATAAAATAAACAACTTTAAGCACCACTCACTGATCAACTTGTTTGGCCAAAAGTAAAAGTAATAATAAATAATTTAATACGTTAATAATATATGTATTTCTTTACCATATCATTGGGTCTCGAAACCATTAAGAGTCCATGTGAACTAAGATGTGGCACAGCCATTTTAGAGCGTGAGAAAAAACCTGCAGTAAAAACATTACTTCTGTTTCTAATATTAACTCATATTAACAATAATTATTAACCACATATGAACCAGCAACCTGTGCTCGGTCAAGTGTTTCAACCAAATAGTAATTACATTTAATAAAAATAACAAACAATGTGCAGCATTTCAGCTCAAACACTGAATATCAGTGATTAAAATGTATTATTTATTGTACTGTAAATATTACAATATTAACAGTACATTTCATATTGTAATTTAAAACAAGTATTTCATTTTTTTACAGTTAACCTGTAGGATCACATCTCCATGCTCAGACTTTATTCTAGTATTAAGAAAATCCAAAGTCAGGGTGTGTTTGAGGGAGAAGCCTGGTTCTCTAGTATTTGGTTCAGGAAGTCAGAGGTCAGGGGTTCCAGCGCAGGTCACAGATCAGGGCGATGTGGTCCGAGGGGTGAGCGACGCTGGGCAGAGCCTCGTAGGTGGTGACCTCCTGGTGGCTGGGCAGAGGAATCACCTGCTCCACCTGCAAAAACACAGATACTGTTATTATATCTACTCCCCTACTTTAGTGGGAAATTAAATTCAAACTTGTACAAAAAAGGTTTCCTACTTCTGTATACAACCAGAATTTGGTTTCAAACTAGTTGCAATGACACACATTATTCATAGGACTACTACTCTTACAACAATATAATATGTTAATATTGATTTCACAGTGGTTGCGCTAACATCATAGCTTGTCAATTTGTTTTCGTCATCTACTCCCATTTGCATGTGTCATGTGGAGCGTAGGGCAGCTTGTGCTCAAGTGAAGGTGTTTCTGACCCTGTAAATAGTTAGATTGTGTAGCGATACAAAGAATGGTTTTAAATTGCTGCTTTTTGATTGGTAAATTGCAATCTCTTAGTTCAGAAATCAACAGCAAGTATACTCCTAACTTGAGTATTTGCCACACTAATCTATCAGTGCTGTTCGTATCAGTGGCCCTGGCAGCACTACCAGTAATGAAGTGACAGTATTAGCTTGACTTCAGTACTAGTACCTGCATACGGTCCGGCTGTATGAAGATGTAGTCCAGGCAGCCATGGAATCCTCCCACGTAGTTGGTGTAGGCCGGCTGTCCGTAGGCGCTCAGCAGAGGGGGGAGGGCAGAGAGCAGCTCCATGCTGCAGGACTCCTCCGGCCCCAAGCTGCTCCAGTCTGCGTGCTGCAGAGGAACAAGAGCCTCGCTGAGCAGCTGGAAAACACCTGCAGACAGGAAGAGGAGACAAACAATGACTCGGCAGCTTTTAAATACAATATGAAGTCAATGAAGTCTATGTGCTTCGGCTGGATTCATTTCTGGCAGAGACCGGTGTTGCTGTGGAGTTACCCGAGTCAGGATGTGAGTTGAAGTCTCCACAAAAGATCAGAGGGGCTCCAGGTGCGACCTCATTGATCACATGATTCAGGTGTTGCAGAGCCACGCCCATCTGGACCAAGCGGATGCTCCCTCCTTCAAAGAAATGTAATTTGTTTTTAGAAATGTGTTCTTGCACTTTGAGGTGTGTTCATACAGAGGAGTGAGCTGTTTTACCTTTGGGGAGCCAGTACAGGTGAGTGTTTGCCACGCAGACCTTCCTGCCAGGTTTACTCACATCCTCAAGCACACTGACCTGAAAACAAACAAGTCACAACAACTATTTACAAAGACAGCCACAGTGTGTCCATTTGACAGCATTTGGGGGGGGATTTGATCATTTTGTTATTTATTTTGATTAATTCATTTGCCTATTAAATATTTGAATTTACAAAACTACCTAACCCAATGCTCGAATGCCAATTAGAGCTCAACGACTACAAGCCCAAAACTCTACTAGTATGAATCCTCTTTTGAATGATTCTGGCGGTGCCGCATGTGAGCAGCCGTACCTGCAGGACGGTGGACCTCTTCAGGATGTTCTGCTTCAGAGCCGTGCTCGCAGAAAGATTGTCCAGCAGCGCAGAGTGGATTGGGTCAGAGGTTAGCGCCTCGCTCAGTGAAATATCATGACTGCTCAGAAGCTTCAACTTTGACCTAAAAGACAAAATGATGCACTTTTTAATTACGTGGCTTAATATAGGATTGAAAGGTTTATTACCATCTAAAAAAACAATATATAATAAACACTAAGAAAATATAAGGATCAGATTGCAGCTTTGTTGGGGTAGTCCTGTGTTATGATCAGCCTTTTGCCCTTTCAAGTGTAGCGACTGTATTGGACAATGTACTTCTGATCAAGCCCAACCCGACTTTTACTGTCTCACATTTATCCTCAGATTCTTCACCAAGAGGGCGGTTTAGTAACAATCCTCTTCCAATCAACCTGCTTTTAAGTGATGCACCACATTTATACCTAAAGTTACGTTTTGGAAAAAAGAACGAGGCTTTAACAGAAACTCAAAAAACTCAGAAGGCATTTTCTTCAGTCCGGGTGCTGGTGGACCTGACCTGCGGTAGAATGTAGCGAGTCCTTCATGCTGCCTGTCTTTGGTTCTGAAAACACCGTCCAGACCGAAGGCATCGAGGGCTGGAGTCAGACTGTTAACAAACACCCCTAAAGAGACCAGGGAACATGAAGGAAGTCACACACAGGGTTTCCAAACTTTTTCAAATACAAATTCAAGCATCTTTCAAACATTTTGCTGCACCTTGGTAAATAAAATATTTATCTGCATCATATATACACAGTATACTTTCTGCACCCCTTCATCAAGTTCAAATTAAATGCTTTTGTAATAAACAACTTAAGTTATATTTTTGTGGTAGTATTAGTACGAAATGGTGACAATTAAAAAAGGTAAACACAACAAAAATGTAAAATGTGAGTGACACCTCTGTGTGTGTACTTGGCATCCCATATAATCAAAATGTTAAGCAGCTAATTGCAAACTGAAGCACATCGCAAACCTTGAAACATTCAAATGCAACAGTTTTGAAGGAATTCCAGAAAGCGTAGCAACCCTTCATAAAGAAGACTCAAATATCCACCAGATGATGGTACAGAAAAGATGGAGGCTAGCTTTTATCAACCATCCATTTCTCCAGTTATTACCTTTGTCCACCTCCTGCAGACAGATGATGTCAGCGTTGTACCCGGCGAGCTCCTTCTTGATCAGGTTCTGCCTGTAGTCCAGCTGCAGGGCGTAGGGGGCGCAGTACGGGTAGAGCACCGTCTTGGACAGTTCTGTCTGGGCGTAGGTGTCGGCGAGGATGTTATACGACACCACCCTCACAGACGGCCAATCCGCCTCTTTGAGAGTGTACGCGTGCCTGTTGTCGAACGTGCACACCCCCGGTCCGGCCTCTATTGCCGTAGAGAGGAGCTCCTTGGGCAGGCCGCTGCGTCCTCCATCTTTAGGGGTGCAGCGCAGTTTGAGCCTGCAGCCGATGTCCTGAATGGACGGAACGTGGACTCTCCCACATCCTACCTGTGTCCACTCGCTGTCCTGACCTTCAACTTCTACCGCAGCTTCAGTGCTATGATATAAAACATCAGAGAAAGATAATAACAAAAAAGGTGCAGAATTTTCCATATCTTCTTTGACTTTCTTCTCTTTATGCTGCCCAATTATATAAAATAAACAGATTTGTTTGCTTCACGGATTGTATTTTTCTCTCAGATCCTGTCTTTTGTTTTCAGAAGTTTAGCTTGATCTTATTGGCACAAGTCTGATTACATACCCAATTTCCAGTGTTGGTAGTAGTGTCAGAGTCTACAATAAATACTTGCATCATCATTTGACAAACTGACTCCTATACTGGAGTAAACATGACATTGGATTAAAGCCTGATCATTGCTGGATTTGTAAGGCATTGTAAGGAAATTACGTTTGTAATCTTGTTAATTTGTGTGTGTTTGGATCATGCTGAAGCCTCTACTACAATGTCGCCTAGACTAAACCATTGTAAACCTCAACTAAGGCATTGTAGCCCACCTTGATTACAACAAAGTACAGAATATCATATAATGATCACTTAAACCGCATGCTATAACCCCTTTACTGGAGATCCTGGACTTGTCAGAGGTCAGAATGAGATCAATGGTAGTTTGTGTTGTTTCACATACCCGGGTGGGTTGGCTGATTAGCTGGCTGAAGCCGTGCAGATCACAAATCCTACCGAAGGACTTGAAGTCGGACGTGTCTTTACGTTGCATATCCGTGTTCCAGTCTCCAACAATAATTGTCTCTACATCCCCCACACCAGCCAAACACCCATCTAATATATCATAAAAGTCACTCTGTTCCGGTGGTCTATAGATTGTCCCGACTATTACAGATTTAGCATTGTCAAAAAGAATTTCAACCCACACAGATTCAATATTTTCATGATGCAGGTCAGTACGGTTTTTGAAATTGGTGTCTTTATGTATGTACATGCAGACACCACCTCCATTCACGTTCCTGTCCCTTCTCACTACAAGATAATCTTCCATTTCAATCTCTGAATCTGTAATGGTATTGTAGGTGTTACTCTCATCAATATTTACATAATACTTTACCAGGCTGGAACCTGCAGTGAGATAAGTGTTTATTATTTTAATTTTATAAGATAAATCAACCGGTGTCCGGTTTGCTGGATGACTCTGGGGAACTTGACCACACATGACGCCCTGCCTCTCGCCTCTTTCACTGACACGGGTGCGTTAAAAACCATTGGCGCATTAACTGAAAATAAATGCTAGTTTTTATACTAGAAAGCAAAACGGGATAGATGTTTAAATACTTTTGAATTATTGTTTCTTGATGAAATGTCGTCAAGACTGTCCCACCTATAGCGTAACTTTTATTTACACTTTTAGTTTTGACCCCCACATACGACACAATGGTTTGTTCTAAACACTAATCCCCGCCTCTTCCCTACTTCTGACCAATGAGAGAAAAACAGCGTGGCGATGGAAGGTGACGCCACTGCACTGGAGTTTGACAGCTGACAGCCAGTAGGCTTGTTTGAGACGAGCTGCGGCTCGCCTCGAAAGTAGACGAGAATAGCCGATCGCAGCCGGGGGAGGTCTCAAAAAGCTCGCGTGAAGTCGGACATTCGGCTTCTTCATCTTATCACGGTTTTTTGGGGGATTGCAAACAACTTTAAGTTGCATGCTGCCGCCTCCGGAGTCGGCTTGACTCGGTTTGCATTTATAAAGAATGCACAAATGTGTTTAATCGTTAATGTCAGATAAGTACTAAGTAAATACATTTGTTCCTGCTCAAGATTAGATTCAACTTTATTGTTATTGCACATATTACAGGTACTGAGACAACGAAATGCAGTTTAGCTTGCCAGGTGCAACAAGCAGTAAAGTGAAAAGTAATGTACACAATAGACAGAATAAAATATAGAATTAATTGAATGATGAATAAACAGTGAAGAGGGGTATGAATAGATATACACAGCCGCCTGTGAGCAGTATGAACAGTGTATGAATATGCTAAGATATATAAAGTATGAAAACGGTAAGCAGTGCAAGTATAGTATAAAATATATAGATATTAATTTCATGATGATAAACATTGTGGAACAATGATGAAAAATGGGAATGGATGTGGCGACGTAAAACTGACACAAAACAACAAACTTTTGCCGAGCCAATTGGAGAGTTTCTATAACAGCACGGGGTAAAAACCACCAATGAGCGCTCAGCTCGAGATACCAGCGAGTCGTTTCCCCATCAAGCATTCCTACAAATATATCGGTCCGTAGTCCACTTTCAAATCACTTTGACTTTGGTTAAAGTTTTTCTCGGTCAGAATGTTTGACTTAATTGTTTCTATTTCTTACTAAAAAAAAGTCACAGAAACATTTACAACCTCTTTTGTTGGCTTTAAGTGTTGTTGAAAATGTACAAATCAAAAGCAGAGCCAATAATATGACCAATGCTTTGAGCAAGACTTTATTTCAAATAAAATAAACAACTTTAAGCACCACTCACTGATCAACTTGTTTGGCCAAAAGTAAAAGTAATAATAAATAATTTAATACGTTAATAATATATGTATTTCTTTACCATATCATTGGGTCTCGAAACCATTAAGAGTCCATGTGAACTAAGATGTGGCACAGCCATTTTAGAGCGTGAGAAAAAACCTGCAGTAAAAACATTACTTCTGTTTCTAATATTAACTCATATTAACAATAATTATTAACCACATATGAACCAGCAACCTGTGCTCGGTCAAGTGTTTCAACCAAATAGTAATTACATTTAATAAAAATAACAAACAATGTGCAGCATTTCAGCTCAAACACTGAATATCAGTGATTAAAATGTATTATTTATTGTACTGTAAATATTACAATATTAACAGTACATTTCATATTGTAATTTAAAACAAGTATTTCATTTTTTTTACAGTTAACCTGTAGGATCACATCTCCATGCTCAGACTTTATTCTAGTATTAAGAAAATCCAAAGTCAGGGTGTGTTTGAGGGAGAAGCCTGGTTCTCTAGTATTTGGTTCAGGAAGTCAGAGGTCAGGGGTTCCAGCGCAGGTCACAGATCAGGGCGATGTGGTCCGAGGGGTGAGCGACGCTGGGCAGAGCCTCGTAGGTGGTGACCTCCTGGTGGCTGGGCAGAGGAATCACCTGCTCCACCTGCAAAAACACAGATACTGTTATTATATCTACTCCCCTACTTTAGTGGGAAATTAAATTCAAACTTGTACAAAAAAGGTTTCCTACTTCTGTATACAACCAGAATTTGGTTTCAAACTAGTTGCAATGACACACATTATTCATAGGACTACTACTCTTACAACAATATAATATGTTAATATTAATTTCACAGTGGTTGCGCTAACATCATAGCTTGTCAATTTGTTTTCGTCATCTACTCCCATTTGCATGTGTCATGTGGAGCGTAGGGCAGCTTGTGCTCAAGTGAAGGTGTTTCTGACCCTGTAAATAGTTAGATTGTGTAGCGATACAAAGAATGGTTTTAAATTGCTGCTTTTTGATTGGTAAATTGCAATCTCTTAGTTCAGAAATCAACAGCAAGTATACTCCTAACTTGAGTATTTGCCACACTAATCTGTCAGTGCTGTTCGTATCAGTGGCCCTGGCAGCACTACCAGTAATGAAGTGACAGTATTAGCTTGACTTCAGTACTAGTACCTGCATACGGTCCGGCTGTATGAAGATGTAGTCCAGGCAGCCATGGAATCCTCCCACGTAGTTGGTGTAGGCCGGCTGTCCGTAGGCGCTCAGCAGAGGGGGGAGGGCAGAGAGCAGCTCCATGCTGCAGGACTCCTCCGGCCCCAAGCTGCTCCAGTCTGCGTGCTGCAGAGGAACAAGAGCCTCGCTGAGCAGCTGGAAAACACCTGCAGACAGGAAGAGGAGACAAACAATGACTCGGCAGCTTTTAAATACAATATGAAGTCAATGAAGTCTATGTGCTTCGGCTGGATTCATTTCTGGCAGAGACCGGTGTTGCTGTGGAGTTACCCGAGTCAGGATGTGAGTTGAAGTCTCCACAAAAGATCAGAGGGGCTCCAGGTGCGACCTCATTGATCACATGATTCAGGTGTTGCAGAGCCACGCCCATCTGGACCAAGCGGATGCTCCCTCCTTCAAAGAAATGTAATTTGTTTTTAGAAATGTGTTCTTGCACTTTGAGGTGTGTTCATACAGAGGAGTGAGCTGTTTTACCTTTGGGGAGCCAGTACAGGTGAGTGTTTGCCACGCAGACCTTCCTGCCAGGTTTACTCACATCCTCAAGCACACTGACCTGAAAACAAACAAGTCACAACAACTATTTACAAAGACAGCCACAGTGTGTCCATTTGACAGCATTTGGGGGGGGATTTGATCATTTTGTTTATTTATTTTGATTAATTCATTTGCCTATTAAATATTTGAATTAACAAAACTACCTAACCCAATGCTCGAATGCCAATTAGAGCTCAACGACTACAAGCCCAAAACTCTACTAGTATGAATCCTCTTTTGAATGATTCTGGCGGTGCCGCATGTGAGCAGCCGTACCTGCAGGACGGTGGACCTCTTCAGGATGTTCTGCTTCAGAGCCGTGCTCGCAGAAAGATTGTCCAGCAGCGCAGAGTGGATTGGGTCAGAGGTTAGCGCCTCGCTCAGTGAAATATCATGACTGCTCAGAAGCTTCAACTTTGACCTAAAAAGACAAAATGATGCACTTTTTAATTACGTGGCTTAATATAGGATTGAAAGGTTTATTACCATCTAAAAAAACAATATATAATAAACACTAAGAAAATATATGTCACGATCTGTCCGTGTTGTGTTTTGTCTGTCTGTTTCTGTCTTTGGTTTCCTGTTTTATTTTGTAAAGTGTTCACCCCCCGTTCCTGCCTGTCGCTTTCTGTCTGTTTTCCCTCCCTGATTTACCCGATTGTGTTCACCTGGTGTCCCTGTGTTTTCTCCTCCCTCCTCACCTGTGTCTTGTTTGTGTGATTAGTCTTGTGTGTATTTAAGTTCTGGTTTTTCTGTCTGTCTTTGTCGGTTCGTCTTGTGTCATGACCTGGTCTTCGGTGAGTGTTCTGTTCTGTCTTTGTGATTTATTTAGCCTTGAAATAAAGGAGTCATTTTTGTCACTATAATCTGCATTTGGGTCCTACTTCCCACACACACCGTAACATTACGAACCGACCAAAAATGGACCCAGCAGATGATCCTTTTGAAAGGGAGCTGCTTTCATTCACCTACTTGCTGGCTTGCAGCTATGGTGAATGGAGGGGAGCGTCCGGGGTTCAGCAGCGAGAGGCAGCTCTGGCACAGGCTCGCCAGATGGCTAAGGAGAAGCCAGGCTTGGTGAAATTTCCTCTCGGTGTGTTATCCCCTGCCTGCTAGCCCCAGGCATGCTAACTCCATGTCTCCCAATTCCCAACCTGGCACCATACGCCTTGGTGGGTTCCGCCTGAAGTCAACCCGTGCTTCTGCCCCAGTTCCTGCTCCTGTCCAGGAGTTGTAATTACGGAACTCGTCTGGCTTATGGAGGTCCACGGAGTATTCAGGCGGCTGCTAAGAGGAGTCGTCGCAAGGCCAGGTTAGCCCGAGCCCCAGCAGCCATGATTCCAGCCCCAGTACAGGCCCCAGCAGCCATGGCTTCATGCTCCAGTACCGGCCCACGCAGCTTTAATTCCATACTCCATTACCTGGCTTACACAGCCAGGGTCCAGGCTTCCGCTCCGCGCCCAACAGCCAGGGTTCCAGCCCCAGTTCTGGCCCCAGCAGCCATGGTTCCGGCCCCAGTTCCAGCCATAGTTCCGGCTCAAGTACCAGCCCCATCAGTCATGGCCCCGACTCCAGCTCCTCGTTACCGGCCGACTCCAGCACCTCGTCTGCTGCTGGCTCTCCAGCCGACGCCAGCACCTCGAGTCCTGTCGGCGTACCGGCCGACTCCAGCACCTCGTCTCTTGTTGGCTTCCCAGCCAACACCAGCTCCCCGTGTCCTGTCGGCGTACCGGCCAACTCCAGCACCCCGTGTTCTGTTGGCGAACCAACTCTCTCAAGTCTCCCCTCCAGACACTTCTCAAGTTCCTACCGGAGTCTCCTCTCGAATTCCCTCTCTAGTCTCCTCTCGAGTTCCCTCTCGAGTCTCCTCTCGAGTTCCCTCTCAAGCCCTCTCTCGAGTCCCTTCTCAAGTCCCCTCTCGAGTCACCTCTCAAGTTCCTACCCGAGTCCCCTCTCAAGTTTCCCCTCAGGTCTCCTCTCGAGTCCCCTCTCAGGTCCCCTCTCGAGTTCCCTCTCAAGTCCCCTCTCAGGTCCCCTCCCGAGTTACCTCTCCAGTCACCTCTCGAGTTCCTTCTCGAGTCCCCTCTCCAGTCCCTTCTCAAGTCCCCTCTCGAGTCACCTCTCAAGTCAACTCTCCAGTTTCCTCTCGAGTTCCCTCTCAAGCCCTCTCTCGAGTCCCTTCTCAAGTCCCCTCTCGAGTCACCTCTCAAGTTCCTACCCGAGTCCCCTCTCAAGTTTCCCCTCAGGTCTCCTCTCGAGTTCCCTCTCAAGTCCCCTCTCCGGTCCCCTCTCGAGTTCCCTCTCAAGTCCCCTCTCGAGTTACCTCTCGAGTCACCTCTCGAGTTCCTTCTCGAGTCCCCTCTCCAGTCCCTTCTCAAGTCCCCTCTCGAGTCACCTCTCAAGTCAACTCTCCAGTTTCCTCTCGAGTTCCCTCTCAAGCCCTCTCTCGAGTCCCCACTCAAGCCCCTACTCATGTGCCGTTGGAGGTCCCGCAGACTAGTCTTCTGCCGGGGGACCTGCCAACCCCATGTCCTGTACCGTTGGAGGTTCCGCTGGGGGTCCTGCCAACCCTGTGTCCTGTCCCGTTGGAGGTCCCGCAGACTAGTCTTCTGCCGGGGGTCCTGCCAACCCCATGTCCTGTACCGTTGGAGGTTCCGCTGGGGGTCCTGCCAACCCCATGTCCTGTCCCGTTGGAGGTCCCGCCGTCTAGTCTCCTGCCGGGGGTCCTGCCAACCCCATGTCCTGTCCCGTTGGAGGTCCCGCCGACTACTCTCCTGCCGGGGGTCCTGCCAACCCTATGTCTTGTCTCGTTGGAGGCCCCGCCGACTACTCTCCTGCCGGGGGTCCTGCCAACCCTTTGTCCTGTCTCGTTGGAGGTCCCGCAGACTAGTCTTCTGCCGGGGGTCCTGCCAACCCCATGTCCTGTACCGTTGGAGGTTCCGCTGGGGGTCCTGCCAATCCCATGTCCTGTCCCGTTGGAGGTCCCGCCGTCTACTCTCCTGCCGGGGGTCCTGCCAACCTTTTGTCCTGTCTCGTTGGAGGCCCCGCCGACTACTCTCCTGCCGGGGGTCCTGCCAACCCTGTGTCCTGTCCCGTTGGAGGTCCCGCAGACTAGTCTTCTGCCGGGGGTCCTGCCAACCCCATGTCCTGTCCCGTTGGAGGTCCCGCCATCTACTCTCCTGCCGGGGGTCCTGCCAACCCTTTGTCCTGTCTCGTTGGAGGCCCCGCCGACTACTCTCCTGCCGGGGGTCCTGCCAACCCTGTGTCCTGTCCCGTTGGAGGCCCCGCCGACTACTCTCCTGCCGGGGGTCCTGCCAACCCTTTGTCCTGTCTCGTTGGAGGCCCCGCCGACTACTCTCCTGCCGGGGGTCCTGCCAACCCTGTGTCCTGTCCCGTTGGAGGCCCCGCCGACTACTCTCCTGCCGGGGGTCCTGCCAACCCTTTGTCCTGTCTCGTTGGAGGTCCCGTCGTCTACTCTCCTGCCGGGGGTCCTGCCAACCCTTTGTCCTGTCTCGTTGGAGGTCCCGTCGTCTACTCTCCTGCCGGCCCCATGTCCTGTCCCGTTGGGGGTCTTGCCAACTCCTTGTCCTCTTCCGTGGGGTATCTTGCCGACACCTGTCCCACCGGTTCCTGTCCAGTCGACACCGGCTCCTGCCTGGCCTCCGGAGCTGTCTGGTCTTCGCCCTCATGCTCGGCCCCCTGAGTTCGCCCGCTGTGGCCTTCGCCCCTCCATGGTCTCTGCCTTGCCCCCGGGCCGTCCGCCTGAGTTCCCCACCTTGGATTCTGCCTTGCCCCGGGCCGTCCGCCCGAGTTCCCCACATTAGACTCTGCCTTGCCCCCGGGCCGTCCGCCCGAATCCCCCTTTTTTTAACTCTGCCTTGCCCCGGGCCGTCCGCCCGAGATCCCTTCCTGGTCCTCTGCTGTGCCCCTGGGCGGTCAGCTCAGTCCCGTCCTCCGGACCCCCTCCACCCACCCTGCTTGAGGTTTTGGACTTTTGTTTGTTTTTTTTGGGACGTCTGGGATCCGTCCCTTGAGGGGGGGGTTCTGTCACGATCTGTCCGTGTTGTGTTTTGTCTGTCTGTTTCTGTCTTTGGTTTCCTGTTTTATTTTGTAAAGTGTTCACCCCCCGTTCCTGCCTGTCGCTTTCTGTCTGTTTTCCCTCCCTGATTTACCCGATTGTGTTCACCTGGTGTCCCTGTGTTTTCTCCTCCCTCCTCACCTGTGTCTTGTTTGTGTGATTAGTCTTGTGTGTATTTAAGTTCTGGTTTTTCTGTCTGTCTTTTTCGGTTCGTCTTGTGTCATGACCTGGTCTTCGGTGAGTGTTCTGTTCTGTCTTTGTGATTTATTTAGCCTTGAAATAAAGGAGTCATTTTTGTCACTATAATCTGCATTTGGGTCCTACTTCCCACACACACCGTAACATTATAAGGATCAGATTGCAGCTTTGTTGGGGTAGTCCTGTGTTATGATCAGCCTTTTGCCCTTTCAAGTGTAGCGACTGTATTGGACAATGTACTTCTGATCAAGCCCAACCCGACTTTTACTGTCTCACATTTATCCTCAGATTCTTCACCAAGAGGGCGGTTTAGTAACAATCCTCTCCCAATCAACCTGCTTTTAAGTGATGCACCACATTTATACCTAAAGTTAAGTTTTGAAAAAAAGAACGAGGCTTTAACAGAAACTCAAAAAACTCAGAAGGCATTTTCTTCAGTCCGGGTGCTGGTGGACCTGACCTGCGGTAGAATGTAGCGAGTCCTTCATGCTGCCTGTCTTTGGTTCTGAAAACACCGTCCAGACCGAAGGCATCGAGGGCTGGAGTCAGACTGTTAACAAACACCCCTAAAGAGACCAGGGAACATGAAGGAAGTCACACACAGGGTTTCCAAACTTTTTCAAATACAAATTCAAGCATCTTTCAAACATTTTGCTGCACCTTGGTAAATAAAATATTTATCTGCATCATATATATACACAGTATACTTTCTGCACCCCTTCATCAAGTTCAAATTAAATGCTTTTGTAATAAACAACTTAAGTTATATTTTTGTGGTAGTATTAGTACGAAATGGTGACAATTAAAAAAGGTAAACACAACAAAAATGTAAAATGTGAGTGACACCTCTGTGTGTGTACTTGGCATCCCATATAATCAAAATGTTAAGCAGCTAATTGCAAACTGAAGCACATCGCAAACCTTGAAACATTCAAATGCAACAGTTTTGAAGGAATTCCAGAAAGCGTAGCAACCCTTCATAAAGAAGACTCAAATATCCACCAGATGATGGTACAGAAAAGATGGAGGCTAGCTTTTATCAACCATCCATTTCACCAGTTATTACCTTTGTCCACCTCCTGCAGACAGATGATGTCAGCGTTGTACCCGGCGAGCTCCTTCTTGATCAGGTTCTGCCTGTAGTCCAGCTGCAGGGCGTAGGGGGCGCAGTACGGGTAGAGCACCGTCTTGGACAGTTCTGTCTGGGCGTAGGTGTCGGCGAGGATGTTATACGACACCACCCTCACAGACGGCCAATCCGCCTCTTTGAGAGTGTACGCGTGCCTGTTGTCGAACGTGCACACCCCCGGTCCGGCCTCTATTGCCGTAGAGAGGAGCTCCTTGGGCAGGCCGCTGCGTCCTCCATCTTTAGGGGTGCAGCGCAGTTTGAGCCTGCAGCCGATGTCCTGAATGGACGGAACGTGGACTCTCCCACATCCTACCTGTGTCCACTCGCTGTCCTGACCTTCAACTTCTACCGCAGCTTCAGTGCTATGATATAAAACATCAGAGAAAGATAATAACAAAAAAGGTGCAGAATTTTCCATATCTTCTTTGACTTTCTTCTCTTTATGCTGCCCAATTATATAAAATAAACAGATTTGTTTGCTTCACGGATTGTATTTTCTCTCAGATCCTGTCTTTTGTTTTCAGAAGTTTAGCTTGATCTTATTGGCACAAGTCTGATTACATACCCAATTTCCAGTGTTGGTAGTAGTGTCAGAGTCTACAATAAATACTTGCATCATCATTTGACAAACTGACTCCTATACTGGAGTAAACATGACATTGGATTAAAGCCTGATCATTGCTGGATTTGTAAGGCATTGTAAGGAAATTACGTTTGTAATCTTGTTAATTTGTGTGTGTTTGGATCATGCTGAAGCCTCTACTACAATGTCGCCTAGACTAAACCATTGTAAACCTCAACTAAGGCATTGTAGCCCACCTTGATTACAACAAAGTACAGAATATCATATAATGATCACTTAAACCGCATGCTATAACCCCTTTACTGGAGATCCTGGACTTGTCAGAGGTCAGAATGAGATCAATGGTAGTTTGTGTTGTTTCACATACCCGGGTGGGTTGGGCTGATTAGCTGGCTGAAGCCGTGCAGATCACAAATCCTACCGAAGGACTTGAAGTCGGACGTGTCTTTACGTTGCATATCCGTGTTCCAGTCTCCAACAATAATTGTCTCTACATCCCCCACACCAGCCAAACACCCATCTAATATATCATAAAAGTCACTCTGTTCCGGTGGTCTATAGATTGTCCCGACTATTACAGATTTAGCATTGTCAAAAAGAATTTCAACCCACACAGATTCAATATTTTCATGATGCAGGTCAGTACGGTTTTTGAAATTGGTGTCTTTATGTATGTACATGCAGACACCACCTCCATTCACGTTCCTGTCCCTTCTCACTACAAGATAATCTTCCATTTCAATCTCTGAATCTGTAATGGTATTGTAGGTGTTACTCTCATCAATATTTACATAATACTTTACCAGGCTGGAACCTGCAGTGAGATAAGTGTTTATTATTTTAATTTTATAAGATAAATCAACCGGTGTCCGGTTTGCTGGATGACTCTGGGGAACTTGACCACACATGACGCCCTGCCTCTCGCCTCTTTCACTGACACGGGTGCGTTAAAAACCATTGGCGCATTAACTGAAAATAAATGCTAGTTTTTATACTAGAAAGCAAAACGGGATAGATGTTTAAATACTTTTGAATTATTGTTTCTTGATGAAATGTCGTCAAGACTGTCCCACCTATAGCGTAACTTTTATTTACACTTTTAGTTTTGACCCCCACATACGACACAATGGTTTGTTCTAAACACTAATCCCCGCCTCTTCCCTACTTCTGACCAATGAGAGAAAAACAGCGTGGCGATGGAAGGTGACGCCACTGCACTGGAGTTTGACAGCTGACAGCCAGTAGGCTTGTTTGAGACGAGCTGCGGCTCGCCTCGAAAGTAGACGAGAATAGCCGATCGCAGCCGGGGGAGGTCTCAAAAAGCTCGCGTGAAGTCGGACATTCGGCTTCTTCATCTTATCACGGTTTTTTGGGGGATTGCAAACAACTTTAAGTTGCATGCTGCCGCCTCCGGAGTCGGCTTGACTCGGTTTGCATTTATAAAGAATGCACAAATGTGTTTAATCGTTAATGTCAGATAAGTACTAAGTAAATACATTTGTTCCTGCTCAAGATTAGATTCAACTTTATTGTTATTGCACATATTACAGGTACTGAGACAACGAAATGCAGTTTAGCTTGCCAGGTACAACAAGCAGTAAAGTGAAAAGTAATGTACACAATAGACAGAATAAAATATAGAATTAATTGAATGATGAATAAACAGTGAAGAGGGGTATGAATAGATATACACAGCCGCCTGTGAGCAGTATGAACAGTGTATGAATATGCTAAGATATATAAAGTATGAAAACGGTAAGCAGTGCAAGTATAGTATAAAATATATAGATATTAATTTCATGATGATAAACATTGTGGAACAATGATGAAAAATGGGAATGGATGTGGCGACGTAAAACTGACACAAAACAACAAACTTTTGCCGAGCCAATTGGAGAGTTTCTATAACAGCACGGGGTAAAAACCACCAATGAGCGCTCAGCTCGAGATACCAGCGAGTCGTTTCCCCATCAAGCATTCCTACAAATATATCGGTCCGTAGTCCACTTTCAAATCACTTTGACTTTGGTTAAAGTTTTTCTCGGTCAGAATGTTTGACTTAATTGTTTCTATTTCTTACTAAAAAAAAGTCACAGAAACATTTACAACCTCTTTTGTTGGCTTTAAGTGTTGTTGAAAATGTACAAATCAAAAGCAGAGCCAATAATATGACCAATGCTTTGAGCAAGACTTTATTTCAAATAAAATAAACAACTTTAAGCACCACTCACTGATCAACTTGTTTGGCCAAAAGTAAAAGTAATAATAAATAATTTAATACGTTAATAATATATGTATTTCTTTACCATATCATTGGGTCTCGAAACCATTAAGAGTCCATGTGAACTAAGATGTGGCACAGCCATTTTAGAGCGTGAGAAAAAACCTGCAGTAAAAACATTACTTCTGTTTCTAATATTAACTCAGTATTAACAATAATTATTAACCACATATGAACCAGCAACCTGTGCTCGGTCAAGTGTTTCAACCAAATAGTAATTACATTTAATAAAAATAACAAACAATGTGCAGCATTTCAGCTCAAACACTGAATATCAGTGATTAAAATGTATTATTTATTGTACTGTAAATATTACAATATTAACAGTACATTTCATATTGTAATTTAAAACAAGTATTTCATTTTTTTTACAGTTAACCTGTAGGATCACATCTCCATGCTCAGACTTTATTCTAGTATTAAGAAAATCCAAAGTCAGGGTGTGTTTGAGGGAGAAGCCTGGTTCTCTAGTATTTGGTTCAGGAAGTCAGAGGTCAGGGGTTCCAGCGCAGGTCACAGATCAGGGCGATGTGGTCCGAGGGGTGAGCGACGCTGGGCAGAGCCTCGTAGGTGGTGACCTCCTGGTGGCTGGGCAGAGGAATCACCTGCTCCACCTGCAAAAACACAGATACTGTTATTATATCTACTCCCCTACTTTAGTGGGAAATTAAATTCAAACTTGTACAAAAAAGGTTTCCTACTTCTGTATACAACCAGAATTTGGTTTCAAACTAGTTGCAATGACACGCATTATTCATAGGACTACTACTCTTACAACAATATAATATGTTAATATTGATTTCACAGTGGTTGCCCTAACATCATAGCTTGTCAATTTGTTTTCGTCATCTACTCCCATTTGCATGTGTCATGTGGAGCGTAGGGCAGCTTGTGCTCAAGTGAAGGTGTTTCTGACCCTGTAAATAGTTAGATTGTGTAGCGATACAAAGAATGGTTTTAAATTGCTGCTTTTTGATTGGTAAATTGCAATCTCTTAGTTCAGAAATCAACAGCAAGTATACTCCTAACTTGAGTATTTGCCACACTAATCTGTCAGTGCTGTTCGTATCAGTGGCCCTGGCAGCACTACCAGTAATGAAGTGACAGTATTAGCTTGACTTCAGTACTAGTACCTGCATACGGTCCGGCTGTATGAAGATGTAGTCCAGGCAGCCATGGAATCCTCCCACGTAGTTGGTGTAGGCCGGCTGTCCGTAGGCGCTCAGCAGAGGGGGGAGGGCAGAGAGCAGCTCCATGCTGCAGGACTCCTCCGGCCCCAAGCTGCTCCAGTCTGCGTGCTGCAGAGGAACAAGAGCCTCGCTGAGCAGCTGGAAAACACCTGCAGACAGGAAGAGGAGACAAACAATGACTCGGCAGCTTTTAAATACAATATGAAGTCAATGAAGTCTATGTGCTTCGGCTGGATTCATTTCTGGCAGAGACCGGTGTTGCTGTGGAGTTACCCGAGTCAGGATGTGAGTTGAAGTCTCCACAAAAGATCAGAGGGGCTCCAGGTGCGACCTCATTGATCACATGATTCAGGTGTTGCAGAGCCACGCCCATCTGGACCAAGCGGATGCTCCCTCCTTCAAAGAAATGTAATTTGTTTTTAGAAATGTGTTCTTGCACTTTGAGGTGTGTTCATACAGAGGAGTGAGCTGTTTTACCTTTGGGGAGCCAGTACAGGTGAGTGTTTGCCACGCAGACCTTCCTGCCAGGTTTACTCACATCCTCAAGCACACTGACCTGAAAACAAACAAGTCACAACAACTATTTACAAAGACAGCCACAGTGTGTCCATTTGACAGCATTTGGGGGGGGATTTGATCATTTTGTTTATTTATTTTGATTAATTCATTTGCCTATTAAATATTTGAATTAACAAAACTACCTAACCCAATGCTCGAATGCCAATTAGAGCTCAACGACTACAAGCCCAAAACTCTACTAGTATGAATCCTCTTTTGAATGATTCTGGCGGTGCCGCATGTGAGCAGCCGTACCTGCAGGACGGTGGACCTCTTCAGGATGTTCTGCTTCAGAGCCGTGCTCGCAGAAAGATTGTCCAGCAGCGCAGAGTGGATTGGGTCAGAGGTTAGCGCCTCGCTCAGTGAAATATCATGACTGCTCAGAAGCTTCAACTTTGACCTAAAAAGACAAAATGATGCACTTTTTAATTACGTGGCTTAATATAGGATTGAAAGGTTTATTACCATCTAAAAAAACAATATATAATAAACACTAAGAAAATATATGTCACGATCTGTCCGTGTTGTGTTTTGTCTGTCTGTTTCTGTCTTTGGTTTCCTGTTTTATTTTGTAAAGTGTTCACCCCCCGTTCCTGCCTGTCGCTTTCTGTCTGTTTTCCCTCCCTGATTTACCCGATTGTGTTCACCTGGTGTCCCTGTGTTTTCTCCTCCCTCCTCACCTGTGTCTTGTTTGTGTGATTAGTCTTGTGTGTATTTAAGTTCTGGTTTTTCTGTCTGTCTTTGTCGGTTCGTCTTGTGTCATGACCTGGTCTTCGGTGAGTGTTCTGTTCTGTCTTTGTGATTTATTTAGCCTTGAAATAAAGGAGTCATTTTTGTCACTATAATCTGCATTTGGGTCCTACTTCCCACACACACCGTAACATTACGAACCGACCAAAAATGGACCCAGCAGATGATCCTTTTGAAAGGGAGCTGCTTTCATTCACCTACTTGCTGGCTTGCAGCTATGGTGAATGGAGGGGAGCGTCCGGGGTTCAGCAGCGAGAGGCAGCTCTGGCACAGGCTCGCCAGATGGCTAAGGAGAAGCCAGGCTTGGTGAAATTTCCTCTCGGTGTGTTATCCCCTGCCTGCTAGCCCCAGGCATGCTAACTCCATGTCTCCCAATTCCCAACCTGGCACCATACGCCTTGGTGGGTTCCGCCTGAAGTCAACCCGTGCTTCTGCCCCAGTTCCTGCTCCTGTCCAGGAGTTGTAATACGGAACTCGTCTGGCTTATGGAGGTCCACGGAGTATTCAGGCGGCTGCTAAGAGGAGTCGTCGCAAGGCCAGGTTAGCCCGAGCCCCAGCAGCCATGATTCCAGCCCCAGTACAGGCCCCAGCAGCCATGGCTTCATGCTCCAGTACCGGCCCACGCAGCTTTAATTCCATACTCCATTACCTGGCTTACACAGCCAGGGTCCAGGCTTCCGCTCCGCGCCCAACAGCCAGGGTTCCAGCCCCAGTTCTGGCCCCAGCAGCCATGGTTCCGGCCCCAGTTCCAGCCATAGTTCCGGCTCAAGTACCAGCCCCATCAGTCATGGCCCCGACTCCAGCTCCTCGTTACCGGCCGACTCCAGCACCTCGTCTGCTGCTGGCTCTCCAGCCGACGCCAGCACCTCGAGTCCTGTCGGCGTACCGGCCGACTCCAGCACCTCGTCTCTTGTTGGCTTCCCAGCCAACACCAGCTCCCCGTGTCCTGTCGGCGTACCGGCCAACTCCAGCACCCCGTGTTCTGTTGGCGAACCAACTCTCTCAAGTCTCCCCTCCAGACACTTCTCAAGTTCCTACCGGAGTCTCCTCTCGAATTCCCTCTCTAGTCTCCTCTCGAGTTCCCTCTCGAGTCTCCTCTCGAGTTCCCTCTCAAGCCCTCTCTCGAGTCCCTTCTCAAGTCCCCTCTCGAGTCACCTCTCAAGTTCCTACCCGAGTCCCCTCTCAAGTTTCCCCTCAGGTCTCCTCTCGAGTCCCCTCTCAGGTCCCCTCTCGAGTTCCCTCTCAAGTCCCCTCTCAGGTCCCCTCCCGAGTTACCTCTCCAGTCACCTCTCGAGTTCCTTCTCGAGTCCCCTCTCCAGTCCCTTCTCAAGTCCCCTCTCGAGTCACCTCTCAAGTCAACTCTCCAGTTTCCTCTCGAGTTCCCTCTCAAGCCCTCTCTCGAGTCCCTTCTCAAGTCCCCTCTCGAGTCACCTCTCAAGTTCCTACCCGAGTCCCCTCTCAAGTTTCCCCTCAGGTCTCCTCTCGAGTTCCCTCTCAAGTCCCCTCTCAGGTCCCCTCTCGAGTTCCCTCTCAAGTCCCCTCTCGAGTTACCTCTCGAGTCACCTCTCGAGTTCCTTCTCGAGTCCCCTCTCCAGTCCCTTCTCAAGTCCCCTCTCGAGTCACCTCTCAAGTCAACTCTCCAGTTTCCTCTCGAGTTCCCTCTCAAGCCCTCTCTCGAGTCCCCACTCAAGCCCCTACTCATGTGCCGTTGGAGGTCCCGCAGACTAGTCTTCTGCCGGGGGTCCTGCCAACCCCATGTCCTGTACCGTTGGAGGTTCCGCTGGGGGTCCTGCCAACCCTGTGTCCTGTCCCGTTGGAGGTCCCGCAGACTAGTCTTCTGCCGGGGGTCCTGCCAACCCCATGTCCTGTACCGTTGGAGGTTCCGCTGGGGGTCCTGCCAACCCCCATGTCCTGTCCCGTTGGAGGTCCCGCCGTCTAGGTCTCCTGCCGGGGGTCCTGCCAACCCCATGTCCTGTCCCGTTGGAGGTCCCGCCGACTACTCTCCTGCCGGGGGTCCTGCCAACCCTATGTCTTGTCTCGTTGGAGGCCCCGCCGACTACTCTCCTGCCGGGGGTCCTGCCAACCCTTTGTCCTGTCTCGTTGGAGGTCCCGCAGACTAGTCTTCTGCCGGGGGTCCTGCCAACCCCATGTCCTGTACCGTTGGAGGTTCCGCTGGGGGTCCTGCCAATCCCATGTCCTGTCCCGTTGGAGGTCCCGCCGTCTACTCTCCTGCCGGGGGTCCTGCCAACCTTTTGTCCTGTCTCGTTGGAGGCCCCGCCGACTACTCTCCTGCCGGGGGTCCTGCCAACCCTGTGTCCTGTCCCGTTGGAGGTCCCGCAGACTAGTCTTCTGCCGGGGGTCCTGCCAACCCCATGTCCTGTCCCGTTGGAGGTCCCGCCGTCTACTCTCCTGCCGGGGGTCCTGCCAACCCTTTGTCCTGTCTCGTTGGAGGCCCCGCCGACTACTCTCCTGCCGGGGGTCCTGCCAACCCTGTGTCCTGTCCCGTTGGAGGCCCCGCCGACTACTCTCCTGCCGGGGGTCCTGCCAACCCTTTGTCCTGTCTCGTTGGAGGCCCCGCCGACTACTCTCCTGCCGGGGGGTCCTGCCAACCCTGTGTCCTGTCCCGTTGGAGGCCCCGCCGACTACTCTCCTGCCGGGGGTCCTGCCAACCCTTTGTCCTGTCTCGTTGGAGGTCCCGTCGTCTACTCTCCTGCCGGGGGTCCTGCCAACCCTTTGTCCTGTCTCGTTGGAGGTCCCGTCGTCTACTCTCCTGCCGGCCCCCATGTCCTGTCCCGTTGGGGGTCTTGCCAACTCCTTGTCCTCTTCCGTGGGGTATCTTGCCGACACCTGTCCCACCGGTTCCTGTCCAGTCGACACCGGCTCCTGCCTGGCCTCCGGAGCTGTCTGGTCTTCGCCCTCATGCTCGGCCCCCTGAGTTCGCCCGCTGTGGCCTTCGCCCCTCCATGGTCTCTGCCTTGCCCCCGGGCCGTCCGCCTGAGTTCCCCACCTTGGATTCTGCCTTGCCCCGGGCCGTCCGCCCGAGTTCCCCACATTAGACTCTGCCTTGCCCCCGGGCCGTCCGCCCGAATCCCCCTTTTTTGAACTCTGCCTTGCCCCGGGCCGTCCGCCCGAGATCCCTTCCTGGTCCTCTGCTGTGCCCCTGGGCGGTCAGCTCAGTCCCGTCCTCCGGACCCCCTCCACCCACCCTGCTTGAGGTTTTGGACTTTTGTTGTTTTTTTTGGGACGTCTGGGATCCGTCCCTTGAGGGGGGGGTTCTGTCACGATCTGTCCGTGTTGTGTTTTGTCTGTCTGTTTCTGTCTTTGGTTTCCTGTTTTATTTTGTAAAGTGTTCACCCCCCGTTCCTGCCTGTCGCTTTCTGTCTGTTTTCCCTCCCTGATTTACCCGATTGTGTTCACCTGGTGTCCCTGTGTTTTCTCCTCCCTCCTCACCTGTGTCTTGTTTGTGTGATTAGTCTTGTGTGTATTTAAGTTCTGGTTTTTTCTGTCTGTCTTTTTCGGTTCGTCTTGTGTCATGACCTGGTCTTCGGTGAGTGTTCTGTTCTGTCTTTGTGATTTATTTAGCCTTGAAATAAAGGAGTCATTTTTGTCACTATAATCTGCATTTGGGTCCTACTTCCCACACACACCGTAACATTATAAGGATCAGATTGCAGCTTTGTTGGGGTAGTCCTGTGTTATGATCAGCCTTTTGCCCTTTCAAGTGTAGCGACTGTATTGGACAATGTACTTCTGATCAAGCCCAACCCGACTTTTACTGTCTCACATTTATCCTCAGATTCTTCACCAAGAGGGGCGGTTTAGTAACAATCCTCTCCCAATCAACCTGCTTTTAAGTGATGCACCACATTTATACCTAAAGTTAAGTTTTGAAAAAAAGAACGAGGCTTTAACAGAAACTCAAAAAACTCAGAAGGCATTTTTCTTCAGTCCGGGTGCTGGTGGACCTGACCTGCGGTAGAATGTAGCGAGTCCTTCATGCTGCCTGTCTTTGGTTCTGAAAACACCGTCCAGACCGAAGGCATCGAGGGCTGGAGTCAGACTGTTAACAAACACCCCTAAAGAGACCAGGGAACATGAAGGAAGTCACACACAGGGTTTCCAAACTTTTTCAAATACAAATTCAAGCATCTTTCAAACATTTTGCTGCACCTTGGTAAATAAAATATTTATCTGCATCATATATATACACAGTATACTTTCTGCACCCCTTCATCAAGTTCAAATTAAATGCTTTTGTAATAAACAACTTAAGTTATATGTTTGTGGTAGTATTAGTACGAAATGGTGACAATTAAAAAAGGTAAACACAACAAAAATGTAAAATGTGAGTGACACCTCTGTGTGTGTACTTGGCATCCCATATAATCAAAATGTTAAGCAGCTAATTGCAAACTGAAGCACATCGCAAACCTTGAAACATTCAAATGCAACAGTTTTGAAGGAATTCCAGAAAGCGTAGCAACCCTTCATAAAGAAGACTCAAATATCCACCAGATGATGGTACAGAAAAGATGGAGGCTAGCTTTTATCAACCATCCATTTCACCAGTTATTACCTTTGTCCACCTCCTGCAGACAGATGATGTCAGCGTTGTACCCGGCGAGCTCCTTCTTGATCAGGTTCTGCCTGTAGTCCAGCTGCAGGGCGTAGGGGGCGCAGTACGGGTAGAGCACCGTCTTGGACAGTTCTGTCTGGGCGTAGGTGTCGGCGAGGATGTTATACGACACCACCCTCACAGACGGCCAATCCGCCTCTTTGAGAGTGTACGCGTGCCTGTTGTCGAACGTGCACACCCCCGGTCCGGCCTCTATTGCCGTAGAGAGGAGCTCCTTGGGCAGGCCGCTGCGTCCTCCATCTTTAGGGGTGCAGCGCAGTTTGAGCCTGCAGCCGATGTCCTGAATGGACGGAACGTGGACTCTCCCACATCCTACCTGTGTCCACTCGCTGTCCTGACCTTCAACTTCTACCGCAGCTTCAGTGCTATGATATAAAACATCAGAGAAAGATAATAACAAAAAAGGTGCAGAATTTTCCATATCTTCTTTGACTTTCTTCTCTTTATGCTGCCCAATTATATAAAATAAACAGATTTGTTTGCTTCACGGATTGTATTTTCTCTCAGATCCTGTCTTTTGTTTTCAGAAGTTTAGCTTGATCTTATTGGCACAAGTCTGATTACATACCCAATTTCCAGTGTTGGTAGTAGTGTCAGAGTCTACAATAAATACTTGCATCATCATTTGACAAACTGACTCCTATACTGGAGTAAACATGACATTGGATCATTGCTGGATTTGTAAGGCATTGTAAGGAAATTACGTTTGTAATCTTGTTAATTTGTGTGTGTTTGGATCATGCTGAAGCCTCTACTACAATGTCGCCTAGACTAAACCATTGTAAACCTCAACTAAGGCATTGTAGCCCACCTTGATTACAATAAAGTATTCTGACTATTTTGGCTTTTGAGCCTTTTCTCAACAAAATCACGAAACATACTACCTGAAAGACGTTACTTCAAACAAATATTAAGTATCTAAAAGTACTTTGAAAGTAAAGCTGATTCTTCCTACCTTTTGTTTGCGGCATTTTCTCTATACCACGTGAACTCGCAGTCTTCCAGGTTCCCGAACTCTATCTCCAGGTTGGGGCAGACGGGGAACTCTGCGAGCAGGGACGCGGGGAGCTCTGCGTTGGTCAAGGTGGGAGTGTTCCTGCGGACAGAGTACTCCACGTCTCCCACCTCCAGCACCGCTCCGTCCCGCCACGCCTCCGAATTCAGCGACATGCCGGACACCTCCTCCCCGTTGTAGTAGAGCTTCACCGCGGTGAGCACAGGGGCTTCGCCCGGCGTCTCTCCTTTCTTTTTCTTTGACTTTTTCGCCTTTCCTTGGCTCTTGTTGAGGCCGTGGGATATCCTGGCCAGGGCCTTTCCCAGCGGCTCATCCTGGTCCCGCATCATGTGTTGTGGCTGCCGTCCAGACTGAAGGAGATGGTGAGTTTGGGCTCCCCGGGGAGGCACCTCACCACGGCGGGGTTCATCCTGCCGAGGAGGCGGCAGGCTCCGGTCAGAGTCCTCGGTGAAGAGACGAGCAGTAGGCGGCGGGGGAGAAGTGTGAGAGCAGCGGAGAGGCGGTTAAACATGAAGACCCGACGGCAGGTAGAGGACAACAGGGAAAACTACACTGACGGTAAACTAAGTAATAACAGCGACAGGTAGAGGACAGCGGGGCAAACTACAATGACGTTTAACGACACTGGCGCTAACCTGCACTAACGTTATTTTACATTAACTTGAACCTACACCAACATTCATCACCCACGCGGGTAACGTCAATGACAAGAAGAGTGCTCACTATTTATATGACGTCAACAACTGCCCGACACAGTGCTAACCCCATGGTGCTAACTAGCAAGCTAACCAGAAGAGAACACCACTGAGTGTTATTCACCCTCCAGCAGTCTGATTTAAAACTAAACAACACACAGGATTCAGAGATATAAAACCCTGCTTAAAACAACATGTTATTTTTTTTTAAATATTCACAAACAATGTTATCTGTCATTTCTTTCCCTGGTAAGTCATGCCCATAGACCATGGATGTATAGTAAGAACTGGGCTGCAGTCGAATAGTCAATTTAGCTTAGGAACCTTCCTAACCGAGTGAAATGACCCGGAAGTCCCTCATGCGGTTTTCACACCAGCGCTTCTCCCTTTCTAGCTCCGAGCTAGAGCTTTTCTGGTTTAGCTCCGGTTTCCCTTTTCTGCTCCCGCCCGACTGGTGCTGCCGCTGCTGCCGCTGCTGCGTCATGACGTCACCGTTTACATCGCTGATTTGCTCCCCAACGGCGTTACGGCGCTCACAACAACAACTGCGTCGGGTCGATGATCGTGTTGCTTTTAATCACACGAAGCCAGATTCAATTGAATAACGACTTCTCCAACCTTATACTTTTCTCCAGAGTGCCATGGTTCATTGTTTATTAATGTGTTTCTGCGGCATTTACCGACCGCTGCAGTGTTGGCTGCTCTTCCACGGGAGTTTATTCTCCCGTTAGCGCCCGGTTAGCTCACACTGCAGCGGCCGCTCTAAAGTACTCACTGTCTGACTCACACAAGCAGCTGATACATATCCCCAGTTCCCCTTAGCCTAAGTGAATGTGTGTTAGTCTGAATTGACGCTGTTTGGCATCACAACGCTGTTATGAAAGTTTCTCTGGTATAAAATGGGTGATGTTAGCATAGCAACCGAAGCTAAACTGACTACTTGCTATTGCTATCCTATTGTGGCATAAACCGTTTTCTACAGGCACATTTTACCGGCGTATTTTTATTATGATTCTACTTGTGATAGTCGGACACGACAACCTGTGCAGCCCATGTATTGATTCCATCCGATAGCTGCTATAATACAAAACGTCTGCCTCTCTCCACAATGATTAATAACAGTGAACGGATGGTCAAAGTAAGGTACAAATAAACAGAATCACACGAAGCCTGGTTAGTGTTGCCTGACTTTATAAAGTGTGTTTATAAGCACTACTGCTTGTAGGCAGGCATGACCAGGGCCGCCTTAATGCACGGGCTGACTTGGGCTGAAGCCCAGGGGCCTACGGAGATCGGGGGCCTATCATGAGCCAATACAAATACATTTAAAAAAGTTTTTTATTTCTGATGTTTTTTTTAAAAAATTTAAATAAACAAAGTCTTGGCTTTCAGAATATGAAACTTTTATTTCCAAAATCACACGATAAATACATTTTTGAAGCTAGTAAACGGAAGAAGACAGCTCTCCCTCGCCACTCTGCTGTTCCCCTCCCTCCGCTGAAATTATGAATGTATGCGAATAGTAATCATAGATAACACAGCAGGGTCCGTTACAGTTTGTTTTCATCTGATTTCAAATAAACAAAGTCTTGGCTTTCAGAATATTAAACTTTTTTCGGCAAATTCAGATGATAAATACAACTTTGAAGCTTGTAACGGCATAATTACAAGCGGAGAACCGAGTAACTTGAGGTCACAGCAGGCATAACAACAGCCGGTGTTTCTTGTGAGTGTTTTCCCCGGGAAACAAACACAATACACACAAACGCAAAAATACACAAACACGTATACACACACACTCGTGAGCTTCCCCCAGACCAGTAATTCAAACGAAAATATCTTCCCTCCGTAGTATTTTGATCATTTGCTCCGCTAATCAATCAGATCGATGGATTCCATTTTTCTCAAAAATGATGACTCCGTAACAGTCAGTGAGCACCACTTAACAGCCAATCAGAATGAGAATATGTTTCACATGTGACTTATTCAAATTGCGAGTGATTGAGTGACAGATGAAGGTTGTTTAGGAGAAAAAGTTTTCAGTGGCGCTCGGAAAAGGAAATTGTTGAGGGAAAAAGAGTTTCGAGACAAGCAGCTATTACAAAAATGCTGAAGGCTACAGGTTATTTTAAACCTGTAGGCCAGGATGAGGAGGAAGGACAGATTAGTTCTGTACCGAGCGGCAGCGGTGCCGGCCGCGGGGCCTCGGAGCCAAGTAGGCCGTCTGGTTCTGATAGCGATGGAGTAGCGGGAGAGGAAAAACAGACAGGAGGGACATTATCTGTTGGAGGAGATGGAGAGGACGACGAGGACTTGCTACGTGGAGGGGAGCCAACGGCAACCGGACAAATACATGAGGGAGGCCCGATACGTCACTCATCTGGAGGAGAGGACCAGGCGCGCGTAGAGCAGAGTGGAGAAGTGCGATCACAGAGCCTGCTGAGGCTATAAATGACTTTGATTTGTTGTTTAAATAGGGGGCCTACAAAATCTATCAGCCCCAGGGCCTGATGGCAGGTTAAGGCGGGCTTGGGCATGACAATTTTTTGGAGCTGGAAGTGAACCGGATTCCGGAGCTAAGAGGCGGCGCCGCTGCGGTGTGAACAGGAAAAACCGGCACTTTTCAGGCTCCAGCTCCGAGCCGGAGCTGAAAACGCGTTGGTGTAAAAGGGGCATCTGTGGCAGCCATGATAAGCATGATGATAAGTGCCGTTCGAATTCTCTACATGATAGGAAAGGAGGTTTCAAACTTCCTTTATAACCTCCTTTAGCTTAGGAACCACTGGACCTCCCTTGACGAAAGGAGAGGAGAAAATGCTGCCCCACAATGCCTTGCAGCTGCAGCATATGTTGCGGCACAACAGTCGGCCGTTCACGGAAACAAACGATTATACGGAGAAATTATATCATGAAAGTTACGGTGCTTATTAAGCATTTTTTAACGTATGTGGTAAGTTGCGAAAGTGCTTTGTTTTGAACGTTCATCAGTATTATAATCAAAAAGAGAAATATGAACGTTAGTTTTTACTAAAATGATCAAATAAAGTCAACATTTCACAGAGCTGTGTGGGGTTTGTTCAACTTTTAAAAGATGTTTGAATGGTGATATACACAGCGATAGATGTTAAAGACTAACGTTTATAATAAATACATTTGTATTGATTTTAAGATATTTTCATAGTTCATACAATCATACTGGGATCATTTGTATTAATGTAGACCGGAGGGAGAGGGTGACGGGCATAAGTTTCACTTTCCTTTTTTATTTCAATTCCAACCTCGGTCATGAAGAATATGTTTCTCTGTTGTCCACGTTCATAAAGCAAAGCAACAGCATCAGAGCACGATGCAGAGTCTCTAGATGAGTTTACAGTAGTCCCTCGTTCTTATTAAACATCCATGTTGTAATCCGCTGTATAGAAAACTGTAGTTTCCATAGTTTCCCCACAGCAGCAGACGCACAAAATGACGTCAGCTGGCGCATCATAAACACGTCGGATAGTGGAAGTGCAGTCGGATTAGGCGCATTCACACTGCGGTACTTTTCCCACAAAGGTTCATGCGAACTTAGTTCATGAGAACTCTTTTATCGCGTTCACACCAAAAAGAGCCGGTACTAAAATTGGTTCATGTGAACCTTTTTACCCCCTCGTAAGTCCCTGCTAGAGAGCAGGGACTTTCGAGCGGCTCTTTTGTGAGAAAAGAGCTATATTTCTGATTGGCTGGGCGGATTGCAAACCACGCCCCGTAAAACTTCCAAAAAGTTTTGTGAAGCCGCCATTTTATTATCCTCGCATTAGCATTATTAGCATTAGCATTAGCCCAGCGCAGAAACGCAGAGAGACTAACTTATGGCAACACAAAATAAAACATGGGAGCGGTGGAGATGAGGAGGTGTCGGCGTTCTGGCGATTTACTCGGAAGGCTTCAGTAGAAGCTGCTGGGAGTCCCAGCAGCTTCTACTGAAGCCAGTCCCCAACTCCGGGGACTTCCGGCCGGGGACTCCGGGCGGCAGTATACACCGTGAAGTTGTTTGTAGCCTGCCAGTAAGCCCAAAGCAGAAGAAGAAGAAGTGACGTCAGCGGCTCCATTTGCCTAATCCACCCCCAGGGACTTTTTCCGGTGTGAACGCGATCTGTACTTAGTTCATGAGAACTAAAGAGTTCGCATGAACTAAGTTCTCATGAACCTTTGTGGGAAAAATTACTGCGGTGTGAATGCGCCATTCTCTAAAGCACCGCAGTCTCTTCTCCTAAATCCTTTTGAAATCTCCTATCCACTATCTCTTAACCCCGTGACGTTTCACTCAGAGGTCAAGGAATAGGAGATAGGGTTAGAATTTAGGAGCTGATTTTTAAACTATCCGAACGCAACCCAGGACTGTGTGGCCATGCCGAGCGTCTTCTTCTTCTGTAAAATGTGGCTTATTAAAAGCATGCCACTGCCACCTACCAGACAGGATGGACATAACACCAGTCAATTTTCTTTGACAATATTCTTATTCTTTGATTTATATGGTTATGATTTGTATTTTGATAAATGAATCATATAACCATGGATGGGGAATAACTGAATACTGAGCCTACATAAAACAGCTATAAAAAGAAACAAATTCACTACAAGAGACACTCAACCACGGAAACAAATCTACAATGAGATGTAAAACAACCACACAAAAGAGGAACACATTGCACACAGTCTCTCTCATTTCAGTCACATATCAAATCCGTCACTAAATCTGCCTTCTATCACCTCAGGAACATCTCCCGTCTACGAACATCACTCTGATTCCGTGGCCGAGACCCTCATTCATGCATTTGTCTCCTCCCGGTTGGATTATTGCAACGGAGTCCTGTTCGGGGTTCCCAATAAAGCCCTGGACAGGCTCCAGTATGTGCAGAACTCAGCTGCCAGGGTGCTCACTCACACCAAGCCCTGGCAGCACATCTCCCCCACCCTGATCCACCTCCACTGGCTCCCAGTCAAGCACCGTATCACCTATAAACTCCTTCTTCTGACTTACAAATCCCTCCATGCCCTCGCCCCCCAATACCTGTCTGACCTTCTCCGCTACCACACTCCATCCCGGAACCTAAGATCATCTGGACAGGATCTCCTCTCCACCCCCCGCACCAGGTTGCGGACTTTCGGTGACAGAGCCTTCAGTGTGGCATCCCCCACCCTCTGGAACTCTCTCCCCCCCAAATCCGCAGCGCCCCAACCCTGGACAAATTCAAAAAAAGCCCTCAAAACGCACCTTTTTACTAAGGTTTTCCCCACTGTATAGATAGTTTAATAGGTTTATTTTTCCGCTACATCCCCCCCTTAACCTGTCTGCCTCTTTTCCCCTACTCCCCCCCCCCGCTACCCGAATTGTAAAGCGACCTTGGGTTTCCTGAAAGGCGCTATAAAAATATTATATATTATTATTATTATGTAGGAGACTTGGAGGGGCCTTTTGAAGTCTATGCCCATTTACAAATGTGATTTTTCCCGCTCAGTAACAACAAGCACAGAAAAAAACAACTAAAAGGAAAAATGTCCTTTGTAGAGAAAACAGATCGGAACAAATGTGATTTTTTATATTTTTTTATTAAATTTGTTATAAAGACAAATGCAGATATTAACTAGCAGGCAAATAAAAAAACACTATAAATATATATATAAAAAGTCTAACCCCGAGCTGAAAGTAAACCATTGCACCAGCAGTTTATAATCAGCTCTCTCTCTTTTTAAAGTGTAACAGTCTCTAAATATCTTCTTCACTACACTACAGAATATTTTTCTCAGCGTCGCTCTCCACACAGCAGTGTTCCGGCTGTTCTGGGCTTTGGGGGAAGTAGACGTCAGCTTTGTGTTCGTCCTCGTGCTCGATGTGTTTCAGGTGGATGACCATGTGCAAGGCATAGGCCAGCACCAGCAGCAGGATGAGGGAAGTGACCAGCCCCATCAGGATGGCCGGCGTCATGAAGGTGGCGCAGACGGTCGCCGGAGAGAATCTATCGGAGGTGATGTTGAATGCCTGAATCTGTGGAGGGGATGAAAATAATTAAGAAAAGTATAAGTTCCTTTCTTATTTATTGTCACACAACGCAAATAAACGAAGAAATTAGCATGCAATAATATTAACGTAGTTCTGTATGTAAATCCGAAAGCATTATTTTTTGAGAAAAAAAGCTAACTTTATTCCTGTTTTAAAATTTTAAAATAATAATAGTAGTAAATAATTGATTTTGAGATTTTTAACAGTTATTTATATAAATATCCAGCATCATCATAATTCATTTGGAGTCCTGTTTTTGTCTATCCGATGAATACAAGTTGGGGTAAATATGACCTTAATAAAAGAATGTTCTGTGTAATACAGACTGATTTATTTTTAGATTTAACCATAGCAATTTTTTAACAGTAATGATAATTACACAAAATATATTTTTATATATTATGCTACATATTGAGCGATAATCTGGTGTTCATCATCCATTTCTAAATAAATACTAATATGTCACGGTATGTATTGTAAAATATTTATAGTTGTATATTGTAGTACAACTTACACATTTTATCTTAACTTCTTAGTTTAAATAAATATTTGATTTTACTTCATATTGTCTTCTTATTACAGCGTTCAGTTATTATGCTCCAAATATCTGGAACAAACTCCCAGAAACCTGCAGGTCCGCTGCCACTCTGACTACTTTTAAATCCAGGCTGAAGACTTTTCTTTTTGCCGCTGCTTTTAATTGAACTATTTACATCTTAAACTGCACTGTAACTTTTATCCATGTATTTTTTTCTTTTAATGATTATTTTATTATCTTTTCTTTTTAATGACTGATTTTAAATGCCATTTTCTTAATGTCTTTCGTTTTTTGTAAAGCACTTTGAATTGCCTTGTGTTGAAAGGTGCTATATAAATAAACTTGCTTTGCCTTGCCTTACACATTTTGACTTTAACTTAATATGTTGAATAAATATTTGATTTTATCTTTGTAATTTTATTTTATTCTAAAATTGAGCAACTGTCAGGAAACCTATTCGCCCCCTGGGAGAAATAAAATATTCAGATTCTAACTCAATGTATTTTAAGTTTTATAAGATCTAAAGTTACAAACCCTCTTGAATCTGAGACAGCGAGTCCGTTAAAAGGAGGGTACCTGGAAGTTGGTGAAGGTGAGGCTCCAGCGGTGAGCATCCTCGCTGCTGGGCAGCAGCAGGGCGCTGTAGCGCTGCAGGCTGCTGACGTGCAGGCAGTGGTAGGAGGAGGAGGTCGGAGCATACACGTCGCTGGCGTTGAACACTGCCTCCTCAGAGGAGTTGTAGCGCACAGACACGCTGTCCACCGAGAACCACCACTGACCCGAAGACTCGTAGAAAGTGTTGGACAGCTGCAGCCTGACACCAGCGAGAGGGGAGGAAACAACACTTCATTTATCCTAACAGCTGCTGCTTCAATGGCTGTAGACAGTTGTGAAATGTAACTAAATACTTTTGAACCATTAAGAACTGTGTGCTGATTATACCTCTGTACTTCTACTTAAGTAATATTTACAAGTCATTTTTAACTGAAGACATTTTTTTTCAGACAACAGTATTTCTATCATCTACAATATCGATTTGTGTACAATCTATAATTATAGTTGTATGCATAATCAGCAGACAAATGTTATGACTGACCTTATGGAAAGGCCTCTCAAATCCTCCACATCTCCAAACCTCATGACCAGCCTGTTGAAGATAGGCAGACAGGAAGACATCTTTTTACCTTTTTTTAAGTATTGTTGGACTTCCCTCATTAACATCCTTACTTGAACATACTTTATTGCTATTAAAGTATATATTTTTCCATTTCTTAATGTCAATTATTTGTAACATTTCATTTGATTTGTTATGATAAATAAGGAGGGATAACTTTTTTCAACATCAGAAAACAGCCACATCTTTCTGTTTCTGATGCTATCACAGGTCGGTGTGCATCAGACAGGCGTTTGAACGTACGTGGCCTTGTCCTGGCGGCAGACGGACTGGCTGGTGTCGACAGGGTTCTGAGGAGAGAACGCTCTCTCCGTCAGGTCCAGCTGCTTCTGCTTCTCGTAGCGCAGAGACAGCTTCCGGGCCTGGAACATGACGCACGGCTCCCCATCCGACATCACCTGGTGGGGATATTTAAATATGAGTTCATACAAAATTAATTTTCATACCACCACCAATTGCAATACAAGTGTTTTTTTTGCGTTATCTATACAAAAAATAGGTATTATTACAGCTTACAATAACCTTTTTGGTTCTCTTGGGGAAGTTTATAAGCTACCCAACATTATATAAAAAAAAATAAAAAATAAGCTTCTCCTTAACACATTTGTGCATCAATAATAATTACACAATAGTAAAGTAGACAATTAATTACTCTGAAATTGGCCCTTGAGCACACACATGATATTCTTGGAAAACTTTTATTTTTCCACCAAGAGCAACATTTCCAGTTGACCTAAGATGATCTCTCATCACCTCATTTTAGAAAAGCCTTCACAGATTTGAAGGACTGGAAACTGCTACTGTGAACAAATGTGGTTAAGGTACTATCACCACCTTGAGGGGAGGAAAGGGAACTGCAATTCCTGGAGTCTGAAGTAACTTCCTCCTCGACACATCTGCAGTCTGTAGAAGGAAAGAGACAACCATTGAGAACAAATACGTTTGTATCATGTGAAACACCATTACACTTTAAATGCAATAACGCATGCCTATATAATAAATCAACAAAGAAGCCCGTGTGGTTTGTCAACAGTTAGTATATTTACCTTTGTATCACTGTGAAGCAGATGTTTTTATTTTTGTTTTACTTTAGGTTGATATTGATCCTGACTTATTCAATGTCTTCTCTTTTTTCCCTTCCTCAACTGTTTCTAAGAAATGACTACTTAGCAGTGAATTCAACAAAACTCTCTTTCACTCTGTCTTACTTTTACCTATGACAATTTTGAATGACGGATTAGAAATGTTGTGTTTTACCACCAGGTTATTGTTGTTGTTTATTGTGTGTTTTTACCTTTTATGAGTTCTATTTTGTTCTTCAGTAAGTGTTTACCTGCAGTCTTCTTTCTGTCTGATCTGCCGATACCAAAGGCTCCTCTGTCCACATCCCTCCATCCCTCTGAGCCACCTCCTCATCTGCAGAGACAAGAACAGGATGAATTCTCTCATTTTATAAAAAAACAATCATGTATAGGTGTTATAGTGTACGTTAAATTGATATATACATATCTCAAAACATTTATCTGCGGTAAAACATTTCAGGTTTCAACAACAAATAATTATTTTATTTTTTATTTTACTCAAGGTTACACCACACAAAATAAAAGATATCACTCCTCTATTACGTCTACTGGCCTTTTACCACGCTTCAGGTCAGCATAATACATACTTACTGAGTTCATGCCTAACTATGAGTGGCACCTGATTCCAGCTGACTCATAATATCGGGTACTTATATATTTATTCAAGTATTCAGGGTTACACATGCACCGGACACATTAGATGTACTCATTACTTATACATTAGATTTAAGTCCTGCATTTAACTGCAGGGAATGTATTGTAATGCTCTGCAGTTGATTTGTTTGTAGTCAGTATCATTATGTCTGCATCATGCTACCCATCTACTTATCTGTGTAACATTTAGCAGTTGGGCACAGTTGTACTACCATGCAGCTGTAAACCAACGTGCTGAAATAATGTATGCATGTTTGATTACATTGTTATTTCCCCCTGTGATTTTTTGTATTATTTTGTTAAGCTCACTATAAACTAATATTGATTGTCATATTGACAGACAGACAGGTAGACAGACAGACAGAGAGACAGAGAGACAGACAGACACAGACACAGACAGACAGACAGGCAGACAGACAGACAGGCAGACAGACAGACAGACAGACAGAGAGAGAGAGAGACAGACAGGGAGAGAGAGACAGACAGGTAGACAGACAGGGAGAGAGACAGACAGACAGACAGACAGACAGACAGACAGACAGACAGAGAGAGACAGGTAGACAGACAGAGAGAGAGAGAGACAGACAGGGAGAGAGACAGACAGACAGACAGACAGACAGAGAGAGACAGGTAGACAGACAGAGAGAGAGAGAGACAGACAGGGAGAGAGAGAGAGAGAGAGAGAGAGAGAGAGAGAGAGAGAGAGAGAGAGAGAGAGAGAGACAGACACACAGGGAGAGAGAGAGACAGACAGGGAGAGAGAGACAGACAGGGAGAGAGAGAGAGAGAGAGAGAGAGAGAGACAGACAGACAGGGAGAGAGAGAGACAGACAGACAGACAGACAGACAGACAGACAGACAGACAGACAGACAGACAGACAGACAGACAGACAGACAGAGAGAGACAGGTAGACAGACAGAAAGAGAGAGAGACAGACAGGGAGAGAGAGAGAGG